>CM051034.1:55847514-56447514 GCA_027627225.1 Congeria kusceri
AGGTATAAAAAAGGTGCTTTCTACATACATTGCCTCAGTGAAAAATGTAAACTTAGAACAGTATAAAGTACATTCATACCCCATTTTGTCGACCCATATAAAACCTATAATTATGAATTCATGCAATAAGTTATTATATAATATGTTAAAACAGAACTCTGAAATCCCAACATGCCAAACAAAATGGAATGAATACTTTGCAAACGATACCATACAATGGAAAAATGTCCATGGACAAGTGTTTAAAAAAACGAATAATACATATATTCAATGGTTACAAACTAGGATTGTCCACAGAATATTGGGGACAAACTCACTCCTTTTTAAAATGGGCTTGTCGGATAGTAATACATGCACTTTTTGCAAAATGTCAGAAGAATCAATTACCCATTTATTCTGGGAGTGTAACACAGTACAATTACTTATTAAAGATATCTCTGATAGCTTAATAAACGCAAATATACAAATAGAAATAAACTGCAAAATGTTACTTCTTGGTGATACAAATGTAAATGACAACTGCTTTATTCTTTTCATGGAAATTAAAAAGTACATCTTTGCATGCAAAAGGAAAGAAGTTATCCCAACTTTTCAGGGTCTTAAGGCTAGCCTAAGGTTAGCTTTAAATATTTATGCAAGCACAACAAGTGAATCAAATAAAGACATTTATTGGATAGTTATAAGACTTCTATGTAATTAGTAAATGCATGAATAACAAAAATAATTGTTGTGAACATAGCAACTCCCATTATAAATTAAACTTGCAAAATTTGTTTACTTGGTTAGTTTTTTGTGTTGTTTGAATATTTGATTCATAGTTGATTGTATTGTAAAATTGAACTCTTTGTGTAAAATCAATTTTTGTTATTCATGTCCATTGTTAATGAAACTAGCAAATTTCACATAATTGGTTTTTATGTTGTTTGAACATTGTGATCATAGTTAAAGTGTATTGTGTTGTAAATCAGAAACCTTTTTTGTTAAGATTCACTTATTATAATTGTGTTATACATAATTAAGTATGCCAGTCCAGTCAAGTATAAAAAAAGTATAAGGAAGTATAGCCACTTTGAGTGAGTAATTCAGTTTGTGTATTGATATTAATAACACAGTTAATACACATTACATATGGTAAAATAAGTCTATGTATGTTTATGTCTTGGTAAATTGTGTGTATATAGATTATGAAATGAATAAAATCATTGAAACAGGAAAAAAAAAAAAAAAAAAAAGCGCGGAGGTTGCACTATGATACATGGGAGCAGTATACAATCGCTATTTATAGAGCGTGCCTTACGGCTTAACAATAGAGAATATATGGTTGGTGACTTTTGATATCATGTGATATCAGACGAGTCCGATATGGCGCAGGAAAAAGGCGAGGCTTGCCAAGCCTTTTCCTACGCTATATCGGACGAGTTTGATATCACATGATAGAAAAAGTCACCAACCATATATTCTATTTATTATGCCACGTTTTGCAAATATTGTTTTTTATAATTAATAAAATACATTAAACTAATTAAATCGCAAACATTTAGCAATTTACAGTACAAACAATATGCAAATGAGACAGCCTGACGGCGTCTACTAGCGTCGATGCATAGTTACGCATAACAAATAGTTCTTGATAAAATCATCAACAATTTAACATTTTAAAACACATTTAACCAATGAACCAAAAATTGAAGCGAGAAATTGCTACTTATTGTAACATTGAACATGATATAAATTCGTGTACGTCATTTTATATATTAACACACACACAAGAAGAAGACTGCAGTCGACATAACGATTACTTTTCAACTGTTTGCAGTACGTGTGTACTGTGAATATTCAACAACGAAACAAATTTAAAAGTAAAACAACCAGTGGATTTATTAGCAAGTGCGTCGTTAATCAACTTTTCCATCAGTTCATAATGCGTTCAAAGTTGAGAGGTGGACGATTGCTCTGAAAACCTGTCCCTCAAGTGTGATGTCAAACTGGGTGGGGAACGCAACTGCAGTCTGCAGGAATCAGAGATGCAGCCTGTCGTGTTTGCGATGTGGGCTGGTATTAAATCTGCATAATACTGGTGGGACAGCAACGGGTATCACAAAGCTTCTGTATCACGTCCTTCCTGGCAGAGCCAGCAATTGGTAAGTGTCCTGGTAATACCATCTTCGAGTGCACAAATAAAAGTCAAATTATAATCTTTTGCCTTCTTTTTTGCCTTATTTTAGAGCCATAGGTGCCTATATTTAAATATGTATTGAATTAATTTAGTCATTTATTAACATATGCTGTTTTGCTTATGTAATTGTGAGTTACCGTATTTTCAAAAGGTGTAAAAATTTCTTTCATATTTTCAGGTTCACAGCTACTGAAAGTTGTTGCAACAGACAGAGAGTAACACTTTTTGATGTGACATTTTCTAGACACTATGTAAAGTTAGTGGATATGTGTTACTCTATCAAAAGGCAGATTATCTTGTCTATGAGTTCCAAACTGCATTTAACTAGTTGTTATGACTTTAAATTGAAGAATTCCTAGTTGACCATCATAATCAGATCTATTTTATTCAGTTTCATATTCTTCAAATGGGTTTGCATCGTTTACCAATTTTCTCTTTCTCATGTAGATTCTATTTCCCTATTTCATGTTTTAAATTATAACACATTGACTTTTCTGCATTTTATTTAACTAAACCTATTGTTTATAACTTTTAAAGCCATGTTTTTATTTACATTTGACATTTCATTTAGAAATAAATTGATTTCAAATTATATATATAAATTGAAATCAAATTATAATGGCAAGTATTTATTTGAATTTGTAATAAAAAGTAAGAGTTCATTTTTATTAAATTGACCATAATTTCTTGAACAGCATGTTTTTTTTTCTGTTTTTTTTTTTTAATTTTGCATTTTATTTATATTTATTACCCTTCATTTCAAACAAAATAATTGTTGTTACCTGGCTAGATTCTAGTATTTGTTTGCTTTCTTATGATTAAAACATGTTAATTGTCTATTTAAAATAACTTTTATTAATAGCATTTTTCTAAAACATTGCATTTGTATTAAGGTAACACAAAATAAATTATTTTAGTAGCTTCCTCCTTGGTAAGACTTACACTTAAGTACACTGCAACTTACAGCAATGGTTTCACATAATTTTATGTAATGGTGTATCCATGGATATTGATTAATAATTAGGGACTTTGCAGTTCCTTTTCACTTGTTGATACAATTAATGGTCTGAGTGATTTGGTTTCATATCCTTAGCCAAGTTTCAGTATAGATAAAAAAAAGCCACAAAAGTTCATCTTATTAATTCATGAATTTCGATTTTTGAGATATCTGTATTATTTTCAGCTTTTAACAATATCAGCTTTTTAAGATTTTATTGACAGGTTTAGTATGTTGTGCATTGCATGTTTTTGCATAAAGCTTATTTGACATAATAAATTTATTCTTGTTGATTGAATAATGTTTAAATGTTTTGTTCCAGTAAATTTTATTTCTGGGAATTAAAATGTTGGCATTGTATAGATCTATTCTTTGTTTACATTTTAACCACTTAAGTGACATTCCACGCCTACAAAAAGTAGTTCCGAGAAGTGGGCGGGATTAATCAATCCTTGCACGTGACACAGTAGCATGATATTCGTTGATGTGGGCGGAGCTAAAACGTGTTATCAGTCAGGGACATGATATTACAGAAAGTAGGCAGGGTTAATTTGTGTTATCGGTCTGTGGTATAATAACGCTTTAAAATATTGAGTCAACATCTTCAACGTAATTGTGCACTGGTGGCATAATAAAAATAGTTATTTCAGTCTGGGAATGAATGGGAATTAATGTTATATTCTGTTCATGACAACCAATAATATATTTTGTTCAAACTTGTGCTCAGTTCCAGTGTATGATAAGGACAATTGTTTACATAAGCAGTTAAAATATTTTATAACACTATTTTAATTGCTTATGCAAACAATTCTGTAAATGTTAATGTCAACAAATTATACAAGTTTTTGGTAGATATTAAATCAGTCTTGTAAGTTTGCATTCCCTACCATTCTCCCGCGCAATAAAATTTGCCCAAAATAAACCGAACACACATGTATATCGAATGAACGGCATGCAAATGATGTAAGCAGCAAATGTTTCGTGCATATATGACAGCTAACACACAGTTAGCAGGCAAAAGATATTCGATCGTAACACTGCGTCAATAAACAGGAGTAAACAGAAAACACTTACCGAGCGATTTTAAACTCACTTTCAATTGGTTATTGTATGTAATTTTTACATGAAATTTAAATATATCATCTAAATATAAACAAAATTTATAGGACGTCTAAGAAGATGTTCTTACAAAAAAAAATACACGCCATATACGTACCATAGCGTATGTAGGTTCAAAGCAAAGTCACCTAATTTCGACAGCTAAAGGTGAAAGTGAAAATAAGTTTATTGGTGTATTTCTCGTTACATCGACATACCATTCGAAAAGAAAATGCAGTTTTGAGTAATGTCTACTATATTCAGATGTTATAATGATACGCCATGCCTTTGAAATAAATGTGTACTAAGAGTTTCTAATTTAAACACCCTAAACAGGGTTGGTTCTTAAAGAACAAACCTAACACAATCCGCAAGAATCACTATCTGGTACAAAGGCCATCTAACTTCTACAAGAGGATAAAAAACGGGCTGGTGAAGAGAAACTCAGATTAGATAATAGAATACACAAGCTTGAAGATAATGAGAGGAATATAGCACTCAGAGAGGAAACAGACAGAAACAGGCATCAAGAAAATGCCGCTGTCAAAGAAGCTAAAAGAAAGAGGCAAGATTTGTTTACAGAGTTAGACTGCAACGCGACACCACAGTTGATTGATTCAGATGAGAACTTTAACGAAGAGGGGTGATGTCCTGGGTGTGGATCTGACGAGGGCGCAGTGGATGAGTGGATCAGCTGTAGGGCGTGTCCACGACGCTGGCATATCACGTGCACAGAGATGCAATATTGTTTGAAACTCCGGCAGATTAAGTAGAAAATTATCCCTTTCACTGTGAATTTTTCTTGTAATTTGGATCAAATTGATGGACATTTCAAGTGACTCATATATGAATAATTTTGCTCTATATTAATAGATTTACAAAATGTTTGCTGAAAAATACCCTAAAGCTGCATGTTCATGTTTTATTTAAGAACCAACCCTGTTTAGGGTGTTTAAATTAGAAACTCTTAGTACACATTTATTTCAAAGGCATGGCGTATCATTATAACATCTGAATATAGTAGACATTACTCAAAACTGCATTTTCTTTTCGAATGGTATGTCGATGTAACGAGAAATACACCAATAAACTTAGTTTCACTTTCACCTTTAGCTGTCGAAATTAGGTGACTTTGCTTTGAACCTACATACGCTATGGTACGTATATGGCGTGTATTTTTTTTTGTAAGAACATCTTCTTAGACGTCCTATAAATTTTGTTTATATTTAGATGATATATTTAAATTTCATGTAAAAATTACATACAATAACCAATTGAAAGTGAGTTTAAAATCGCTCGGTAAGTGTTTTCTGTTTACTCCTGTTTATTGACGCAGTGTTACGATCGAATATCTTTTGCCTGCTAACTGTGTGTTAGCTGTCATATATGCACGAAACATTTGCTGCTTACATCATTTGCATGCCGTTCATTCGATATACATGTGTGTTCGGTTTATTTTGGGCAAATTTTATTGCGCGGGAGAATGGTAGGGAATGCAAACTTACAAGACTGATTTAATATCTACCAAAAACTTGTATAATTTGTTGACATTAACATTTACAGAATTGTTTGCATAAGCAATTAAAATAGTGTTATAAAATATTTTAACTGCTTATGTAAACAATTGTCCTTATCATACACTGGAACTGAGCACAAGTTTGAACAAAATATATTATTGGTTGTCATGAACAGAATATAACATTAATTCCCATTCATTCCCAGACTGAAATAACTATTTTTATTATGCCACCAGTGCACAATTACGTTGAAGATGTTGACTCAATATTTGAATAATGTAAGATCATTGTCAGGTCAGATTTTCCGAGCTACGTGTATACACACGATTCAGACAATGTGGCTTCAATGCACGTCTTCTTTTATGTACACAATGGCCAAAAGGCATGTCGTTGTTAGAGGGTAATTTCTAATACAAGTATCGCGGAAAACTAGTTCCTTTCTTTGCAGATTACGATTAATTAAATTCAAACCTGCAACGCTCGTTCTTCAAAACAGCAAACATTCACGCCTGTTTTCTTACCTTTTTAGTTATTTAATTAATATATTATTTAAGATAATTTATTTCATGCTTATTATAAAGTGGATATCATGTGTTTAATTACAATTACACGTGCTAAAAAAGTCAATTTATATACAATGTTGCGTCAAACTAATAACACCCCTATTTTCGCTATTTACTTGTATATAACCGAAATACCACGGTGTCTTGGAATACGACCACCAAATTAATACGCTACATCGGTTATTCTCAACTCGTTCCGGAAGTGTTATTTCTTGTAACCGATTTTTATTGTGAATATTTTGACAACAAAATACTGTAATTTATAAATTTAAAACTGTAGTATAGAAAATCGACAGCACACATCGTATGACCTACTTTGACTAAGTAGGCTACGAATCACTAACAATTAATATTAATGTATTGATCATAATACATGGACCATCTCATTTATGGTAAACGCATGATTTATTGTATTTTATCGTGTTCAGTATGTATTTGATTAAAAAAATATTTAAGAAAAGGAAGACCAACTATTTATAATTAATGTTTCAGAAATGATGGTGACGAAACATTATATTAACAATATTAGAAAATCAATAGTTAAATGTGCACTGCAAAGTATTCCTCTATACCTGTGAGTCATGCACATGTAGTCAGAAATACAGACGAGTGCAGTCTAGTTTATAAAACCAACTCGAACACATATAGACTTAAAATAGCAACATGACTTTAAAAAACTTCTAATAAACCGCAAATAACAGAGGCTTTATATTTGGTATGTAACCTCCTATAGAGGTCTTCTACAAAGATTGTTCAAATGATGCCCCTGGGATAAAAAGAGGTAACCTCTGCTCTGGGATCACATGGTTTATATAGACTTAAATAGCAGAATGACTTATCAAATATTCCTCTGAAACCGCAAGGCCCAGAGGTTTCGCATGTGGTACGTAACACCCGACGGTGGTCCTCTACAAAGATTGTTCAAATTATGCCCCTGGGGTAAAATTGCCCACTCCCTTGGTGTTAATGGTTTCAATAGACGTGTATGGCATCTGATCTGAAACCGCACGGCCCAAAAGTTTCATATATGGCATGAAACATTGTATATTGGTCCTCTTCAGAGATTGTTCAAATTCTGCCCCAGGCAAAAGAGAAGCCACCCCTTAGAGTCACATGGTCTCTATAGACTTAATACGCCTCGCGTCAAAACTCTTCGGGTTGAAGTTTATCATGCTAGTGTGATTGATTATTTATCATGCTTCTAGCCAGTCTAATGTTCGCATTAATGCTCGTCTGGCATTAACAGGCAAACAATCAATTTTATTTTATACCCCAAATTATTACCGTTATGATTATGCAAATGTCAGTCTAAATTAAAATTTACTGGCACTAGCTGAAAAGGTATTTACAAGCACCACACATTCTATTATATTTCGCCGGTATCCGGTCCCGTCGGCATCGGCTCAAACAACAGCACTACTTTCGCTTTTTCTATCATGTGATATCAAACTCGTCCGATATAGCGTAGGAAAAGGCTTGGCAAGCCTCGCCTTTTTCCTGCGCCATATCGGACTCGTCTGATATCACATGATATCAAAAGTCACCAACCATATATTCTCTATTGTTAAGCCGTAAGGCACGCTCTATAAATAGCGATTGTATACTGCTCCCATGTATCATAGTGCAACCTCCGCGCTTTTTTTTTTTTTTTTTTTTTTTTTTTTTTCCTGTTTCAATGATTTTATTCATTTCATAATCTATATACACACAATTTACCAAGACATAAACATACATAGACTTATTTTACCATATGTAATGTGTATTAACTGTGTTATTAATATCAATACACAAACTGAATTACTCACTCAAAGTGGCTATACTTCCTTATACTTTTTTTATACTTGACTGGACTGGCATACTTAATTATGTATAACACAATTATAATAAGTGAATCTTAACAAAAAAGGTTTCTGATTTACAACACAATACACTTTAACTATGATCACAATGTTCAAACAACATAAAAACCAATTATGTGAAATTTGCTAGTTTCATTAACAATGGACATGAATAACAAAAATTGATTTTACACAAAGAGTTCAATTTTACAATACAATCAACTATGAATCAAATATTCAAACAACACAAAAAACTAACCAAGTAAACAAATTTTGCAAGTTTAATTTATAATGGGAGTTGCTATGTTCACAACAATTATTTTTGTTATTCATGCATTTACTAATTACATAGAAGTCTTATAACTATCCAATAAATGTCTTTATTTGATTCACTTGTTGTGCTTGCATAAATATTTAAAGCTAACCTTAGGCTAGCCTTAAGACCCTGAAAAGTTGGGATAACTTCTTTCCTTTTGCATGCAAAGATGTACTTTTTAATTTCCATGAAAAGAATAAAGCAGTTGTCATTTACATTTGTATCACCAAGAAGTAACATTTTGCAGTTTATTTCTATTTGTATATTTGCGTTTATTAAGCTATCAGAGATATCTTTAATAAGTAATTGTACTGTGTTACACTCCCAGAATAAATGGGTAATTGATTCTTCTGACATTTTGCAAAAAGTGCATGTATTACTATCCGACAAGCCCATTTTAAAAAGGAGTGAGTTTGTCCCCAATATTCTGTGGACAATCCTAGTTTGTAACCATTGAATATATGTATTATTCGTTTTTTTAAACACTTGTCCATGGACATTTTTCCATTGTATGGTATCGTTTGCAAAGTATTCATTCCATTTTGTTTGGCATGTTGGGATTTCAGAGTTCTGTTTTAACATATTATATAATAACTTATTGCATGAATTCATAATTATAGGTTTTATATGGGTCGACAAAATGGGGTATGAATGTACTTTATACTGTTCTAAGTTTACATTTTTCACTGAGGCAATGTATGTAGAAAGCACCTTTTTTATACCTTCATAATGTAAAAAGTTGACTGGCTTATTCATTTTGATTTGTAGTTCTTGTAATGACAAAATCTGTCCATTGTCTTTAATAATATCTTTAACATATTGAATGCCATTATCATACCAATATTTCCAAAAAATGAATTTATTGTTGATTGATAAACAGTTGTTGAAAAACAGAGGCATATCTAAAAGTTTATCAACAGAATCAATATTAATACTTTTAACAAAGTCAGAATATATTGTTAAAACATCGATCCAAAAAACGTTGGTTATTTCTTTTATAATAGAAATTGCGTATAAATTGCCTGTATTACATAGTTTGTTAAAATCTATTAACTTTCTAGCCAAGGATGTAAATTTGTTCTGTCCTTGAATAACTTTTCTTATCCATGATAATTTTAAACTTTTCATAAATGCATTTATGTCCACCATTTTAAGTCCCCCTTCATCAAAATCTTTTGTAAAGACTTTTGCTTTGATTTTTGAAGGTCCCTGCCACACAAATTTGTATAGTTTATTGTTTAAATCATTACAAATAACATCTCCGGGGTGTGGCAAAGAGACAAACAGGTGAATAAACAATGGAAGTATCAAGGTCTTAACAACAGTTATTCTACCCAAGGGAGTTAAATCTCTTCTGTTCCAGTGTGCAATGCTATTTTCTAATTTAGCTAGTTTGTCATTATAATTTAGCTCAATCATTTTAGGTAGATCAACATCAAAAGTTAAATCTAATAATTTAAATTGTGTACATCCCCACACTAGTTTCCACCTTGTTTTTATGGATCTTGTGCTGTATTTTAACGCCCCTATCCAGACAACATGAGTTTTTTCGAAATTCACCTTCAGGCCTGAATATTGTGAAAAGGAGTGCAACAATTGTAATGCAGTATTCAATGATTCTTCTGACCCGTCCATTAATATATAAGTATCATCAGCAAATTGTGATATCTTGTATTCTTCATTGTCAACTTTTATTCCCTTTATTTGATTACATTTCCTTATTTTAATCGCTAGTATTTCGGCACAAAGTATAAATATATATGCTGAAATAGGATCTCCCTGCCGACAACCACGTCCTATCATAAAGAAGTCTGACAAGAACCCGTTCAATTGGATTGCATTTTCCATATTATTAAAAAAAAAGTGTTATCCAGTTCTTAAACATTGGCCCAAAGTTAAAAAAATCAAACACTTGTTTAATAAAACTGAAGGATAAGGTATCGAACGCTTTTTCGAAGTCAATTAGCATCAGCAGGCCAGGGATTTGGTTGCACTCAGTATAGCTCATAATATCATATAATAGTCGTGTATTATCCCCCATGTACCTGCCTTTAATGAAACCAGTTTGGTCATTGTTTACTAATTTGTTCAAGACTGACTTAAGTCTGTTAGCTATCGTCCCTGATGCTAATTTATATACTGTGTTTAACAAGCAAATTGGTCTCCAATTTTTTAAAAATTGTTTAGGCTTTCCCTCCTTTGGAATACATGTTATAATTCCCTGTTTCTGAGTTATTGAGAGTGACCCTACATTATATGAAAAATTAATGCTTCTAACCACAAAGACACCCAATTTTTTCCAAAACACTTTGAAGAAATTTGCCGAGAATCCATCGGAGCCTGGGCTTTTGTCATTTTTCATTTGTTTAAGAGTAGCTGACACCTCTTGTAAATAAAGAATACCCTCTAACATGTCCGCTTCTAAATCGGTTAATTTGGGCAATTCATCATTTTTAAATTCATGTTTCAGATCATAATTGGTAGTGGGTTGTTCTGAATATAAAATTTTGTAAAAGCAGTTTGCTTCTTTAAGAATATTTTCAGGTTCATATATTAATGTTCCATCCTCTCTCTGAATGCAAGATATATTTTTGGAGAGAAAATTATTTTTTTCCAAATTACAAAACATCTTAGTTGGTTTTTCTCCATTATCTATCCAGTCTGAACGGGAACGTATAAAGCAACCCTTCATAGTTTCCTGTCTAATAGTTTCTAATTCATTTTTAAGTGTAATTAATTGTTCCTTATTTTCTTCTGTCAGTGATTGCTCCAATATTTCAATTTTTGATATTAATAGACTTTCGTTTGTTCTTTTTAATTTTGCTTTGTAACTTGAGTAAGAGATGGTCTTGCCTCTAATCTCCATTAGAAGTGTTTCTAGGAAAAGTTGATCGTTGATGACAAGCTGTATTTGGCTGTCATCAATATCATTTAACGTGTCTAAATTATATATAGGAATGCAATATTGCCGTTTAATATCATCTATCAAGGTATTAATTACTGACAAAAATTCAATATCAGATAGCAACGAGTTATTGAATTTCCATAAACCTTTACCATGTATAATTTTTTCAAAACTTATAACCATGTCAATAATAGAATGGTCTGATCTGTAGCTCGTTTGTATTTGAGCATTTAATAAATATTCAGTCATATTATTTGTAATAAGGAAACGGTCCAGACGGCCCTGTTGCAATGGGTTAGTACGTCTCCATGTGTATCTTTTTTTCTCACCGTTTATATATCTAAAAGTATCATGCAGTTCCCTTTTAACCATTTCCCCCAATAACAAGTCTCTTGCTTTCCTATTACTATTTAAATGTTTATAGTTAATATAATCTAACAGTGGGTCAAGCACTAGATTAAAGTATCCACATATAATATACATAGTATTGCCAATTTTTTCGATTGTATCAAAGACTTGTCTATAAAAAGACGGGTTGTCTGCATTTGGGCCATATAAATTTAGTAATGTGAATTGTTTGGAACAGAAAATTAGGTTTAGGGCTATCATATTTCCGTAATCATCTTTTTCAACGGAATTTACTGTAATTTGTAATTTCCTTTTGAATAGGATGGCAACACCCCTCGAATTAGTTGACCCAAAACTAATGAAGCAATCCCCACCCCATTGTGAGTATATATGTTTTTCCATTTGTGCATTCCAGTGAACATCTTGTAAACAATAGATATCAGCGTTAAGCTTTTTTATATAACTCATTACATCAAATCTCTTTTTACTGTCATTTAACCCACGACAGTTATAAGAAATAATGTGTAGCTCAGTCATTACAAATGATTACACAAAATAGTATCTGCGTTTGACAGTTAATAATGAATGATTCTCCATTAAATAGCATATGGTAAATTGTCGTTGGCATATAAAACAGACAAAACTTATAGAAAACACTTAAATGTCTTATGAAGGAGCATAAATCTTGTAAACAGGAATTTAAACAAAGGAACAAGAAGAAAAGAACACAGACTACTATGTCTGTACACAAAAACATATACACAAAACCCATGCTCTGCAGCAAAAACAAATAGGACAAATAATATTAAGTATAAAATATGTTTTTACCCACTAACATATACAGTCAATATAGTGAAATATATATTGCCAAATAATTTCTATGTTCATCTTAAGGTGGCTAATATATGCATTTTCCTACTGATTCGACATTTTTATCTTTTGTACACGTGATCTTACTGTGAAATGTCATGTATTTCATGTATTTAAAAGCAATAAAATACTATTAAAGTAAAACTAAGAGTGAGAGTGTGTGAAAGGATAAGACACGCAAACATTTGTAGTATTTTAGGGAAAATAACGGGGATTCTTGTAATCAAAATGGAGTTATATTTCACTCGTGTTCACAATATATATGTATTCATTAAATAGAACTAGATTAGTATACATTTAGATTTTAATGCTAACGATTTACAAAATGTATAAGGTTTATTTCCCTATAACTATACATGTATAACAGGTTATAATATATGACAATCAAATATGACATCTGTAATCCTAAAGAAATAAATTTTCAGTTAGATCATGAGTATTTACCAGTTGTTTCTCACATATTGAACTAATTTACTCTTAGGGTTTATACAGTACTATAGTATTAAAATGCTATATATATGGTATAAATTTATAATCTTAAAAAATAAAATATTTTCTCTAATATTGAGCTAATTTACTCTTAAAGTTTATAGAATAGTATTAAATGTTATATTTACGGTATATTATAAACCTGACAATACATTTCCAAATATATCTTAATTATAAAGACAATATTTTCTCAAATACTGAATTAAATTACTCTTAAAAATAATCGAGAAGTAGTTAAATGCTATGCATGTATTGTGGGAGGTAATAACATCTCAAACATAGGATACAAGTTTTTATGAGTTTTCTCCCTTTAGCAATACAATATATTGAGTTAATTTACTCTTAAAGTTTATAGAGTAGTATAAAATGCTATATTTATGGTATATTATAGAATTGAAAATACAATTCCAATTATATCTTAATTATGAAGACAATTTTTTCGCAAATACGTAATTAAATTACTCTTAAAGATTATAGAGAAGTAGTTAAATGCTAAACATATATGGTGGGACGTTACAACATCACAAACCTAGGATAAAAGTTTTTATGAGTTTTTTTCCATTTAGCAATACATAAAAAGAACAGGTATATATAATCTATATTATATAGTTATATCATAGTTATATCATTTATCTCACCTTAATATACACCTGAACATACATTTTTTAAACATGTCTTATAATTATGATGTATAACTGGTATCTGGGGTAGTAGCACGAGATGTAACAATGTGTAGGAAAGTATAAAGGTTAAATGAGCATAAGAAAGAATGCCAAATAAGCATAGAACAAACTCGGGAGGTAGCTAAGGATGTAACTGTGCAGAGAAAAAATAACACAGATTAAATGAGTACAACAAATTCAGCATGGAACATATGTATAAATAGCCGTAACAAGCCTTATGCTATCTTACTATAAGTAGTGTAAAAACGTCATGGCTATTGTTATATTACTATATACTTTATAACTATCATGGCTATTGTTATATTGCTATGTACATATACATAACTAGCATGTTTAGAACATAGTTTCGTGTCTTAAACAAAGCTTAAATGTCTTGTTCTTTTAAAAGGAGACGCGCAGAAACAAAACTAATCAAAATGTAGATCATATTTCGAGTTATTTTTGCATATAAAGTACCAGATATACATGTTAAAAAGATCTTACATAGTATCTACAGGCTGTCCATTGTCTTGTATCTACCTCCTCTGGCTATTGCCAGATCTGAAGTTTTCAATCACATTGTCTATATTGTCATAGATGTCAAACTTGACGCGTTCTTGTCTCGTGGTTAGTCCATACACTGATCCATTGAAAAACCACGCACTATCAATGTTATGATGCAATGTAAGTCGGCTAATCAGCCCAGAGTTCAGCTTGGTCACGTCATCAGCAATACGGTTACCCGCCTCCTTCATGGCCTTGCGCTTTTTCCTTAGACTGGATTTTGCTGAATTGTTCATCAGCTTGATGAGGATCGGTTTTGTACTCCCCTTCCTCCCTGGGATTCGATGGATAGCCATGATGTCCTGCTTTTCAAGGGTAACCCCTTGCTTGTTGAAGAGAGTTGCAACCTTTGTTATGAGTGTCTCAGAGCTTTCATCTCCATCAACTTTTACATCCATTAATTTTATATTATTTTTGCGTGAGTATTGTTCATTGTAATTCGCCTTTTTATTCGCTTCTTTCGCTAGATCATGGGATTTTGTCATTCGCATTTCCATTGACTCAAGTTGTTCTGAGTGCCTCTTCTCTAGTTGTGTTACCTGTTCTTGAAGTGACAGGTACTTAAATTCTAGGGAATCGACTTTTTCTGTAACCTCTTGTACTTTACGTTCCACCAACTTTTCAATATCCTTCACAATTCTTGCTTCAATTCCTGTCATGACCCGTGTCACACATTCCTCTATCTCCTCTTTCTTCACAACTGATTTCAGATCTCCCCTTAATTCCATAATGCCAGAGCACATTGTGTCTATCTGTTCCTGCAGCCTTCCAAAGTCCATACTTTCACTGGAGTCTGAACTAGTGCGCCTTGGCTGTTTTGGTGCACGTTCACTTTTAAGTGCTGAGGGACTTGGCTGGTTTGCTTTAAAAAGCAGTTGTTTTACTGGCTTATCTCCCTTTTCTGTTTTTTCTCCCTTTGTACTCATTTCTGACCTTACCATATGTCTGTGTATGAGAAAAATAGTTGCACGTTATTTCTCCACTTTTTCAGACAGTCAATGTGTACACTAGATTTTTAATCCTTTTTCAAGCTGTCATAGCTAGATATCAGTCTAATTATCTTATAGGCCCGTAAGTGACCTTCAATTACACACCAAAATTTTAACTGGTCATCTGTTTGTATAATCTTCTATAATCCTCTTATTGTACTCCTGGTTTGTACTGGTATGTCCATGTCCATGTATATGTATAATTGCTTATATGAACAAAGAGAAATTCTTTTTCATCTAATAACTTCCAAAATGCAACGTATTTGCGGTTTATTATTTTTTCATCACAATGTCCCACCTATACTGTACATGAATATCAAACAAAGTCACTCTTATATCGCTATTTCATATTTGTTTTTGCAAAAGTTACAAGAGCTATGTTTTGCACATCCTCTCACCTTTACATTTAAAAAAAAGAAGTTCATAGATTTAACTAAGTCCGAGCATGGCTCGTTTAAATCCCTGCCTGCATGAATTTTCACGTGACCATAGGCAAACAATGGGCGCGAAATAAAATCGTGGACAAGCACATGATAAAAACTTGGACAACGCAAAATCCTTGCGTTGTTATGTTTACTTATTTATTTATTTTTTTTGTTTTAGAGAACTCTTAATATATATATACCTGGGCCAATAATGCAACATGTCTGTGTCATTGTTATTACAGATAATAATAATGATAATATTACAATTGTGTACATAATAAATATTCAATCTCCTCATAGTTATAATCGTCTCTTCTGAAAACTTCCAAATCTGTAAGTTTTTAATTCGTGTTGGCAGTGGTATTACTGACAAGTACCAATGGGGAAGTAACCACTGCGAGGAGTTTAAGTGTGTTCAACACGGGAAGCATTAAACTGTAGACTATCTTAGTCAAAATGCCATTTTAGAATCTAAGCTAGTTTTGTTGAAAGTACATTTCGCGTATAAATAATTTATTTACTGAGCAATTTATTGAATGAACACTATACGTTATATGCAAATTACAAGAAATACGATATAAAGGCGAAGGTTATCGATTGAAACACATACCTTTTTATAAAGCAGTTTAAAAGGTACGGAGCGGACAAGCTTTGTGGTGGACAGACACCCGGACAGACAGCTTGTATGCATACCCACTAGGACTAAACTTCATCGAGGGAGCGTTTCTAACTGATTACAATCTACTTTTGCCAAAAATAGCCAGGATTTATCAACAAAAGTAGCATAGAGTTTAATATCTCCGGTTTAACACATTCCAGATCATTTCTAAAAAAGCGCGCATTTACAGCCGGTGTATAGCTGCATGAATTAGCTTTTAAAGAATCATATGCCGCAGGAATGTTTCAATAAATGGGAATTCATATTTATAAACATACTGTGCATGTTAACATGAATGTGAACTGCGGTTACGTTTGATAAAGAACTAATTAGAATTGCACATTTCTATCAGCTTCTCAAGTAGATTCTTTACAATCTATAATAATATGTTACATCTGTCTATAAATAAATATGGTAAAAGAAGTCTCGGAATACCTCGGAATGTTATTCATGTTACTTTTACTTCATTTGTTGCATGAACACATTATTTGCAATACTCATTATAAACAGAAACCATTGATACATCATGTTCATATCGAATATGATTTAAATCGCCATAGATTAATAATATTTTATTGAACACATAAACTTTTTATGTCATTGTTCACGTACATTGTTTAATGCGAGTTAACCTTAGCTCAGTAGTCATTACTCAATCGTATACAAGTGTTTTATCACGTGATGTTAGTCTGCCAAACGGTATACGTAGAACTCATTGTTTACATTATATTTGGTGCACGGATGCCTCACCATTTTGCAATTGTGGCGGTTTTTGTCCGCCCATTATGTCATTTATGGAAAAACTTGTGTTTTCATTGTATAGTACAAATTATTATGTACGAGTATATACAATGTATTGGGTATTTTATGGTATTTTAAATAAATGCCCTTTTCGATCATAGCCCATGTGTTGTTTTTCTTTCAATGCCATACGAGTTCGACCGCTCCGTAGACTTCCCGGGGTTAAAATACATAATTAATATTTTATGAATACATAATTTTTTATGTCATTTTCACGTAAATTGTTTAGTGCATGTTAACCTTAGCTCAGTAGTCATTACCCAATTGTATACAAGCGTTTTATCGCGTGATGTTAGTCAGCCAATCAGAATACGTAGAACTCATTGTTTACATTATAGTTGGTGCAGGCGGATGCCTCACCATTTTGATTCTAAAAACACCACAACCAACACCTCCATCTTTTTATGTCCATTCATCGTCCTTTTATGCCACAGCGGATATACGCTGATTATACGCTAATTAATTCATGCTATTATTGCATACTTGATATTTCATTGTATAATATATGTTTATATACGGTGCTTTTATCTGCCAACGTAGTCATTTTCGGTCATTTATGGCATAACTCATGTTTTCATTGTTTATTACAAATTGTTGTGCATATACGGTGTATTGGCGGTTTTTGTCCGCCCACTGTATTATCGTTTACTTAATTTATGTTGAAATGTCCCGCCATGATAAACGGAACTGCGCATTCTGTGTACGTCATTATTTATGTGATAGGCGTAGAACACATAAACACAGAGCTGTGTGACGTTGTTTATTTCAGAAAAAGGACTCGTATCCTCTTCCTTTCGATACATACATGTAAGTGTTATTAACAAACAATAACGAAATAAAAATAAAGTGATTGATTTTAGACAGGTATAAATTACCGCACTGATAGTAACGTCATAAACAACAGATAATTAATTAATTGCAAAATTTAGTTATTTTTTAAATCGAAAGTACATGTAGATCTCAAAACTGGATACACATTTGTAACACGATTAGGCCTTGCGAGAATACATTATTTAACCGCATGAAATTACGTGTTTGGATCACTAATAATATAAATGTAATTATAGTTAATATTCTTTTTCAGCGATCTGCAGTACAGCATTCACTAAATAAGGTCAGTAATAGTAGATCTATCATTATTCATTCATGGGCATGCTTCACCAAATTTATAACTATTGAGAAACAGAAAATTATTTCAACACTGTTCAAGCCTCAAACCGTTCGCTGATTGAAAGTCATTTTCAGCAAGCACACTTAAATCTTGTCAACAAGAAGGGATTTAGTTGATAATTGTATTTATTATTAATCACCCTTTCGTTTTCCTCCTTTGTTCGTATGAAAACGAAGCAGTCAATAATTGTAAATATCACACTGCAATAACACCCGCTATGACGTCGTAGCGATAGCATGTTGATCGGAGTTAAAAGGCGCTAATGAAACGTCGAGTAAATTACTCCGTGTTACAAAAGCGCATTATTTATTGAGAAGCCCTGTTTCGGTATAATAAAAAAAAATATTGCATTCTTTGAGGGCGATAGTGCATTTTGATAACCCTAAAAAAATACTGCTGCCCGCGGCTTCGCCTTGGGCAACAGTATTTCCTCGGGTTGACAAAATGCACTATCGCCCACAAAGAATGCAATATTTATATATTACTTCATTTAATCGTGCCTCAGGAAGTCGCAATTCTGTTGCTCTGGTGAACATTCAACCATTGAGCAATTAAATTGTAATTCAATTGAATTTATTTTATTTTTTATTACTGTTTAATTTGAATTGCAATGCTCAATTTCTTCATTTTTGCTTTGTAATACGCTGTTAAGTTTTTCGATTTCTCTTGTTTGTTCAAAACAGGCTTGCTCTAAAATCTCAAAGCGTTTCACCAAAGTACTCAGTAGTTTTTCCTTCAGTTCATCCACGGTATATTTTATTAGTATTAGTATTCCGTATGAATGTGGATTCATCACGTGTGAAAACATTCGACAGTTTTGCATTTATCTCGCGTAGAGTCTGTTCAACTGAATGATTGCTTGAGCTTTCACTTTTATTGTCAACAAAGTCTGCCATTGATTTTTGTTTTGTTTTAAAGTCCACTTGTTTCTTTTTGGTTCCTTTTTTTGTTTTGTTTTTCCTTTCGCCCAGTTCCTTAAAGACTGGAGTGTCGATCACGCTAGTGTCTGTTACGGTGCCTTCACCTGTTGATGAATGCGGTTTGTTCATTACTAACCCTTCTGTTTTCAGATTATTCAATTTTTCGAGTGAGAGAAGACTATCCCCAGACAATAGAGATTTACCGTTCCTAACGACTATACAGCGTTAATAAGTCACTAGGCGAGCGGTTGAATTGTGTATTCGGCCATGCGTGACGAATAACTTGTTATATGGATGTACCTGAGTAA
Organism: Congeria kusceri; assembly: GCA_027627225.1. Classification (NCBI taxonomy): domain Eukaryota; kingdom Metazoa; phylum Mollusca; class Bivalvia; order Myida; family Dreissenidae; genus Congeria; species Congeria kusceri. The sequence goes on from CM051034.1 coordinate 55,867,130, forward strand.
TTGTCCGATACTGGTTTCTTCGCTTCTAAAAATAGATTTTCACCAATCCCACCCAGTTCTCAGTTATACGTATAAAGAAACTGTCTCTTACTTCAATATTTCGCTTTTCAAAACAATAAAAGCACTATACTTGCATGATCCTCATGTATTTATTTATCCTTCTTCAATTCCTAACGTCAATTATCCTGATTGTAGTTTTATGTAGAAATTTACATAATCACGTTTATCTCTGTTATTTTCACAAACCGGAAACGGAAAGTTATTAAGTTATTGTGTCTACCTAGTGGCACTTAATGAGACAATATTAAACAAGAAATATTTTTTAAACAGATATTCGGCGCACGTTGTAAATGTTTGCAAAGAATGTAAATTGAATATCCTACATGAATATTTAAATCTGATGCATATTTTGATTTGGTTTATTAAAGAACAGTCTCATTTCTTCAAAGTACATTTTCATTATCAAATAGCGAACTCATATTTTCTAAAACAGTAATATAAAATGTTGTTATATTTGAAATAAATCAAAAGAAAAGCATTAGTTTATGTCAAAGCAATGAAATGATAAAATGTCCCATGTTTTAGATAAGTGCTACTGAAATAACCCAAATAAGTCAGACACACCTGCTCATCAACGTCAGTATGTTTATCTATACAAATTAAAAATAAGCACTTTACAATTACAATTTAGTATACTTTGTTTATTTTAGTATACAATGCATTTATTCATAGCCTATATAAAAACAACGTATATTTGTAGATTGAATAGCCTCTACACGATAATTTGGTAGAAGCATTAGTATTTCACAAGAACTTGTATTTGCTTAACCTAAACATTTCACTTTTATTCTGTGTATTTAGCAATTGCGTGAGTTTAAACATACTGGGCTTGATTCTATAATAATTTTTAATATATTTTTCTCTTATTTGAACAAATGTAGTACATTTCAACAAGAAGTGGAATTCATCGTCCACCAGTATTTTGACATAATTGACAAAGCCGCATATTCCTATCTACCTGATCGTATCCACCAGTTTGTATTCTCAGATTATGTGCACAAAGACGTAATTTTGTAATCGATGTTCTCAAATTTCTTGATACGATTGTTTCTAAATATGATTCAAATGAAAATGTTGTTTTTATTGCTTTATACATAATCAAAACTCTATTATCGGTTACGTCACGTTGCCACTCGCATAAGTATTCATAAATAACTCGTTGCTTCACCAAAGACAAAAAAATACTTTCATTGATGTGTGAGTAATTAGCCAAAACATAATTAAATCCATATATAAAAAGTCGGTCCTTAACCTTTTCAAACCAATTCATCTTGTTATTATTTAAATCAGTCAGACTATCTTCCATGATTAATCGCAGTATTATATTGTCACTTTTAATAAGCTTAAACCAATATTTGATAATGTGTACATATCCGCTAACATATAACGGGTATCTACCAAGTTCGCCGTATTTGAAGTTGATATTCTGACACCAAGAATAGCCTTGCAGAATTTTAAGTGTACATTTCTAACTCGCTATACTTAGAGAAACCCCATATTTCTCATGAGTATGTAATAATTGGCGAAACAGATGCATCAATTAACTGCAAAGCTACCTTTGGTTTAAAATCATATGTTTTCAAAGTTGATAACAATGTGTTTAGTGCCTTTAAACCTTTACCACGTAAAGTATTAGTCTTAAGATTAAGCTTTCCAGTATAATTCAGTGTTACACCTAGGTAGATAAAATAGTTAACCATGTCTAGGTATTCGTTTCCGTACATCCACTTCTCGTTACGTTTTGTACCTCCTTGTTTACGGAACAACAATTTTGGTTTTTGCTGTATTGACTAGTAAGCCCCATGTACTACAATAGTCATATAGTCAATTTAGAGACATTTGTAAATCTTCAGGCGTTTCACCAATTACAACCTCGTCATCTGCAAAAAGCAATACAATCCAATATATATATTGTATATTAATTTCAGCACTATGTCTATTTTGCAAAAATATTTCTAAATCATCTATGCAAAGTGAAAATAGTATTGGTGACATTCTCTCCCCCTGTCTTAAACCTCCTGCTATATTAAGGTAATCTGAATAGGTATTACAATGTATGATAAGACGCCGTGAAACTATGACAAGTCCATATTTTTAAAATACCGTCGACTCCCTATGGCTCGAAGTCTCAGGGACCGACAAGAAAACTTTGAGCCATTGAAACTTCGAGCATTGAAACTTTATACTTCTGCCTTATTTTAAAATCTCCAATCTAAGAGTATTCAGATATCTATAATAATAACAGACATCAAACATTTAACGTTATTTATTAAGTTTGTGAAAACTGTGAAATCAATAGTTGCGTTCTCTCCGCACTTGACACTTATCAATAGCCAAACAAACAGTTTATTTAACGGCACGGATTCAGGCCCGGGCTTTTGGGCTCCAGCTCCACTCCCCCGAATTAAGTCCGGCGGTATCAGTTTCGGTATCAGCTGGGCTTTGTTCTTACACAAGTTGTAAAGGGCTGACGTGTCAATAAGTATACCGTATATTGCCTTATTTTATCACCTTCGGGATTGGGCTTTGATCTTACACAAGCAGTAAACGGCTGGCGTATCACTTTGTGTACCGTATATTACCTTATATATCACTTTATCTGGACATTTAATCTGGGAGTGGTGGTACCTTGCTGAACATACACCATCCCAATCATTGTGTTCGAGTGGCTGGAAAAATATTAGTAGAATAATATTTGTCACGGGCTCGACGTAGTTAATTAACCACGGCCGGTGTAACATTAGATATTGACCCCGTTGAAAATTGACCCCATTTCAACAATAAATTTTCATCAAAATGTCGTTAAAACTGATCAGTCGTTAAATTTTGATCAGTTATGGGGTCATTCTTTAACGGTTAGCTAAATTTATGTTAAATGTCAGAGATAGTCTGTTTGTAGAAGAGAATCACATTGGAAAGAACCAGAAACTATCGCAGGCTTGCTGGATAGCCTTTTATAAATAATTTTCCAAGGCCATGAGTTTGAACTACATAAAAGATGCCGCAAGGAAAGATCAAAGACGACGACATAATGACAAACTTCAAAAATGGAAACAAGAAGGCCAAAATGGGTCCCTCATCCGAGTTTAATAAGTCATAATGAATTGTTAAAGTGTAATAGCGTGTTCAATATCTGTCAAGTATCACGCTTCCTTTTAAATCACGCTTTCATGCTCACTTAAAACAATTTACTCTTAAAAGTCACAATACAATTGAGACGGGTCGGGCTCCAAAGAGCCAAACTCCAGCAAGAAAATGGTATGGCTAAATACCTAAAAAAGCTTCAGATACCGAAAATAAACTTTTATATTTTTAATATATCTTAAATTTAAGTGCTTTTTAAATATTAAACTCTAGAATTACGCAATTATGATACTATTCATGCATCTTACATTTTGTTAAAAAATAAAATGCATTTGACATTATCCTTCATAATCATATTTATAAATATAAATTAAGTGCTACAACTATGCATTTAACTTTTAAAACATCTTATAATTGCAAAACAATGAATTAATGTATCAATATATGTATTCAAATTTAATTAATTTGTTTCACTTAACAAAACAGTACAATTACATATGCATTATTTATTTATTCATTTATTATTCCTATCTATTTGTTTAAAACTGCGTACGTTTAGGAATGGGTAGTTAGTTCAATACCCTCTTTATTACTACCCGGTATATTAAAGTATTCTAAAGTACGTCCAGTTGGCGCTAAATTGACACCCTTTGCATTCAATCAAATTCTTACTTTAACAAGAATAAGGGCCTTAACATGTACCGGTATATTTTGATAAGAGACGTTTCAACTAAACGTTGACAATGAAAGTTAACGAAGTTCCACTGACAGCAAGGTTGTTAGCGAATCATTACAGTTTTAAGAAACATAGTAGGAGGATTTTTGTGAATCTGTTTCGAATCCATCCATGGTTCCCGACAAGAAGATTTTCAAAGTTTTAAAAAAGTTTATTAGGAAAACTGCCCCACCCCCCTGGTCTCCATATTTTTAACGAATCAACATAATTTAAAGGAATTTGGCAAAGGAGCACATATGGAACATTTCTATGAAATGTTTTTGAAATCCAGCATGCGGTTTCAGACAAGAAGATTTTCAAAGTTTTCAATATAACCATATAAAAAAAACGACCCCGTCCCTGGCGCCCATGTTTTTAACTAACCAAAATGATTTGATGGAGTCTCTATGTATAAGCATTTGGGGATGTAAATAATGTACTCGTATAATTTCATGAAATTGGAATCTGAGTAATTGAACATCGCCTTATTTTTAGAAGAAAGAACATTTCTTATGATAAAATATCAATGAAATATATAATTATGACATATGAAAATAGGAATAATAAGTCCATTAATAGCAACGCATGTCTACATATATTCTAATATAAATGAAGTCATATCATTCATAAAAACAATCATGGAATAATAGTCACACATAATACCAAATAAACGCATTCAATTCAGTTCCAACAATCCACACTGAAACAATGATAAAGTTATCAGCAGTGGCACGCTTCTTGTAGATCATGTTTCAAAAGAAACTAATTCTACGCAACATCTTCGGAAAACAATGTGTTCGGCTCGACAAGCCTTTCATATATCGTTTAAACCTGAACTTCACAAATTCTGTATTCCCATGGATAGTGTTTGCAGCATTGTTTTTCTTCGGTGAATTAAATTGTTGTTGTTGTGGTATTTTGCTAGGCTCTGGTGAACTCATTTATTCCGAGGTGACATAAGGGGCAAAATTCTGAATGACTGTTAAGATCTGTTGTTTGTGTTCATGAGTAACTGGCGATTTATGTGGTATATAGCTCCATCCGGTGTTTGTTACATGATCTGTCATTGTGTATCGGAATAATATGTGCAGACAACCATGTTTTACCAACTTTGCTTTTCACATGTATTGATTGTCCTATGTATGTGTTTTTCAGTATTAACTGGAATAAATATGTTGATTATGTAAACCTTGCAACATTTGTGATTGTGAAAATCCTAGGTCTTGAAATGGAGTATTTCTAAACTCAAGAAATGCAATTACTCTTGTCTTCCTTTGCCTTGACAATGATGCGTTTGACTGTTTTAACCACGACTTCAGCCAAACTAGTTGGCTGTGCTCTTGTTGGAGAACTATTTTTGCAACTGCAGTAACCTTGACCTTTAAATGACAAGCATGAGTCACGTATTTGACACAAGTGGTAGTAGTAGTAGTAGTAGTAGCAGTAGTAGCAGTAGTGGTAGTGGTAGTGGTGGTAGCTGACACCATGCTCTATTAGTATGTTATAGTTTTGTTTCGGTTTTGTGTATACAAATATATAATTGTTAAGTGACCTAAAAAAAAATAACAATTCCAGTGCGAAGTTATATATTTATTCAAGCATTCTAATGAAACCTACTTTTCAGCATCTACACTGCTCTACGGCATACTGTAGTTAGTAAGTTTTCAGACATCTTGTCTATACATTACACATAAACTATTGTCACTGATTTTACATTTAGACGTTAATAAGCATCTTACAAATGTGTAGCTGGGTTTTACTTTTTACATCTGACCAGTATCTGCAGAGATACGGCCCTTGAATTTGCAAATAATTATCGTTATTAGCTAGTAGCGCACTCGAAGGTATAACTAAACGTTAATTATTGCTTACAGTCCTGAAAACTTAGAATTGTTTTTCTTGGGTCTGTATGGTAATAGGCAAATTGCACCTGTCTATAGTTGATCAGTTTTCAACGAGGGTCAAATTTTCAGGCGTTGATGGGTCATTATATAACGGGCAGGATCAGTTTTCAACGTTGAAAATTGATCAGTTATCTGTTGAACAAGTACCCATGGGGTCAATTTTCAACGGATTCAAAATGTAATGTTACACCGGAAGCACACTAACTCTAATTAAGAGAGTTTCTTAGGCGTAAAAAATTGTTTGTTTCAGATTACCCGACCTACCCTACAAATGCACCGACCCTAGAACATTTTATTTGGTTTGTCAGATATATTTTGTTTTATTTACCGCCTTCGAATAATTAAAAGTTGAAGTAATTAAGACAAAAAATCCCTACCTACCTACCCACATTTTTGGGGCATGTAACTTGAAACAAACGTAAAATAATTTTTACAAACTATCTAGTTTAGGGAGTGGTGTGGCACATACTTCATAACACATATTTTTTATTACTGTTTTTTAAGGCTGATGATGGGACTGAATCCCAAAGATTTTAAGAGAAAATCTACCACAATACATTTGGTTCGTACACAGATGTATCGATACAATAATGATATGATATTAGCTGTACTTTATACAATGAAATAAGAAGCACCTGTTTTGAGGATGTACTTACAAATGACATTTTTGTAAACATATCTGACATTGAAAAATAGCATTTCTTGTAATCAATAACACAAGGAAATTAGCAAAATACATTCTTAAATATGTATTTATATATATCATAACAGCAAACACGTCCAGCGTGATTGTTAACTCTTTCGATTGACGTAAATAAATTTAATGCACTGTTATGTACTCATTTTATAATGTTTAATATTATTATACGAATTTAATTTTGTATTGCTAGCGAGGTGACTTACAGGCCCGGGGGGGGGGGGCGGGTGTATTTATGTATCATGTTTTGATATTTATATTTGTGAAAGTCATTTAAGGGTGAAAAGCTCGTGATATAAAATGTGCAAAGATATGGCTACATATGATCCCTGCTAAATGTAGTATATGGTATATACCCTATTTTGTTATAGGGTATATAATTCTCAAATTTATAACTTGCGTTCTATTTGGTCCAAAAAAAGTACTTTGTCGAAATTTATGTACAACAGGTGAAACAGTCCTATTAACATAAAATGAAAAAACAGCGAACTAAACTAGTTAAAGCCATCACCTATGACTATTCCCAGTATATTATAAACTGGAAGCCAAAACAATCTTGTTGTTTTTGTTCTTCTTTTTTAATTCGCAAGGTCTTTCAAGGTCCATAAATGTGTGATTGTTTATAACCTGTGATTGATATTTAAAAAACTACTTCTCCTTCTACACCTCAGCTACTGCTGCTTCTGATTTTACTACTTCATCTGCTGCTGCTACTACTACTACTACTACTACTACTACTACTACTACTATTACTACTACTACTACTACTACTACTACTACTACTACTACTACTACTACTACTACTACTACTACTTCTTCTTCTTCTACTACTACTACTACTACTACTACTACTACTACTACTACTACTACTACTACTACTACTACTACTACTACTACTACTATACTACTACTACTACTATTACTACTACTACTACTACTACTACTACTACACTACTGCTGCTGCTGCTGCTACTACTGCTGCTGCTGCTGTTATTGCTACTACTGGTGCTGTTGCTACCACCACCACTACAACAACTGCTGCTGCTGTTGCAACTGCTGCTAAAGTGACTGTCACTACCAATTCTACATTATCTTAGCCTGGTCTGCGTCCGGCCCACAATGTGTGAAAACTGTGATTGGGACCGTGAAAAACACTTCGAGCCATCCGAAAATTCGACCCTCGCGAATTTGAGCCGAAGGACATACATTTATATGAATATATAGCAATAAAATATCGGTCCCTCGGAGAGACTTCGAGTCAAGGAGAAATTTGAGACAAGCGAGTAGAGGTATCGGGAGTCGACTGTATCTCCATTATTTTTCATTAATGATTCTTTTTAATCTAAATGACAAGAATCAATATCAGCGTTTGTCATTATATAGTGGAATAAGCATTTACACTATGTGTGCCAAATGAAAACACACGTCAGGGAGCATTCATAGCAATTACAAATAATGATTTGATTACATTTTGTGATAACAAAAACGTAAAGGTATAATAAATAGTGGCGAAATAGATATATATTCTGTTGGGAACATACGTCTCGAGCGTTTTTGTGTATAACTAGTATATGTTATAATGTATTCATAAACCGCACGTTAACTAAAAATACCAAATTTAAATCAAATTAAATTACGACGTCCGAAGCTTCCGCCAGTCCGCCATTGTCTATTAATAGCAAGATCCAAAATATATTTATATTGAATAGCCTCTAAAGGAGAAGATAAGAGAAAATACAATTCTAAACAATTCTTAATAAATACACAGTGTATAAGCGTACAGTGAGGTAAACCGGAAGATGGTGATCTGTACGCCGTTGATCAGTTTGTTGCAAAAAGCAGAAAACGCAGTAAGTGACACAATTTTTGTCCTATTTGTCACACATATGCTTTGTGACTTGTGTGGAATGTGTTTTCGTTGATAAATCGGTAGTTAATCACTGCAAATATGTTGAAACGATCGAAACATTTTGAATTAATTTCCATGTAATTCTTTGTTTTTCGCGTATATGTGTTAACATGTGTGTTGCTTAACACCTTCAAACACTTATTAAACTATATACATTAATTGATAACGGATTATATTTGTAATATCCAAGATATTTACCGTTTTATTCAGTCAAATTGAATTGATTTCTAGATATGTGAGCAAATACATAGGTGCATTAAGCAATTGATTAGAACGTTATTAAATTAAATAAGGAATTATACTTCAGCATGATGAAGTTGCTGAAATCATTTTTGTTTTTGTCTTAACTGTATATAAATGGAGTTTTATACTCAGAAACAAACTCAAGGCAGACCAATATAACTTTATATGTAATTGCTTGGCATTTATCTTCAAAAATTTTTATACTTTAATTGAAAGAAACTATATTATGAAAATTATTTGCTTTTAATATAACAATCATGTTTTCGTACATTTCTTCAAAAAATGTAGAGATTTGAATTTCCTAATTTACCTGTTTGACATTTCGAGATGTAATGATGTGTTATATTAACAGGTATATATTGTTACTGTATCTTGTTCAGATTTGATATAAAAAAAAGAAGTTTCTTCAGTGATTTCAGTTTTTTATCATCAATACTGTTCATCCCCTTTAAACAACCACATTTATTTTGATCGCATCATCAACATTAAAATAATTAATAAAGGAACTTTCTAGTTTAATTAATAAGTATAATCCATCAATAACGGACTAGATTATCCTTGATAACAGTCGGGGTATTCAGATATATAGCCATCTGTATGATACCGTCATAAAATCTTATCGGATTAAGTTGACCGCGCAAGTGGGGCCACAGCTGAAGAAGGGTCAGTCTATCAGCTAATAATAGTTTTTAGTTGTTCGCAGAACATCTAAAGATACCGCAATTCCAAAATTGAACAGTCTAAGAACTATGATCCTAACAGCTTTAGGCCAGTCGAATACGCGCAAGTAAGAAGTGCCGTTTTGAATATCGTTTAATTTATCAAATTGCAATCATTAGGATAATGCATTTAATTAGAACATGACATGTTGGGAAAACTTAAGTCAACAACTTTCAACGTAGGATCAAATATCACTGTACTCGCGGAAAAACAATAAAATAGTACGTTATGCAACGTTCCAATTCATTAATGAATGAAAATCTTGGGTCACGAGGTGAGCCAAATAGACAAAATCGAACTCTTACCTATTCATCTCGTTATCGCCGACTCATGTAAAGATTATTTGTTATATATTGAATTTGTTTAGTAGGGAATGTTTATTACTCATTTTATTATTTACGTGGCCATCATTATAACGATAAATTTTAGCGATTATTACGCAGTAGCGGTTGAATTTTACAGATCATTTCGGATATAGTCATTGTATCACGATTGAGGTCGGATACACTAATCATACCAGAAACTACAATAGGAAAGTCGTAGCGGCAATAGCCTAGTGGATAGCACGCTGGCCTCGCCTTCTAAAGGACCAGCGTTCGATTCCTTGCAGGGTCGAGAATTATTTTCATATACGTTTTGACAGTTTTGCTACTCCAGATGCTTAATTAATTGAAACGGAATACAGTTTAAGACATTTCCAAACGAAACCAACAATAGTTTGATAGTAACTCCATTCAAAGAACTTAAAACATTTGCTAATACTGTTGAAAAGCTTGTAGCACAGTCTTCGCATTCATATACTGTTTAATATTTTTAATATTCATAAACTTGTTTGTTTTTAAGGTTAATATTGAGTTTTGTTCAACTGCACAGCTTTTGATCTTCCACAGCGTAATCATCCGTCTTCCACTTATAAATCTCATAATTGTCGTTTTCACTATAATTATACATGTATATCCAGATTATGTGTGTTAGTAATGAATATTTAATGTCGGAATGTCAAATAGGAATGTCATTAAATTAATATATGTTTGTAGCCCAAAGAAAGAGCATGCAAAGGAAAATCGGACAAATAATTTGTCTCATTAGGTTTCTTGCACAACATTTTTTTTTCATTTTGAATTGATTTTTTTTGGAAGGTTTTAAATATAATGCACTCGTACAGAGTTTTAAGCTACTGAAAGTGGCTTTATCTAGTTTTTACACCTGATTACGTTTTAATTAGTGGCGTACGATTAACAATGGACCGAAATTCATCAGCTACACAGTCATATTAAATTGAAACAATTCAAAACGGCATGATTTAGAAAAACAACAACAACATAATTACACAATGATGATATATATACTTCAAAATTTGATTTACATGTACATGTTTACGAGGCAATATTGTATTTAAACTTGCCATTTTGATTAGTATATATCGCTTTGCAATGTCCAAGTCATATTTATAATATTGAACAAATGTTGTAGTAAAAACGTAAATGAATATTTTCGTTTAATCATTTACAACGACTGTAGTTAAGGTGACGTATATCATCCCTATCTAATTGCCCACACTGTACATGATGTGCCCAGTGTTACGAAATAGCGAACACTGCAGTACCTTCAGCGCTTTGAATTTAAATATAATATATGCAGTAACAGGTACATGCGAATATTTTTAACCTGTGCAGTCTTAATCTTGAAAAATGGTCATCATGCTTATTATTGGAAATTCGTACAAATATCCGTTTTGCAAATAAGTAGAAAATTGGGAGAAAATGAAATAGATAGAAAAGTTGACATAGACAAAATGAAATAAATATAGTCCATTTTACATAGCCATTTTAGAGTTTTCCACTCACATTTATTGAATTATCTGTTCCATTTGTAAAAGTTAGCTTATCACCGGTAGGTTTATTGTTTGACTATAATCTGCTATTTGTTCAATTGCTAAGAAAAAAAAGAAGCACCAACATTTACATAAATGCAATAAACAACGTTCAAAATAAAAATGTTCATAAAATACATTTCTAAATAATATGACTGATTACGAATATATTTTGATGTATTCGCTAGTTCCATTGGATTTATGTATTTTATGTTTATTGATATTTGTTTGAGACATGTCAAAACAATTTATAAAGATTCGAATAGTTATAGTCTTTATTCTTTATTCTATTTTGGCTGAAAGTGCACTAAATAATTATTTAAAAGGTTTAGATAAAGGTAAGAAACCACATTTTAAATACTCTGTAAGGGTAACCTCAGTTTTCACTTACATGGCCCTATTTTATTACCCCATAAAACCAATATCCCCGAAACGAACACATATCTTATCAGTTGATCTGGTCATCCTCGGACAAAAATCGCGGAAAATCCCGAAGTTTAACGGAAACCAAAAAGGTTAATTTTAAACCAGCTAATTTTAAACACAACAAGGACTAAAAGAATATTTGTTTAAATTCATGAAATGCCCATACAGTATAATAGACATACTATATTTTGTGAAACCATTTGCACCTAAGCTTTTGGGATAATACTTTTTGAATCCCGATTCTCAGTAGAAATATATAGTAAATTGAGTCGGTGACCTATTTCAAACTCAAAAGGACATAACATATTGAATTTAATCAAACCATGTGCACATAAGGATTCTTTTAAACGATAATAAAGTTATGACCAGTTAAAGATTTTATCCCTATATATTTCTTTATACCGCCGTAGGCTGGATATCGATTATTTCGTGGCGGTTATTCTTCCATATGCTGTGAAGTTTGTGATCGCATCCAATTTTTGATAAGCAATTAAACCATATTCGTCTGTGATCCTTACGAGTGTTTCGTTTTTTTGGCCAATCACATTCGTCTCACTTAAAAATGTGAAAAATGAGATCATATTCTTCACTGGTGTTTGACAATTTTGATTTGTGAAAAATATTATGCAACCCTGTTACATCGGTTTATCAATAAAAAACAGTATTCTGACAAAATATAAACTTCAATACAACGAAGTCTGTAAGCAACATGCTAAGCTTTCCATGACCGTCAACATGGAGATCTTACAGCAAAGTCAACAATTAAATTATCTTTATTTATTTCATGCATTTCGATGAGCGAGTGGAAATATGGCTGATCACTCTGGGTTGTGTGACATGAAGACAATTGCTCATTTCAGTCTGGCTTAAATGGAACTACTTTTCTCGTTATTTTGTTTCATTCAACAATATGTGAATGAACACCGGTTTTACATGAAGTTATAACAACAAACATTCAATTGTTATAAAACCATACTCAGACAAAAAATATTAAAGGAGTTTTTTTTAGATTAAAACAATATATATCACAGAAACAATTCATATGTTTATTCAGTCACTCATTTCACTTGCAAAGTACAGTTTAACCTGTCGAAAGAGACCACCCGTGGTGATTCTTAAAAGTTGTATCTTAACACAGGTGGTCTCTTAATGCAGTGTGACTTGCGAAGGCAGCTGGTCGTTGGTTGTACATGTATGTATTTGATGCACCTTAGTAATCATGCTATAGTATATACTCATACACATGTGTGTGTTCATAAAGAATAAAGGAAGAATAAATTAGTTTTGCAAATATATTTTTTTACTGACTTCTTAATTTAATTTTATTTTGAACTGCAATGTGCGTGTTTTATTTTACACAAGTGCATTAAATAACATAATCGCATGCATTTATCTTCATGTACATGTGCATACATTTACATGATAGATTTATGTACATGTTTATACATAACAAATAAACATACATGTATTTACATAAATTTATTTAAATATAATATAATATGATATTTACACAAACAAGCATACACACACTTATATTCATTCGCTAACAGGGTATAAGTCTTTGTCTGCATTACTTTCTCTCCATTTATTGCAATCTCCCCAAACGCATCACTAGTGTCAATCAATGATTGTAGAAGCTTATGGTGTCTCTTTCACGTTGGGTGGTTGAACGAAATGATTGATTTCTCTTCGCAAAACCTATTCTCTTAACCTCTGTCTGCTTTACTTTCTCTCCATTTATTGTAATCTCCCTGACTCATTACTAGTGTTCATCAAGAAGCTTATGGTGTCCCTTTTTCACCGCCCATTGTTTCATGCGTTCTTTAGATGGGCGTATGCCAGGAAATTCGACAACAGGTAAAAATCAAAACGCTGACACTTAGAATGACAGTTGGCGAGAAAAGAAACTAAAAGCATGGTATGGTATGGTGTTTTCTGTTTCAAGAAAGTCTCTTCTGAACATAAATCCACTATAGGCGGAAAGTACCGTCCTGGATTAGCCTGGCTAATCCGGGACGACACTTTACTTTACATGCATTAAGACGCGCCTCAAATATACAATGAAAACAAGATACTAGTGATTCATGTGCAAGTGCACTTACAAACATGTGCAAGATTGATTTAATTTTACACGATATTTTTATTTATTTTATATTTTAGTAAATATTGATTAATTGACTGCTAAAATAACCGTATTAAATGGTGGTGGGGGACAAAATAGAATTTATGACAATAATTTATTTCTTGAGTACACCTTCAATTTTTAACATGTAGGGGTGGATTACATTAAAGACTCTGTCCAGAAAGTTGTCAAGAGGAAATCAAACTCTTAGTGAACATTTATCCAAATAAAAATACATTATTGTCAAAACAAACATTACACGTTTATAAGTATTAATCAAAAACACGTACTTAGATACAACTTTATCTAATTACTATTTTAGCCTTAGTAGAAAACAAGAGTACCGTTGTCACAAAGATACGCCCGTCAAAGAAACTGTGTAGGGGTAAAGATTCAACTATTAAAGAAAAACAATTAAAAAACTAATAAGGTAGAGTCATGATATTTGTGCATCTAATTTATCTCTAAAGCCTATCCCAGCGTGGTGAGTTGAGGTATCAAAACTCTTCCATATATATTCTTAAATATATAATCAAGATGACAAAATAAACAAGAACACTGGATATTCCCCGTAGACCAAATTTTTCTAACGAAGTGCAAGTCAGCACACAAATGCATTTTTTAGTAGCGGTGACCTTGACTTTGACCAACCCCATATGCAATCCTAAGCAAGTTATAGATATAAGGTATCTACATATGAAGTTTCATTAAAATGTTTCGATGTCTTCTCAAGCTATTGAGCGGAAACGTTTTGTCTATTTTTAGTAACAATGGCCTTGACCCCACCCACCCCATATGCAATCCCAAGCGAGGTCTAGATATAAGATATTTATGTATGAAGTTTCATTAAAATATCTCAATATGTTGTCAAGCTATTGAGCGAAAACTTTTATTTTTATTTTTAGCAACGGTGACATTGACCTTAACCCCACGTACAATATATGCAATCCGAAGCGAGGTCTCAATATAAGGTATCTATGTGTGCAGTTTCATTAAAATATGTCAATGTGTTCTCAGGTTATTGAGCAGAAACCGAGTTTTTAATTTTAATAATGGTGACCTTGAACTTCACCTTACCCACCCCATTTGCAATCCTAAGCGAGGTCTTGATATGAGGTATTTATGTATGGAAATTCATTCAATCAAGTTTTTGAGGGGAAACAATCTTTAACCATTTTAAAAACAGTGATCTTGACCCCACCCACCCCATACGCAATCTCAAGCGAGGTCTCAATATAAAGTATTTATGTATTAAGTTTCATTAAAATATCTCAATGCATCCTCAAGTTATTGAGCAGAAACTGTTTTACTATTTTTAGTAACAGTGACCTTGAACTTGACTCCACCCACCATATTTGCAATCTCAAGCGAGGTCTCGATATAAGGTATCTATGTATTTAGTAAAATTAAAATATCACAATGCGCTCTCAAGTTATGGAGCGGAAACCTTTTTCTATTTTTAGTAACAGTGACCTTGAACTTGACAACATCAATCCCAAATGCAATCCCAAGGGAGGTCTTTGTATAAGGTATCTATGTATTAAGTTTTATTAAAATATCTCAATTCATGCTCTGGTTATTAAGGGGAAACCGTTTTTCTATTTTAAGTAACATTTACCTTGACCCCACCTACCCCATATGCAATCCCAAGCGAGGTATCGCTATGAGGTATATATGTATTAAGTTTCATTAAAATATATCAATGCATGCTCAATTTTTTAGCAGAAACTGTTTTCTATTTTTAGTAACAGTGACTATGACCATGGCCCCTCCAACCCCATATGCAATCCCGAGCGAGGTCTCAACATAAGCTATCTGTGTAATAAGTTTATTTAAAATATCTCAATACGTTCTCAAGTCCTCGAGCGGAAACCGTTTTTCTATATTTAAAAACAGTGACCGTTACTTTTACCCAATCCCATATGCAATCCCAAGCGAAGTCTCGCAATAAGGTATCTATGTATGTAGTTTTATTAGAATTTGTTTTACAAGTTGACGCCGCCACTACGCCTTCGAACTTGATATGTGACCTTGACCTCGGACATAGGGACCTGGTTCTTGCGTGCGACACTAAACCTCACCATGCTTGTTACTTCTGCCACGTTATTTAAAAATCTATTCATGCTGGACAAAGATATGCTCCAGACAAAGTGTTAATACCTGATTTCTTAAATTTGACCTTTAATTGTGACCTTGACCTTGGACCTGGTTCTTTCCCGTGACATTCCGTCTCACCATGCTTGTCACTTCTGCCAAGTTATTTGAAAAATCATCCATGCTAGTCATATATATGCTCCGGACAAAGTGTTAAGGATTTCTTTCTTAAATTTGACCCTTGACCTTGAATTGTGACCTTGACCTTGGACCTAGGGACGTGCTTCTTGTGGCAGACAATCTGTCTCAACATGCGTGTCACTTCTGCCAGGTTATTTAAAAATACATCCATGCTGGACAAAGATATGCTCCAGACAAAGTGTTTAGGATTGATTTCTTAACCTTGGAGCAATGGACCTGGTTCTTGCACGCAACACTTTGGCTCACAATGCCTCTCATGTCTGCAAAGTTATTTGAAAATATATCCATGCTGGACAAAGTTATGCTCCGGAAAAAGTGTTAAGGATTGATTTCTTAAATTTGACCTTTGACTTTGAATTGTAACCTTTACCTTGGACCTCGGGACCTGGTTCGTGCGCGCTGCACTGAGTCTCATCATGCTTGTCTTTTCTGCCAAGTTATTTGAAAATCCAATCGTGCTGGACAAAGATATTATCCGGACAAAGTTTTTCCACCGCCTACCCGACCGCCCGCCAGGGGCGTTTTCATAATACGTCCCATTTTTCAAACGGGCGTATAAAAAGTAGTTCATATTTATTTTATTCGGCTCATCAGGATATTGGCCTAGGTGGCCCTTGTTTCTAACATGCAAGAGGGCCCCATGATGGCCCAAAGTGCTCATCTGAGTACTGGCAATTACAGAGATCAGCTAAATGTCATCACCTACACAATGACCCAAATCAGACAACCTGATCTGTCAATTCGACAGGTGCAATACAGATGCCTGTCCGACCTTCTTCTTAAGCTAACCCGGCAATCTACAGGCAATATACAGTATCACGCCTGTCGGGCCTACTTCTGCTTTTTACCTGGCAATCAGATGGTGCAATACAGATGCGTTTATGGTCGAAACTGTTGGAACCAAGATGAACCACAAGCAAACGATGATATGTTTACCATGCACAATCACACTTTCATTACACAGAGGTTGACATCCAATCTTTGCAATGGCACATTTTTTAGGTTCAAACATCCAGCTGAATTCCATGTACTGTCCTTTGTTCAAACAGTGACAAAAGACAGCAATACCAGACAACTGTCAGCATTATGTATATCATCGATATACCAATAGCTAAGCGAGCACTTCGTGCTCAAGTGAGCTAAAAGGTGAACTACTGCTGACACAACTAACCTGTGTATAGCAATGGAATGTAAATAAATCCTTTTCCAGGCATTACAAACAACAAACTGTGTGACGAAATGACTGGTTTTGTGACTTAGTTTCCACATCACACATTGTCACCTTGTCATCCATTTAAAGACATTTATCTAACATACATTATCCATTCAATTGGTAATTTAAACATTTATTATGAAGATCTTTAAGAAACTAAAGCAACATATCACATCCTTGTCCATCCGTCATTGAAGTCCATGTTTCCAACTTTGAGCTTCACAGTTTGTCCTGGCGGCCAGGTCCAAACAACCATAGAGTTCGCTGCATCTGCCACATTTAAATCACTTATGTACAGACTATTTGCTTTGTTAAGATGAGTCTTAAAATTATCAAAATAGCAGACATTTTACCTCAATTTTAATAGGAAATATCTGTCAACATAACAGCTCAGCAACTTTGCTATTTCACTTTCAATCTGGGACGCCTTTTCGCGAGATTCGAAACTGATCACCACAACACAACCTTCTTCACATGCTTTAAAAGTTTTGCATAAAAACGTCTTCAATGCTTCAAGCTTTGGTTTAACTTTTTCATTTTGCAACCTGAATTGCTGTTATTAAAAATGCTCCAACTTCATCTCCAGTAGGCTTGAAGGATAACTCCATATGAACAGACTTCAACAACTCTTGAACTTTCATTAATCTCCCAAAAGAAGGGTCCATCAATGCCATATTCACTTGTCATGATCATGCCAATAGCCGTTGGTACGTTTTCCAATTTTGTTAGTCTTTTGATTGAATCAATTTTTATTATTCGAATACATAAATTTACTTCCAATTTAACCCATGCAAGAGCATCTAATGCAATTCTAGGCTCACCCAAGAACCTTATACTTATCTCCTGGTTCTCTTGTTTAAAATCCATGTTTACTGCCTTGAATCGTCTATGAAATTCATTCTGGAAAGGATGATGTTGAACTAATCTTGAAACACATGTGTCAACGATTAAGGCTGGTTCGTCTGTGTGACCTGATGATGAGGATCTGGAGACACAGTTTTCTTAAAAGGAAAACAACATGCATGCGAATTGTACATGTATGTATCAATTTATGGTAATGCTGACTACAGGCTCTGAGAAGGCGGAGTTAAATATAGCAAATTATAGGCCAGAAAAAGCGTCCGTTAAGACCAATTTCTTAATGATTAAGTGTTTCACTTAATTGGTGCAATCCAGCCATTTTATTGGATCAAAATGTAGGTTATAGTCTAATTGCCATAAACCTCACTACTGCATTACTGATTAACTGCAAACACGTTCTGGAGTGAAGCAAATCAACAATTAGTAATTTTGTCCTTCAATCTTGATCATGCATCTTTATATTGAACATAGTGAATACCATTATTATTACATAATATTCTTGTTTACAGTTTTTTTTCAACTTCAAGATATTTACACTACTGATTTATTTGACCATTATGACTGTTCATCTCTCATAACAGAATTGCATATGTTTCAGAAATTACAACATTGGCTTCCATTTTTCTTTTCAACATGTAGTGTGAACTTGTCTTCAGGGAATGTACTAGTTAATCCTGGATAATTAATATTTCAGAACAATGTTATTTCCAATTTCTCGTAATTTACTATGCGATTACAATATGCGAATGTTACTCTGAATTAAAACAAGAGAACCGCCTGCGGGTGTTGGGTGCTAGACTTTCTCGTATTTGATAGTACTCTGGGCTTTTGACGATAGACCAGGTTCATCATTGTCATGAAATATGCCGAATTTCAAGTTAATACATCTTAAAGATATTTAGAAATTTGACCTAAATGCAAAAGATCTAAGTTAATACTAGAAATTTGTCTACAGACATGGATGCCCCCACCTATGCAGGCATTTTTACATCCCTGCATGCATAACAACATTATGCCCTGGAAATTTATTTGACCTATGACCTTGATTAATGACCTTGACCTTTCAGCTACAGACCTGGCCCTTGAACGTCACATGCCGTCTCATAATGCTTACCACTTCTAACAAGTTATTTGAAAAATGTTCATGCCAGATGAAATTATGCTCCATGAACTTAATTGTTATACTTGGCCTTTGACCTTTAAGTGACCTTGACCTTGGACATAGTTTTATAATGCTTATTACTTTTTCCAAGTTATTTGAAAATCCTTCAATGCTAGACAGAGTTATTGCCTGGACAAGAATCTTAACATATATACATATATTTGACCTTAAAGTGTGAACTTGACCTTGGGCCAAGGCACCTGGTTCTTGCATGCGACACCGCCGAATAATGCTCATCACTTATGCCAAGTTGTTTGAAAATCCTTCCCTGCTGGACAACACTATGCTCGGAACATGGTCTATGGCTTAAATTCTTCTATTTGACCTTTGACCTTTTAGTGTTACCTTGACAGTTACATCATCTTGTCAAAAGAATGTGTTAATAGCTGTGATACATATTTGAGCTTCAAGCCAATACCTCTAATAGATATTGTGAAATTTGACATCGAACGAAAATGTAGAAAAAAGGCAATTACTCAAGCAAAATCCTTGAAAGAGATCACTGTGATTAAATACTTTTAATCATTATCTTCTTGACGCACATCAGTACTTGCAAGTTTCTTTGCGTCAGATCTTCGTTGACATAAACACCTAGTTATGGCTATTAATGTACTGCTATCTGGAGTGCTCATTTTGATGGTGCATATAAAGTACCCTAGCTGTGTACCGATGTAGTGTTTTCCTTAGTTGTACTGGACCAAGAAAACTAACAGACAATTTATTGCGATTATAAGTTCAACCCAAAAGGCATTGAAGCTGGTCCACTTGGTCCAAACTATTTTGAAACTTCCAAAGTAATTCTTCAATCCGTTTGCACTTTAAACGAGTTATTTCACGAACACGAATTGTCTCCCTTTTGTTTACATTCGTTTTCCAGCTGTTGTCTGATGTCATTTTCTCCTAATGTAACTGCAATTGATCATTAAGCACATTTTAAAATGTTGTTTTACCTGTATAAAGTATTATTATCCAGTAATCACACTCAGCATTTTAGTATGTAATACGTTATGTAAGAGGTGATCAGCGTTCTGTTCTTGCCGTTTTGTTTCGATGGCCGAATTGTGGCCGAATTGTGGCCGAAATGTATACGGTTGTCCGCGGCCAGTTTCGAACGTTGGTCGACCACATTTCGGCCAGTTTTCGATTCTTGGTTGGCCGTCTTGTGTTCGATCGGCCCAAAAACGAACGTCCGGCCAAGATTCGATTATTCGATAGTCAGTCTAAGATTCGTTTTCACGGAGATTGCAGCAACATCAGCATGCTCCTGAATAATGTAAACTTTTAGATCCTATTTATTTATAATCCAATTTTGAATGTGAATAACACGTATAGAGAATACTTTTAAGTTAAAGTAAATCCTTTTAACACAATTCGCGGTGCTTATTTGTCAAATGACATTTAAACGCATTTCGTTTATCTTTCAGGAATTCTGCGTAAAACACGTGTGCATTAATTTAAATCCCGCGACTGTGTAAACTTCGCATGTGTCTACGTCTACGTATGCAGATGCTATTTTTAAACTCGGAGGAAAACTTCGGAGAACTGAACGCACACTTTCACTTTTATTGTCTATCGTCCAAAATAACAATTTAATCAAACTAAGTAACTGAGTATCATTGAACGTGTACCTTGGTTTAACGTTTAAAACTTAAATAAAATATAGAAAGCTGAATTATGTGTTGACTATGAATATAGACCTCTACTGTACATCATAGACCGTTGTACCGTAAACACGCTACCATACCGAGTAACATGATAATCCTGGAGCTAGGCCCGAACACATATAGATTTTCCAGGGATACTACACCTGTTCCAATGCACATATCTCCCTTAGACCACAGAGATTAATTCAGGAATATTCTGCTTGGGAAAAATAATGAAATGTGTTTGCATTTTATAATCAAACTAGGGCAATAGCTCCAGTATGTATGTTCTGATCTGGTTCTTATTAAACTTGTCTAGATATAAGTTCAATGAACAATCCATGCAAGTTTTGTATAGACTGCATGCAGAATAAACACTTTATATCAACACAGTCCTATTTTGCTCTGTTTTAATAAGAATGGGGCAATAGCTCTGGTGATTATAGACCCACATTTGACTATGTCTGAGATCTTATAGTCCTTCATAAACTGTGTCTATAATCAGCACAAGGTCTGTTTTTGGCATCTTTGTAAGACAAGCAAGGGCCAATAACTCTGATGTTTCTGGTCCAATCTGGCCCACATTCGACTGTGGCGAAGACTTCATAGTTATACACAAACTTGTAAGTGTGGTCAAGACTGATGAAAAATAAACTCTCTATGTTGGAAGAAAAGCAATTTCAGCATTTTTATCATATAAAGGGGCAATAACTCTGGTGTTCTTAGTCCAATTTGGCCCATTATCAATTCCATCCGAGATTCTATGGTCATAAAAAACTGTGCAAGTCAAGACTGAATTTTAAAAATGCAGTATTAATCGCGATAACGGTCCAAATTTTTGACGGCATACAGACGACGGAAGACGCCGGCGAGGTCCCCTATACCAATAGCTCACAGAACACTTCGTGCTCAGGTGAGCTAAAGAGGCCCATAATTATGACAATTTCAAACTAGATCTATCAAAACTGGCCTATGGGGTCATTTTAATATAGGGAATAGGTGTTTTAACTTTGAATGAAATCCGTCAAACTGTTCCTGAGAAACTAGCTTACCGAAAAACTTTGACCTATACAAATTGCTTATACATAAGATTTCAAAGTGTAAAAAGGCCCTTAATTTTTGACAAAATTTAAATCAGAGTTATCAAAATTTTAACGGCATACAGACGACGGAAGACGCCGGCGAGGTCACCTATACCAATAGCTCACAGAACACTTCGTGCTCAGGTGAGCTAAAGAGGCCCATAATTATGACAATTTCAAACTAGATCTATTAAAACTGGCCTATGGGGTCATTTTAATATAGGGAATAAGTGTTTTAAGTTTGAATGAAATCCTTCAAGACATTTCTGAGAAACTAGCTTACCAAAAAACTTCAACATATATAAACAGATTATATGTAAACTTTCAAAGTGTAAAAAGGCTTATAATTTTCACAAATTTCAAACTAGAGTTATCAAAATTGGCCTATAGGTTCATTATTATATCGAAAGCAAGTATATCATGTTGAATGAAATCCCTTAAGCCATTCCTGAGAAACTAGCTTACCGAAAATTTTTAACCTATCAAAATAACTTATATGTAAAATTTCTGAGTGAAAAAATGTCCATAATTTTAACAAATTTCAACCTGGATTTACTTAATTTGGCCTAAAGGTTAATTTTATTATGGGGAATAAATGTTTTAAGTTTCAATGAAATCTCGCAAGCTATTCCTGAGAAACTAACTTACTGTAAAACTTTAACCTTGACCGGACGCCGACGCCAACACCGACGCCGGGGCGAGTAGAATAGCTTGCCTTTTCTTTGGAAAGCCGAGTTAAAAAGAAGTATGTATTTAAATGTTATATGCAACACATCCTTTCGGATCTCTTAGCATTATTGTCATTGTATTAGCTAAAACGCTAATTATTGATCAAATGTTTGTTCTATGCTAAATATATTATTGGCTGTAAGATATATATCTCTTTGCTCTTAATCATGTTGCTCTTAATCATGTAAGTGTTCACCTAATTACCTTCATTTTCCTCAGGAAGCCCTTTCTTTTATTTTTCCTTCTGTTGAACAAATGGAGTGCTGCTGGTAGCAGCTGTTGCAGCTTGTTGCACAGAATCCACATTCAAGTTTGTTTGGAAGTTTTCTGTATCTATTATATTATGATTGGCGCTTGAAGACTATTTTCCTTTCATTGGCGCCATTTGGTAAGGGTTCCTGTGCTGATTCAAGACAAACAATGCACTATCGTCTGACCAGTCACTGTCACTGTCTTCACATATCACTAACGTTGGTCTGCCTTGTGATGATAACGTTACTTGATAAAATACGCCATCAACAAGCAAAAGATCAATGCCTTCAAACACTACAGTAGTAGCCCCAATACCTGTTTGTGGATATAGTTTACCATTACTGATCTCTCTTAGGCACCATTCGGCCCCATGCTTCTCAATTCGGTAAGTGCCATTGTTGTTTTTATCAAAGATACTTGGTCTGCCAGGGCTAGGCTTTGTCTTTTTGTTTTCAAAATTGTCTTTGTGTCCAAGTACAAATGCACCTAAAATACACAGGAATTAATATCACAATCAATGTTAGTGACTACCCAAAGCACATAGGCATACGATACATTTACAAATCACATACTTCTATGTTTTACATATCAAATATAAAACTAAACACACTTCTCTATTTAATTTGGACATGTTATTAATATTGGATTGATTGCTAAAACTATTACACAATCTGCACATTTACTATTGTATCTGTAAAGTGCTCTGTGATTGGCTTTGGCAATGTCTGGTGGTGGCTAGCAGTATAAACAGTAGTTTTGGAATATTGGTAAAAATTCTAGCCAATCTGAGATTGTCAAGAGGTTGTTCTTATTTTGGAATAGGTCGCCTAAGACGATGCAATTTTATAGTTTATTCGGTTTCAAAAGTCATTCCATGAAGAACATTACCTATAACAGAAGTATACGTCTGTGTTTAGGTAAGAACAATCTCATGACAAAGAAATATATAATGTAGATATTCTGAGGCACTTTATATTATGATAACTTTAAAGAGTATACAATTTTTTTATGTTGGTAGGTTGATAATTAATTTAATATATTATAAATAACAATAACATTTTCTAAATGTGCTACTTCAATAGTGTTTATTATTTGATAAATATTTTATTGTAAAAACAAACATTGTGTCTAGAAATAACAAAATGAACTAATTCCTAGCGCACATTCAAATGGGAATCTCTTCGCTTTGCGGTTCTAACTATAAAAGCACCTCACATTAAAAGCATTTATCCATTATGTACCCAATATGTTAATAAAATTTGATGGTATGCATGCCAAATGTGATACTGATTCTCAGCATCAAACATGTACAAGTCGCTAATGAATTTCTAATGATCATTGGTACAATCTTAATTAGCAGCAATGAAATACACCCAAATATGCATCGTTTTAAAATGAAACTTACCAGTTGAACTACCTTATTGCACACGTGTGCACAGTAATCATTATAGTCGTTGAAATGTAACAAAAAGAGCTGTGGTTGCCAAAAGCACTCACCTAAGTACTCACTATGGTGGACATCGTACTGTCATATATTTTGCATTTGTCACAACGTGATTAAGCATACGCACATTAATGGTCGTAATATGTCATTATTCCTTTTTATCTGCTAGATTTATACACATGAAAGCAAGTATTTGCTTATCAAATAAAGTTAAATTAAACGTGTTTTGATAAATGAGTTTTTATACAGGAATACATTAATCGGAATTAGGCCATTAATTAAAAGTTTCTGTTTCACTGTCAAGTTTATCATAATATTATTAATATACACATCCTATGAAATTTTTGGTCAAAATTGAACAAAAGAACTGACAGTGCCTTGTCTGCAAAACATTAAAACAAATATTTTTTAAAATGCAAAGTGGGCAATAACTCCTGAGCAAGATTGAATTGATCCAAATTAACATGTACATCACTATAATAGTCTCTTTATTTTAGACAGTTAAGTAATCCATATTGTTTGTGATTAAATTACGATACCTCAAGTGATTGTGTGGTAAGGCCCATTTTATTTAAATTATCTGAGATCTTATAGTCATGCAAACACAGAATAGAAATCTTCAGCATATTTCAAATAGTCGAATGTATATGTAACCTCTACAAGAGATGAACAACACATGACAAGTTCCATTAATCAAGTGTCACAGAAATCACAATACATATATTTTTCATCTATCTAAGTATTGACCTATGTCTACACTTATGAAGGAAGAAGCTACTCATTAGTGAATACATTATCACTGTTTGCCAACTTGTTGCCTGCATTTTTTATTATTTTGGTGTATGTGGTTGGTCCCTGAGAAATATGATACACGTAGCGTTAATATATTAGTGTGTGGACGTCTGCAGTGCGAGTAATGTTCAACATTAGTTTCTTAAACTATCCATCACCTCAATTCAGATAAATATAAACGGCATTGAAAATATTTTATATCATATAAAGCAAAGCATTATACAATAGCAAAAATAATGTGTTCTTTCTGTATGAACCAAACTTAAACAAAACCTTGTTTCACAGGAAGATATGGAATTTGGAGACCTGTTTTGCGGCTAATTTCTTCTTCATGAATCTTTGCAGCACTTCCTGCGACTGTTGATCCGGCCTCCTCTATTAACACAAACAAATTGGTCAATTTGATAATTAGCATTATGACCTTTGCAAGCGCTATCAATACTAGAAAATGGATCCTCACATCCGTGAAATTTTTAAATATTTTTTAATGAGGCATATTTTCACATCTTCAAGAGATATTATTCTAAAACGACGGGTAATGTTTGCACAACACGTCAGCAACAGTAATTATTATTTCTTTAGTCCATTTTCAAAATAAAGCTTCCAATTCTGAGCCAATGTCATTTAAATAATATATACTCTAAGAATAGCCTATATATGTTTAAAATTGTTTTAAGTATGGCAATTAAATGAATCTAATGATTTTGTAATAATTATTTATCTTGTTTTAATATTTTGCTTTCAAGAGGTTCCTGTGGCTTTAATCTACATGTACCTTGTTCCACCGCTGATGATCCAGTTACGTTGAGAGGTTTGTCTTTTCCAGTGGGCTTTACATTTGGAACACCTGCAATACAATTAAATGACAACATGAAGTCGACAAGCTTGAGTTGGTATTTTAACGACAACGAGAGATGGGTAATTTTCACAGAAATTTGACTCAAATGGGGTCCATAAGAAATTGCAAATTTTTGGTTATTACTTCTAAAAGATCATCATAACATCACCACACTTTAAAACACTGTGATTCATAACTGATCCTGAAAGAATGGGGGACACAGTCAAGCGAATATTAAGCCCAATTGCATGTGTATTTATAAATATTTTGTATATATTATCTGCAATATTCAGCATGTTCATCAAAATAAGACTTTGTACTCTTTTCCAAACTATTACATAACATATATATGTAAAACATATCATGGCTTTTGTCTGCAATATTTCAATATTTATAAAAAATGGCAAAAATCTTGAAAGTGCTACATTCATTAAATATGTCACCATTTTACCAGCACATAATTTTTTTTAAGACCAAATAAAGCCATGACCTTATGGCTTTTAGCAAGTATTGATTTTTTGGTACAGAAAAATATACATTACCAGCTAAATTCTGGTCCATTTTCTGTATGTCACTAGGACGTTTCGATGTGTTAGGCAAAGGGTCAGTGTTATTAATTCTCTGTCTTAAATTTCCTTTGACGGGTACACTGATGCAGGTCATACCTCCGTCAGGTGCTGTAAATCCTGAGTGTGTAGTGGCATCTTCCTTACCTTCAGAGGCTGAATCTAAACAAGAATGTACACAATATGTTGAGAACTTATTAAATGAGAATTACAATACATGTGTAGACATAAATGTGCTATGCTTTAAATGCTACTGCGAAGCATAATAAAACAAACTTATAATACCCATGTAGTCATATGTGCATTATGCTTAAATTTCTAAAAATGCTACTGACAACTTTAAAACAAAACTTACAATACCCTGTAGGCATACAATGTATACATTTTGCTAACAATGTCACTGCAAAGCATATAATTAACTCAAAGGGAATACATATTCCAACTAGATTACGTGCACAGTAATATAAAAATGATGAAGATGAGTCATGTGTGCTAGAAAAAATAAGACTCATGAAATAAGATGTCCTAATGTTGTAATTTGCAGATGAGAAATGTTTTTAATATTATGTAAAATTTCACGAGCTCACCGTACAATTTCATGCCACAATTTGATTTTTGATGCTAAGAAGTGCAATTGTTTTTCATTTATGAAAATTAATGTGAAAACGTTCGCAATAATTTATACAAGCTAAGTCTATTATATTCCACACCAATATAGTGCTAAGTGATCTGTAGTCTTGACATGTACACTGAACAGCACTCCTAACTCGACACTTACAAAATATGTGATAAAATGGTTGATTTTCTATGATAAGTACTCATACTTAATAATTATTGATATAGGTGTCAAACTGTAAATGTTGTATGCATAACATACACACCTTATAATGCAATCAATCAAAATATCACAATTCGAAAACAGCTGCGAGCTTAGTCCTGACCAGTTGTAAACTATTTTTTATCACATGATATATATTGTTTTCTGTGTAATACAGCCACTACGAATATTTTTATCGAGCGTTTTCATTGGCTACATATTATGTAACTGACAAATCGCATGACGTTATTTTTGTGAAATGACGTCGTCAACATGACATGACGTTACGTCAGTACACAACTTCTAGGATTTATCAACATCTTGTGGTAAGATTATAAGGGTGTTTTTTTTCGTTTAAAAGCATGTGATAAAAGAGATCTGACACTCGTTGTCATGTTATAAAATATTTTATTATATCGTCAAGAAAATTCATTAGTAAGCTGGGTAAGGCTTTCTTTAATGAACAAAACTCATTAACTCGCGTAATAATCTAAGGTATTTAATGACAATTCGCGTCCGATCCTATATATAAAGTTTTAAAGTTCAAAGAATTCATGATAACTATAATACATTATGCGACTTGTATGCCTCTTACGACGTTCAAACATCAGTGCGCATACATGTTTATGGGGCCAAACGATGTGCGGACCCTCCAAATCTCTGTTGAAATGAAACAGGCGCTCTAAGATATATAAGTGTTCACCAAAAATGTAAGATACCTGTTGCATGTTTGTAATTGTATGGCTCTTAAATAGTGATGAAAACTTCTTTTTAAAGATATTACACATTTTGCTATGAAATATCGGTTAATCATCAAGTGATTCCTCCAATTGTATTAGAATATACTGCGCTATTTTGCGAATTCAGTACTTGCTGAGAAATAGCCCTGACAAGAAAGTCAGCAATTTTGTACAATATACTAATTCCAGAAATCTACAAAGTCCATTAACTCTGAAAAAATTATTCAAGCGAAACGTCTTGGTAAAATGCACCTCCTCTAGGTAATGAAGTTTCCCATAAAGTTTCGTTGCATTCTTGCTAGTAGTTGATGAGAAATATTCCGGACAAGAAAATGGGATAGAAGGACGGAAGGACAAAGCAGCAACTATATGCCCCAACCCACGAACCAAAAAAAATGCTGGTAGAGGAGTTTGGTCGTTTTTAGAAGAACCAGCAGGATTATTTATCTTTGGACTTCCAAACACTGAGCAAACATGTGTGGAATGACCTTTAAGAGTAGAATCACTAAGAACAGGGCCTTGTGTGCTGGGATAAACACCACCAGATGAATTCTCCTTTACTGGTATCGGTTGGGGTTTTCCGCCAATATCACGTGTGGTTGATTCAGCCATCCCTGTAAACACCATCATAATAGCGAAGTTGCTCATTGAAGTCTTGATCTACCAGTATACTAGCGCTGCATGTACATGTAGCACTCATAGTCAATATATAATCGAATTAAAGAAAGTGTTTTAAAATGAGACGTAGTTTCACCTCATCATTGGATAATATTTAATCAAAGCGTTGAACGCTGAAAGCCTTCGGCTTGCCGTATTAAGTTTAAGGTTACGACAAAATATTATCACATTTTCAAGGAAATTAGTTCTTTGTTAATATTGTTTTAAACTATGGGTGATACGATGTTTACATTTTATGACTTATTTAAAAGTTTATACAAAATTAGACACTGTATAAAACAAACAACAGACTCTGTGAATAAAATTAATCTTCGATGCTATTTATAAACATAGAAACAACGTGTTAATACAAATATATACATACACGAATACGTGATTATGCATAAAGGGCTGAGCTAAGTGTGCCACTATGTGTACTAGTACTGTGCTAAGATTTCATTTCCGAAAGTCTATATGCATATTTTAAAAGTGCTACGGTATTATTTTCGAGCCGACAATAATATAATGGAGTCCGCTTTCTGGATAAAACTACGAAAGCTTTCCTCAATGTACATAATATAGGAATACGCCCGCGCGTGACCTTCGAGATTTGAGACGCGAAATGGAACTTACGCAATGTAACGTAATCATGCACTTTACCAGTAAACAACACACAAAGAAACATAATAGGCTGGCTAGGCTTTTTATGTTTAATTGTACTTTTAGATTATGAACACTATTAATATGTTGATTGTTCGTTATTGTTTTAATACACAGATAGCAAGGGATTGTTTCGCGGTTCTGATTGGCTGTGTGGTCAGTGATCTCCCCTGCTCTACGATATTGAAAGCAGTGAAGCAGGGGAAACCACTGTGCAATTGCCATCTCTAAAGCGATACACGATTTCGATTTGCGGTACTAAAGACTCCGGCTATTGCCGCAGTCTAAACATGAAAGGTGTTTTTTGCAAAACCTAAAGGATTGTCTACTGAATATTATTCCTTAGCACCAATTGAGATTATATTATAGGTTTACCAATATAGAGCCTGTTTATGCTCAAACAATTATTTTCTCTGACTTTTGTAAAAACTGTCGCGTTGAAGACGAAACGATTTTTTTTAATACTATAAACTCAAGGATTATAACAGTAATAATACAATGGTACGTATGTGAAATATGGATGTCAACATTATTTAAGATGGATTAATATATATTTCAGTGTGTTTTAACATTAATCCTAATATAAGTTGAAGTCGATTTCTTATGCATAAGTGA
This sequence comes from Congeria kusceri, assembly GCA_027627225.1. Taxonomy (NCBI): domain Eukaryota; kingdom Metazoa; phylum Mollusca; class Bivalvia; order Myida; family Dreissenidae; genus Congeria; species Congeria kusceri. Next base: position 55,897,249 of record CM051034.1, read on the forward strand.
CTTAGAGCCGATATTGATAGTATGGCTAATTTTTTACAATATTGCTCGTGTTTCATTGTTATTTTATTTGCTTTATAGTGTGCATCCAAATGAGTTGTAATGGCCATGGACTTAAAGACGACCAGAGGTAAATATAAGCTTCAGCTGACATATAGCTCAACACCGATCCCAGAAGCGGCATTATACACGCATATAGGTATTATTCAGTTAAAGCATTACAAGCATATCCCTACGGCACTTCCATCGAGGTACGTTTTCCCTCTCCCGAAAAGTGTCCAGAAGGTTGAGCGCAAACCCAAACATTATATAATTATGTATATATTTATATTATATATTCTGTTATTTTTTTAATTGTAGAGAGTCAGCAAAAAGTGTTCTATGGAGAGATAATAAATGCTGCATGACTCGAGTATCTGTCTTTTTTACCCCGATTCCGTTACTCCAGATATTACAAATTACCATCTTCAATATCTTCAATGCTATATAACGAGCGTGTCAAAGCGTATTCGCCTCAAAGGCAACATGACAATTTTTCTGCAAGCAAACAGTTTACGAACACAGAGACGTCTGGACTTCACCATCTTCAAAGTCCACACGAGCCTAGCACCAATCACCATAGGAAGGTTGCCAAGAACCACCCAGACAGCCTCGCACTTATGAAGTTCTTGTCTTTTTGTGTTGCAGATTAGACCAGAATATCAAACGTATATACTATAAAGAGCACACAACAGCGAATATGCAGCGAAATCGAACACGCTCAACTCCAGTGTCCGTTAACCCACTCGCCGATACTGCTATAAGGTCCGGTTATTAAGCCCTCTGTGAACATTTACAAAACGCTGAACACTCCAAATTGGTGACGTATCGTCTTGTAAATATCGATGAGCTCATCGCCTACAATTAGAACTCTACCCGCAGTTAATGGTCACTCGTGCCGAATTGCTTTAATCTCCACTTGCGGATTAGACCACAACACAGATTTAAAACCCGTGATTTTCGCATTATATTCTCGCCAAATATAGGTAGTTTTTATCAAAGACTTAAATGGACTGTGATCTATTGTTGTGCGCGGCGGAGATGCCAATTATGTAAATAATTATGTGTTTTAATTATGTGTTTTAGTAATTGATTTATATTTTAAGTAATTAGATCTACTTTATTAGTACAAAGAACTAAAATACACATGTTGTGCTAGGAGGGATATCATGTTTCGCTAAGTGAGCCTTTATTTAACCTTGCGATAATTAGCAACGAATATGAATTGTTCAACTATTGAAGGTTTGAAAGATGACTATCGTCTTTTTGTAAGCGAAAAACACATGTAATTAAATTTGAAATTCAAATTACATTTACCTAATTACAACTCCAAAAGAATATATGGGACCCATATGGGTCCAGTGTAGGTTTCCATGGTTGCCCTGCAGATTTCCATGTGTGCCCTGCATGGGCAACCCATTTGGGATTGTGCACACTGTTTTATATTGGTCCCAGATGGGTTGCGATAGGTCACTATTCTGGTTCTCGTAATCACGATAGGTTAGCTTGCAGCCATCGACAGATCGCTTCGGGGTGATTTTATGAATTTGGAACATAAAACTCGCACCACGGCGTATATATTCCGTTACCTACCGGGGCTACGGCATTAGCCATAAACTGCTAAACCACATGTTGGCGCCGAAAACACCAACACGCATATTGCAGTTAATTATTTCAAGTTAAATTCTACATAGGCCGCCAAAAATTGAATATTTCTAGACACATTTCAATTTTTCTAGAAGGTAGCAGGGTCCTTGATCTATATACAGTACGCCCGTTTCTTCCAAGGTGTCTTTGTGGCGAAGGTAACATCGACGCCGACACAGCCCTATGTCTTCGTAGTCTCTGACCGCAATACTACAGCATTTTGTGTTGTATGCTCAAGTTGACCCTAGTCCGTTCTCCATTTGTTTATCACTTGAAATGTATAATTCAAAACGGCAACGTAGACTAATTATACTCACGTCCCTCATCCCATCGTAGTTTTAACTATATTACTGTCAACCAAGGAAGCATGCTGGCTGAAATGCAGTATAAAATATGTATATTCTTTTTTGTTGGATGTTAAGCAATATTTGTTATGAATAATGTATATCGTACAGTTACTTAAAATAATATTTACGCATTTGTGTATACCAGTATATGATAAACTAATTGACAATTTGCACGTTACCAAGACACTAGAATTCGTGAAAACAACTGTCATACTTTGAACATTTCTATTATAAGCCAGCTATATAGAAATCATCCGGTAATGTATAATATAGCCAGGTACTGAGAATGGTTTTAAAATACGTTAACGTAATTGGAGTCGTACTTGACATTTACCTATACTTGTAAGCCCTGGAAAAAAACATTGAGATACTTTTAACATATGGAAATTATGCATGATTATTGCGGTTATTTAATTAAACAAGCATTTATAATGAAACTGGCAGTGTCCGACTCAAAATCACATTTACATGTTTTTCTGTCTGACTTAATATCTAATGCGTTGCATATTTTAGCCGGATAATTTGCAGAAATACTCAGTGAAACAACGATTAAACGCATACTTAATACACATATTTGTTATAATTCTGTAGAATAAAGGCAAACTTTAAATAGTTAAGTAGACCTTTGTCAACTTTAGTCCATTCCAAATGCAGACATCTCTTCCTTTTCGAGCGGTTTCGATTTAAAATAAAGCGCCCTTGAATCTATTTATAGCAACGGCAATTGGGAATACCAGTACAGACGTCACAACAAATACAACGATTGATCTGATTAGTTGAAACGTTTATTTCTGTTAAATTACACATGTTTTCATACGTAAGAGGATATTGTCGGCAAAAAAGCGGTGTCAAAAATTTCCGACTCTTGATTGTGTCCGACTCAATATCAGTTTACCCTACTGTCTTTAAATTATATTGATTGGTAGTGAAGATTGCAATTGTTCTTAAAAAGTTACTGTAAACAAATAATAGGTATTGTATATTTAACAAAATATAAAAATTATAAAAATAAAACATATAATTTGCAAAAAATGTCAAAACTAGGGAATGGAAAGAATAAGCTTAATCAGAGCATGCACATACTAAATAAATATGGCTTAATTCCCGGTTATTACTGGATTTCAGCGACAGTACCGGCTTGCTTACGGCGATATTATTATCAAATACAATGTAATTTAATAAGATTGCCGCACTATTTAAAATGAGTTGTACTATGTCTGTGATTGTGAATTTGAATAACAACACCTTATGGTTAATGACAGCGCACAGTTTTTATTGTGATTCAGCTTGCAAGGATGCTAACATACTTCCTGTTTCTCTCATGTAAGACGGGTCAATTTATAGTGCATTTGATGGTTCACTAACAGTACAAAACTGATTATGTTGTTTCGTTTCGTTGATATTCGAGAACAAACTTCTTGCTATTGATCTTTAGTGTACCTGTCAACCACCACATGTAAACATGCTTATTTTATTTTTATTTTATTTTTTAATTCTACCTTTTCAAAGCTGTCATCTTTGCAAACCATTTTGGACTTTGAATATCTGAACAGTCACATAATATGCATTACTGTATGATTGCAGTAGAACGCAAATTTAAATGTTTTCTTAAATGAATCCCTGAAGTTACCTCATTTAAGCAGTTTTTAAAAACACCGTGCTTATATTTAAATGTATTTTTCTAACAACATTTTGAGATACTTCAAAACCAATTATATTTGACGGCATAAAATTTCGTTTTTTGGGGGGGAAAAAGTACAATTTTCGTGGGCACCTAAACTCGTGGATTTGCATTTTTATAAATAACAAAAACATCTGGAAAAGCGTCAATCGTATCGCTGTTTTGCTCTTTGAAATACCTTACGGTCATAAAAGGAGCGTCCCCGCTGTAAGTGGGCCCCAGTTACCAATTAGTTGCAATCAATAGCAATTATGACCAAACTGTAGTCAATTAAGGCTTACAAAGTGCCAATTGACGGAGGTGGGAATATTAGTTAATTTCGTAAGCAGCGAAGCACAGAATCTTCACTTTTATGTAACCTTGCAACGTTCTACATCACATACTGTGCAGTTTCTGGAATTCATTTAAACATTAATAATGTCACTTGTGCAGTGGATTAAAACAGGTTCTGTACCAACACGTTCTCCATCGGTCGTGATCTACAGATCCTTCGCATGCTGCTTCTAAGAAAGAAGCAATAACTATTAAAGTACAAATCAGTATTTAAATTAATGTAACTGAGAGAATTGGAAAGTCAAATGTATAAGCTTTTAGCCTATCAAAAATAAAAATAAAACACGTAACGGAAAGAAAGTCTTTTTTTTGAGCCGAAATATTTAATATGATTTGATAACTACTCAGGTACAAAGCTGTAATTAAAATAAAAGTTAATGAGCAAATTGGAAACTCAAACATTCATGCTACTGAATTAAATCGAAATTAAAAATAAAACAAGTCACTGGATGTAAGACTATAATTTATTTTCTGCCGGCAGATTCGGTATGATTTGAATGCATAATCACCATTTTTACTGTAATTATGCAGGCTGCAAATGATGCTGTTAAAGCAGTATTGGCTTGAAAATTGACAAAGAAAAAGCGTGGAGAGTAGTGTCACTACGACGACGAAACCCAGGCTAAGATTGCGCGCTTTGCCATCTACGACGGCGAGGCGAAGGCATCTAGACGCTTTACCGCTTACTTAGGGCGTAAAGTTAGTGAGACGACCGTTCGCAGCATGCGGGACCAGTATTTTAAGGTCTAAACACAACTCGGAAGTGACACGGCAACTCTGGCACGATCGCCACGTGGCGCGCTGACTCTCCTGGGACAGTATGACGAAGAACTGCAGAAGTACATCCGTCAAGTGCGCATCCAAGGTGGCGGTGTTAATTTTACGACGGTAACAGCGGTAACAGCGGCTGCGGAAGGCATCGTGCTGAAACACGCTCGTCAGAAACTCCGCCGGTATGGTGGACACATTGCAATCGAAAACTCACTCGCCCGATCACTCGCCCGATCGGTACTAAGGAGAATGGGGTACGTAAAGCAGAAAGGAACGACAGCCATCAAGAACCTCCCATACATGAAGATTTCCTGTCAAATTTTAAGAAGGTGGTCGACGATGACAACGTTTCCGACTCACTATTCATCAACTGAGACCAGACCGGTTACCATATGGTTCCAGGGGGTTAGTGGAAGTGAAGGGATCATCCCAGGTAAGGATTACCGGACTTTATAACAAACGGCTGATAACGGTATTGCTTGCGGTCACCATGAGTGGGATCTTACTTCCCACTCGGGTGATTTACGCAGGTAAAACAGAGCGCTGCCTTTCGAAGGGAGTGAGCTCATCGGAAGATTCAGAACTGGAAATTCGAATCTAAAATCTCCAATATCCAAAGAAATGTAGATTGGAGATTCGGAATCAGAAATTCAAACGTCCAATCTCCAATATATAAAAAATGTAGATTGTAGATTCGGAATTAGTAATTCGACTTTGCAATCTCCAATATCCAAAAAATAATGTAGATTGGAGATTCGGAAATGGAAATTCGAATTTCCAATATCGAATATCCGAAAAATGTATATTGGAGATTCAGAATTGCTTATTCAAAGAATCGTATATTTAAGGTATCAAATTCAATGTCTAATCCACGGTTATATCTCTCCAACCGTCGAAATTATCAGAGGCTACGGAGCGAACAATGGCGATCGGACATGCGCTGACCTTTCAAACGACATCTCGTTCAGCCCGATCGTAACCCGCCCGGCGTATCCTACCTACTGTGTCCTACCGTAGCCCAGTATCTAAGGCGTCGACTGGCTTCGAGATGCCCTAGCGCGAATGACGGGCAGCACGGGACCAGTCCCGAAATTCGAGTAGGTGGTGGCGATTTACTACCAGTAGCACTGTCGTTTTTATGCATAGTAGATCATCTCCTAAGCGGGACTGACAACCATTAGTGGCGATACCCTACCAGTAAAGTTTTTGCATATAACAGTTTACTTCTTCAGCGGGACCGACTCCCCGGGTATCCGGTACATACGAGTAGTCTCCCATACACCACTCCCGCCAGTAACACCGTCGTTTTTACGTGTGGTGGTGGCGAGTACCTACCATTAACACTTTGCCGTTTTTTGCGGGCCTGTCTGCGGGCCTGTCTCCGAGCTCCGAGCTCGGGAATTGCGGGCAAACGGGACCAGTCCCGACGTTTGGGTTGGTGGTGGCGATACCCGGCTCCCCGAGAGGCCTGGCCCGCGCTGTCCACCGAGCTCTCCGAGACGTCGGCCGGCTGCCTGCAAACTTTCGGGCCTGTCCTCGCGAAACCACATCGCTCGCATAATGTCCCTTATATATAGGAATGATTCTGTTTTCAGCGGGACTGACATCCCGCCGTTCTATCAGCCGGGTCCCCGAAGACCGCGGCCGCCTGCCTGCCCGCTATCACCCGAGCTTCACGGGGTCTCGTCGCGTACTGTCCTTTGTGTGCGTATCATGAAATATATAGAACTAACATAAAATGCAGGAAAACAAGTCCTGAAGTAAGGTTTGGTGGTGGCGATTACGTACCAGTAACACTGTCGTTTTCTTTGTAGTAGTGCATCTCCTCAGCGGGACTGACACCCACACCCCAGTATCCACCCGTAGCCCGGTCCCAGATACCTCGGCTGGCTGCGAGAAGCCTAGCGCAAACGACAGACATTGGTGCCTAGTAAATCATCCCTTCAGCTAGACTGGCTCCGAGAGGCCCAGCGCCTAGTGCAAATGGCAGCACGTGACCAGTCTTGACGACTCGGGTAGGTGGTGGAGATATACTACCAGTAACACTGTCGTTTTTGTGCATAGTAGTTCTTCTCCTCAGCGGGACTGTCAGTGGCGATTTCCTACCAGTAACACACAAGAGCCGTTTAAGCATGAAAGCGTTTATCTCTTTAGCGGGACCGAGGTAGACCGAGAGCTCGTCGCATGCTGTACCCCTTACATGCATAGGAATAATTCTCTCCTCAGCGGGACGGACACCACCACAATGTCCTCACGAAGCCCGGTCCCCAAGAACTCGGCGGGCTGAAGAGGCCTAGCGAGAATGGCAGACAGTACGGGGCCAGGCCCGACGTTTGGGTACGTGGGGCCGATTTTGTACCAGTAACACTTGGGCGTGTATGGTAGTGCATCTCTTCAGCAGGACTGACACCCCCAAGGCAAACAGTAAGGGACTGAACTAGGACATGTGGTGGCGATTTTCTACCAGTAACACTTAGTCGTTTTTATGTATAGCAGATCATCTTCAGCGGGCCCAACACCCACCAGTGTCCTGCCGCAGCCCCGTCCAAGAGACCTCTGCTGGCTGCGAGAGGCCTAGCGCGAATGACGGGCAGTACGGGACCAGTCCCGACGTTCGGTTTGGTGGTGGCGATATGCCACCAGTAAAACTGTCGTTTCTATGCATAGTAGTTCATCTCCTCAGCGGGACTGACAGTGGCGATTTAGTACCAGTAACACAATTGGCCGTTTTTGCATGTTACACTTTATCACTTCAGCGGCACCGGTACCCCGTGTACCAGGTTTGTACGAGTAGTCTCCCTTAGACCACCTCCAGACCAAGATTACATTCATTACTACCCTAACCCTAACGCTTGGTGGTGGCGATTTTATACCAGTAACACGTTTTTATGTGCAGTAGTGCATCTCTTCAGCGGGACCGACAGGCCCCTGTGTCCTCCCGCTGCTCCGTCACCAAGACCTCGGCCGGCTGCGAGAGGCCTAACGCAAAGGACGGGCAGTACGGGACCAGACCCGACGTGCGGCTTTGTGGTGGCGATTTCATACCAGGAACAATTTGTCGTTTTCACCCCAAAAGGGCGATTCCCTACCAGTAACACTTCGTCGTTTGTATCCATAGCAGATCATCTCTTCAGCGGGACCGTCTCCGAAAGGCCTGTCGCCTAGCGCGAGTGGCAGCGCGGGACCAGTTGGGGTATATGGTGGCGATTTTCTAGCAGTAACGTCTCTTCAGGGACCGACAGCCCCCAGTGTCCTCGCACAGCCCCGTCCAGGAGACCTCGGCTGGCTGCGAGAGGCCTAGCGCGAATGACGGGCAGTACAGGACCAGTCCCGACGTTCGGCTAGGTGGTGGCGATATGCTACCAGTAACACAATTTCGTGTTTATGCATCGATGTGCATCTTATCACTGTCAGTCAGACAGTGGCGATGTACTACCAGGAACACACGGCCGTTTTTGCATATAATAGTTGATCTCTTCAGCGGGACCGACACCCCGGATACCAGGTTTGTACGAGTAGTCTCCCTTAGACCCCTGCCAGACCAAGATGACATTAATGACTTTAACCTAACCAAATCCATACTCTAATCCTAACACTTGGTCGTGGCGATTTTATTCCAGTAACACTTAGTCATTTAATGCGTATCAGATGAATTCCTCAGCGTGACACCCGCAATCCGCTACCAGTAACAGAAGTTTTTATGTACAATTGTTTATCTCTCCAGCGGGTCCGTCAACCCGACAAGCACTTTGTGCGAGTTGTCTCCCTTTTACCAATATCGGACCAAAAAATACGTTCTTATTTTCATTGATTCCAGAGCATCTATATCTTCAGCAGGACCGACACTCCGGGTACCACTGTGTGCAAGTAGTCTCCCTTAGACCAGTAAGCCCACCAAACTTTTCTTTGTGTATTTGACCATTAATTCAAAGTGTCGTTCATTCATAGGCCATTTCTCGATGTATGCTATCAATATTAGAACAGAGCGAGAGCAACCAAAAAAACACACACGCAATCAGGCAACTGACTGTGTGTGTGTGTGTGTGTGTGTGTATTTGATGCGAAAAAAACCTGAACGTCGTGTTCGATAGCATTCAAATTTCCAGTTCTGAATCACCAATCTACATTTTGGTGGGATATTGGATATTGGAGATTCGAATATACCATTGTCCTTTACTCCGCGATGATTGCCATGCAAAGTGTCGGCCGGAATCACCATGCATTTTTGCAAGCCATTAGTTTGCTCGCGTCCAGACCCGGGGAAAAAATTATCGGGCCCGTATCTCCGCCGCGCGAGCTACGATCGGGCTGAACGTGGTGTCGTTTGAAAGGACATCGGAAGTCCAATCCCCAGTGGCCCCAGATTACTCCGACGGTGGCAGAGGCATAGCTGTGGATAAGACATTAAATATGCTACCCTAAATATACTCCTCTTTGAATAAGCAATACTGAATCTCCAATACACATTTTTTGGATATTGGATATTGGAAATTCGAATTTTCACTTCCGTATCTGCAATCTACATTTTGTTTTTGGATATGGAATATTGGACATTCGAATTTCTAATTCCTAATCTCAAGTCTACATTGTTGTTTGGGATATTGGAGATTGGACATTCGAATTTCCAGTTCTAAATCTCCAATCTACATGTTTGGGGGATATTGGATATTGGACATTCGAATATACCATTGGCATTTACTCGAACACTGCCAAGCAAAGTGTCGGCCGGAATCATCATTCCTTTTTGCAAGCCAGACCCGTGAAAGAAATTCTTGGGCCCGAATCTCCGCCGCGCGGGCTACGATCGGGCTGAACGAGGTGCCGTTTGAAAGGTCAGCGCCGGTGTGCTGCCATGACAGTCCCGATGAAGAGATGCACTACAATGCATACAAACGGTTAAGTGTTAGTGGTAGAAAATCGCCACCACTGTCCGTCTTCGCGCTAGGCCTCTCGCAGCCAGCCGAACTCTCGGGTTGGGGCTGCGGGAGGACACTGGGTGTCGGCCCCGCTGTGGAAATAAATACACTAACGTCATGAAGTGATCGTTGTCTGGCAGTGGTTTAAGGGAGACTACTCGTACGTATCGGGTACCTGGAGTGTCGGTCCCGCTGAAGAGGTAAACTGCTATCGGCAAAAACGGCTAAGTGCTACTGGTATTGTATCGCCACTGGGGGTGGTGTCAGTCCCGCTGAGGAGATGATCTACTATGCATAAAAACGACAAAGCGTTACTCGTAATAGATCGCCACCACCAATCCGAACGTCGTTTTTTAAATAAGAAATGCTGAGGTGTCGTTTGAAAGGTCAGCACATGTCCGATCCCCAATGTATGCTCGGTAGCCTCAGATCATTCCGACAGTTGGAGAGATATGACTGTGGATCAGACATTGAATTTGCTTCCGTTAATATACGATTCGTTGAATAAGCAATTCTGAATCTCCAATATACATGTTTGGATATTGGATATTGGAAATTCGATTCTCCATTTCTGAATCTCCAACCAACATATGTTTTATATATTGGATATTGGACATTTGAATTTCCAGTTCAGAATCTCCAATCTACATGTTTTGGGGGATATTGGATATTGGACATTTGAATATACCAAAGGCATTTACTCGAACACTGCCAAGCAAAGTGTCGGCCGGAATCACCATGCCTTTTTGCAAGCCATTAGTTTGCTCCCGTCAAGACCCGTATAAGAAATTCTTGGGCCCGTATCTCCGCCGCGCGGGCTACGATCGGGCTGAATGAGGTGCCGTTTGAAAGTTCAGCGCCAGTGTGGTACGATGTCAGTTCCGTTGATGCACAAAAATGCAAAAAAACGGTTAAGTGTTACCGGTAGAAACTCGCCACCAATGTCCGTCGTTCGCGCAAGGCCTCTCGCAGCCAACCGAGCTCTCGGGGACGGGGCTGCGGGATGACACTGGGGGTGTCAATCCCGCTGTGGAGATAGATGCACTTGCGTTATGAATGTGATCGTGGTCTTGCAGTGGTCTAAGGGAGACTACTCGTTACTACCGGGTCCCGGGGTGTCGATCCCGCTGAAGAAGTAAGCTGTTATATGCAAAAACGGCTGTGTTAATGGTAGTGTATCGCCACGGCGGGTGTCAGTCCCGCTGAGGAGATGATTACCATGCATAAAAACTACAAAGTGTTACTGGTAGTAAATCGAACGTCTTTCTTTTAAGTAATTCTGAATCTGCAAAATGCAATTTTTGGATATTGGATATTGGGAAATCGAATTTACAATTTCGAATCCCCAATCTAAATTTGGTTTGGATATTGGATATTGGACATTCGAATTTCCGATTCCGAATCTCCAATCTACATTTGTTAGGGTATTGGAGATCGGACTTTCGAATTTTCAGTTCTGAATCTCCAATCTACATTGTTTTGGATATTGGATATTGGACATTTAAATTTCCGATTCCGAATCTCCAATCTACATGTTTTTGGATATTGGAGATTGGACATTCAAATTTCCACTTCTTAATCTCCAATCTACATTTTCGGGGATTACTGAATATTGGAGATTCGAATATACCATTTGAATTTACTCGAACAGTGCCAAGCAAAGTGTTGGCCAGACTCACCATGCATTTTTGCAAGCCATTAGTTTGCTCGCGTCCAGACCCGTTGTCTAAATTCTCGAGCCCGTATCTCCGCCGAGCGGGCTACGATCGGGCTGAACGAGATGTCGTTTGAAAGATCAGCGCATGTCCAAACCCAATATTTGCTCGGTAGACTCAGATCATTCCGACGGATGGAGAGATATGAACGTGGATAAGACATTGAATTTGCTACCTTAAAAATACGATTTTTTGCATAAGCATTTCTGAATCACCAATATACATTGTTTGGATATTGGATACTGGATATTCAATTTCCATTTCCAAATCTCCAATGTACATTTTTTGGATATTGTATATTGCAAATGCAGGCCGGTGTAACTTGGCTTTTTTACAAGCCATTAGTCTGCTCGCGTCAATGCCCGGGGAAGAACCTCTCGGGCCGGTATCTTCGACAATCGGAGTACGATCTGGCTGAAAGTTCGAAAGGTCAGTGCAAGTCCGATTCCCAATGTTTGCTTGGTAGCCTTAGATCAGTCGGACGGTTGCAGAAACACGGTCGTGGAGCAGACATTGACTTTTTCCCCCTACATATATGATTTTGAATAAACATTTTTGAATCTCCAATAAATATTTTTTGGATATTGGAGATTAAACATTGGAATTTACAAATCTGAATTTCCACTGTACATTTTGTTCGGATGTTGGATATTCGAAATAACAACTTTGAATCTCCAATCTACACCATTTTTGATATTGGAGATTGGAGATTCGAATATTCCACTGTCATTAACTCGAACACTCTGCATGCAGATGTCGACCGTTGTAACCGGGCATTTTTTGCAAGCCATTAGTTTGCTTGCGTCCAGACCCGGGGGAGAACTTCTAGAGCGCGTATCTTCGCCCCCCGGGGTATGATCGGGCTGAACGAGTTGTCGTTTGAAAGGGTCAGCGCAAGTCCGATTCCCAATGTTCGCTTGGTAACCTCAGATAAGTCTGACGATTGCAGGGACACGGCCTTGGATCAGACATTAAATATGCTAACCTAAATATACGATTTCGAATAAACAATTTTTAAACTTCAATATACATTTTGGGGACAATTGAAGACTGGAAATTCTAATAAAACTCTCTTAATGTGTGCAATCTACATGCAGGTCGCGGAATTGTGGCATTTGTCGGCTTGGTGAAATGAAAATTCTTGAGAAAAAGCAAGACCAGCCTCACTGAAAACTTACAATTCGTAGTTTCACACACTGGCCAGTATGCATCGACGGCCGCGGGCCTAACCGGGCGAGAAATTTGCGATGAACATATTGTCAGTCATTGCAGCTCTCTGTTTAGCCATAGGTACACTAGTTTTGTCTGTTAGTGGTCAACTCAAATGTAATAGTTAGAATATCCAATATACGAGATTCGAATGTCCTATATACATTTTTCAGGTACATTGGAGATTATAAATAACATATCAATATTATTCCTCGCGACTATGCTGTCGCTGGTTTGCTTGACTTTTTCTACTCATGAGTATTGTATGTTATAATTCGAATATCCAATCTACCTCTGTGTATGTATATTGGATATTCGATTCTCCAAAATACTGTTCTACATGTATATTGGAGATTCGAATATCCAATCTCCAATCTCCAATATTTTTCTAACTTTATGACGCTTGTAAAAAATTCAGTTTCAATGTAGCATAAAGTCCATTTTGTGCAAGTTTTTCATAAACAGGGGGAATAACTCCAGTGTTCCTGGTTCTATCTGGCCCATCATTGCACCAAGATGAGATCTTATGGTCATAAAAAAACTGTAGAAGCTTAGTCAACAGTGAATTAACAGGTAACTCTCTATGTAGACTGAAAGCCAATTGTTGACGAATTTTGGAATTGTTCACAAACAAGGGGCAATAACCCTGTTGTTTCTAGTTCGATTTTGCCAACATGTAACTTCGAATGAGACCTTATGGGTATACACAAACCTTGCAAGTTTGGTCAAGATTAGACAAAAAATAAAGTCCTTTTCTCCACATTGTCATTTTTTGCATTTGTTATCACACACAAGGGGCAATAACACTGGTGTTTGTACCCCAATCTAAGACATTTTATTATTTTGAAATCATATGATCACACACAAGCTGTGCAATTTTGTTCAAAATCAGGCGAAAAAAAAAGAAGTCTGTATATTGAACAACGTCCTTTTTGCAGTTTTTCTTATGATAAAAGGGCAATAACTTTGGTGTGCCTGGTCGGATTTGGCCTATTATCAAACTTTGCCGAAATTGTATAGTCATACACAAACTAAGCAAGTTTGGACAAGATTGATGAAAAGTGAAACCTCTATACTCTCGACCACGCGCCCAGTTATTGACGCATTATGGACGCCGGACGCCGGACGACGGACGACGCAGGCCAATCCCCCTTTATCAATAGCTCTCCTGAGCACGAACTAAAAAGAAGAAGAATTGCAAGAAAAAATTGTATCACCATATGCGTCGCTCAATGGACAAAAGGACAATACTAATACACATTAGGTAGAAAGGGCAATGAAGACTCATAATACAGCATATCGAACGAAATATTTGATTCGATAAAAACGACATTCCAGCTCTAAGCATTGATGTATTTGCATTTCAATTAAAAGCCAAAATATGTGTCAGAACTGCCGTACCCACAGTCTAATGCTGTTAATGCATTCCATTACCATTGTTACAAATTTCCAGTATTGTCCACAGTTCAGTGAAATTGCAATGGTGCTACAAAAATGTGGATCAATATCAAACCATCAACATGTGTTTCAACGCGACCTTATAGCTAGGAACAATTTAGTGAACGTTTTTAAATATTAACGCAGCTCATCGCTCATGCCTCATGTTACTATGTCCGCAGACCTATTACCTGAGTCATAGGCCGGGCGCTTCTATATCAGGAAAACCTTGGAAAACTCGGGAGTTTCGGAGCAAAATGTTTGTTTTATTCATTTCTTCGTTGCTGAATACAACACAACAATTCGAAGGCTATATTACAAAATGAATTTGTTTCTGTCAAGAGACAGATGTAAACCGAATATAGAATCACACGCTTTTTGATCGATTTGTTTAACAATAGTGTTGTCCACAGTGCTGTTGGAACATCTCGACCAGCAATATAGTAACCGGTGAAAATATGACCGGTGGACATGTCAACCAAAACGTATATTAACTAGATTTAAGAAAGGCGTTTCGAACTCCAGGCACTAGTTACAACAAAATATGGGATGCACGAACAAAATATTATCAATCTCCATTTTAATTCAGAAAATACGCACCTGACTTGCATTTGTGCATATACTTAAAGAATATATTGAAATAACTTAGAGTCTGCGAACATCAAGGAATCTTTTGTTAACACGTTTGCTAATATCCGAGTGTCAGGAAACACAAGCATAAATATTGCGAGAAGCAAATAACATTTCCGCGAACATTGATTGATTCGCACACACCTTAAATGGTGGAACTTCATGCGGCAATGACTGTTATAGAAGCACAGAATTAATTGTGTAAATTGTATTCTCAGTATTATCTACTTGTTTTATAATCGCAATTGTGTTATCATATCGTACACATGTTTAGAAATGATCATATTGGAAAAATAAAATTGATTCAAATGTGAAAAGTTGCAGTTATTTTATTAGCATAATATAAGGATTTAAATTTATAACAACATCGGATTCTACTATAAAGTGAAGCAAATAACTGACGCATTATTTGACTGCACTATTTTAAGTGAAGTAACGAATATTTACAAAATTCACTCTGAAGTCTCTGTCGGGCCCATTAAAGATAAAATTGAATGATTCAGAGAAACATATCTGTAAGATGAAAGTTGATCATAATTTCATCCCACTCAAGCTCCCTTAGGGTTCACCCACCCACCCAATACCCCCCCCCCCGAAACTGTTACCCGGAATGTTTCAAATATTGTTACGTTACACTTTCTCGCACACTTTAAATTATGAACGCTACTGGCTGGTGATGATTGCGTCTTCTATCTGTGTGAACACTTAGGGAGAATTAGTTCGATGATTTTATGATCAACATAAATTTCGCTTAATATTTTAGTTATACCGCATAGCTGCAAAGTGGCAACAGCAACCAACACATACGACTGAGAATGTATATATGTATATACTGCTTGTTTTGTCCTCACAATCGCTTTTCTTGTCATCTCTTGGGGTATGCATATATTTGCTTAATTACATGTACATTGAAATAAGCCAAATGAATCATACGGGCTTGAAAAATAAGACTTATCATGAACATATTAGATTTATAACTGTTTCCATGGGTAAAGAATTAATTTGTTTGATTTTGAGCCAAACTTAACATGCACTCAGTACAGTTTGGCTTCATAACTTTTTACGCGATATTCCACCACATGCAAACAACTAATGTCAAGTTGGCTACATAACTTTTTTTTCAGATAGTATAAGCACTGTAACAGAGTATACATGTTTGCCCATTTTGTGGTGAATTAAGGTTTTGTGGCACTTTTTTACCAGGTAAATGCATAGCCTTCTTTAAATGTGTATGTACATATGGTCTGGGTGTTAGAAAAAAGAAACATTAATTCGACTATTAATTTTTTAATGAGTATGTTCTTAACACTCATAATTTAAGCGTACGCATCTAAATGCATCTTAATTCCTTACCTTAGCTTATTCGACATCAAACTATGGTAGAAAAATATTATTTCTTAAATATACATAATAGGGAATAAACCTCTAGGTACCATTATACCTCTCTCCGCACTACGCTGACTGATAGCTTAACAACTAGCATTTAGAGCTGAAATTATATTACACATAGTTGCTTCTATTTATTCTTCAGTGTCATTGTTCTCAATATTGTCCTATTACAAAATATTTACACAATTAGCAGCACAACATGGTGACAGAAATCTGTCACTGATGATTCTGTTCGGCGATGATTGATTAAGGCAATTATAAATACTAGCAGCCAATTGTATTAACACTCAGGTTAATACATACCACAGTATTATAAAATCACTTTTTGTAGTGAAAATCTTGGTTAAGATACAGAGGTAGATTTTCACTTGTACAAAGCTTTTAACTGTGCGAGTTTAAACTTGATTTTCCCAGAACCACAAATAAAATGCAATTAGCCACTGGATAACTTACCAAGCCGCTTAAAAATGAATGAGTCTGATTCGAATTGATATTAATTGCCAATAACAATGACGAAATATAAAATCAGTACAATTGTATGACGTACTCATGGTTATGACGTTTTTATATTGCGTCAATTATGCGATAAATTTCATTTTCTTGAGTGAATTTTAATATCAACAACGGGGTAATATAGGGATATGTACACATTATTTTTACATACAGGAGCAGGGTAAGCTTCAACCAGGTCTTTACCGATTGGTAAAATTTAGCAAATTGTATACAAGTACTCACCATCAAATAACAAAGTTTATACCGCCGGTATGATTTTAACAGGCGCATCTACAATTTGTTGTAGAAGTCAAAACAGTTGCATTAGATACCAACATGTGACTCATTTTAATACGAAAACGAAATTATCATATTTATATATTGAACAATGCAGAAGTATTTTGCCTTAAAGATCTAATAATTTCCTTTTTTGTACATTCAAAAGATATTACATTAATACGTTAATACTGTTTGCAAAATGATGTTATTAAATGAATTAAATGCATATCTGCAAATCTTTCTACTCGTATCATGCTGGTGCAATAATGTGTGTTGCTGTCGGGAGTCGGTACTTAAGACAAAAAGTCATGTGGCATTAAAAGGTCGTTCTTAAGAAAAAATAGTAAAATAAAAGACCAAAGGATGTCTTCATTTAAGGTTTGCAAGTTTAAAGATAACTGTACTCATTTTTCCACTATTACTGACTACAGTAGAGTTGACAATGTTTTCTCATTCCAGAAATATAGTTGACCCATATAATATGTTCATCCACATAATTATAACCTGATGATGCGACATTTTATGTTCTCTTACTTTTGGAGATATTGTCCATTTGTAGGTGGAAATAAAAAATATATATCCCTAATGTGTGCCCAATCAACAGGACAATACCGTAAAGAGTACAATGCAATCGAGTATATAAAAACCTTATTTATTTTTAATCAGTGGAATTGTTTTCACAATATTTTTTGTTATCTAAATTAGAGTATGTATATTGTTGTAATTTTCAAAGAAACACATTTATTTATGATATCATGTTTAAAGGTGGGGAGAAGCCTGTTTTGTAATGTTACGATAGGAAATGAAAATGTATGAGGCATAAGGGACGACACTTTACGCACCTGCATTAAACCCGGTTTTCACACGACACGCCTCGTATGCATTTTTAATTGAACATTAAATCCCCATCTTTACGCATAACTACACTTTACCCTCAACAACGAAGAAAAATTTCAAGAAAATCCGTAGGAAACTGAAGGAGAAGGAA
This sequence comes from Congeria kusceri, assembly GCA_027627225.1. Lineage (NCBI taxonomy): Eukaryota > Metazoa > Mollusca > Bivalvia > Myida > Dreissenidae > Congeria > Congeria kusceri. Next base: position 55,915,119 of record CM051034.1, read on the forward strand.
TTTTCCCTATGGACACCAGATTTTTTGGTCCCCACCTATATAAGGAGACTTCCCGAACCTTCGATTTTATGAGCACCATAAGAAAAGTAATCGGACCCCAAAATTAATTTAAGATTAATTCAATCATTATTTATATCTGTACCGTTAATAAACCGATCAGACTGCCCCATGTTTTCACCAGCGACACGCGAATAATCTAATAATTTACGTCAACATACATGTAATTGAATGTGTCAGGCAAATTTAACATATTAACAATGTAAGAGACGAATTGCGGAAATGAATAAACATTATTACGTATCACACGAGTGAAGCTGTAATATACCATACGTTCATCTTAGAAATTATATAATACTGCTACATTTCGAAGTTAAATAATCATTTATACTGTGTATCCTAATGAAATGCAATCTTCAGGGCATATTCAGCGCATTTGAAATAATGATGACTTCATCTTTGATAACACAAACTAGGAATATGATCATTCAATGGTTTCTGTGTATAAATAGTATTGCAAATATAGTAATCATGCTACGCAAATGAAGTAAAAGTAACATGAATAACAATTTCGATGTATTCCGATACTTCTTTCACCACATTTTTTTATATAAAGATGTAACATATTTTTATAGATTAAATAACATCTACTGGAATAGTTCATAGAAAGGTGCAAATCTAAATAATTCTTAATAAAACGCAACCGCCATTCAAATTCAATTTAAATGCACAGTAAGTTTATACAAATAAATTTCCCTTTATTAAAATTCTTGGTATTATGATTCTCTAATGCGCTAATTGATGCATGTATATTAACACAGCGATACATCTGCTGCTAAACGGGCGCTATTTTTAGAATGATCTGGTGTTGAACTCACCAGAATTTTTGTTTCCGGGTCAACAATGGCGGACGTTCTTTTTCCAACAGTTTGAGAAACAAGTGATTTTGTTTTGTTTTCATAGTGAATTCGTTAAAAATTATGGATTTTGGATATTTTTGAATGGTCATAAAAGTGAGTATGTGAAATTGCTATTATCTACTTTATAGGCAGTGGACAGGGAAAACTTAATAATTTAGATCATTGAGATGCTAGACTAATTTAAAAGTTTACATGGACGCAGCCATTTTGTACGGCCTGTTCGTTGAAGCTTGACCGCTCGTAAACGATTCTTATACAGTTACAAAGGTCACGTTTGAAACGCTCGATCTATACTTCTCAAAAAAGAACAGTATCACGAAAGTGTCAACAATGGGCAAACCAGACAAAAAACCAGACAAAAAACGCAAGAAGGAAATTAACTCGACCGGAAGTGTCAGTGAAATAGAAACTGAACCCACTGCGCCTGAATTGCCTGAAAAGCAGTGTTCAAGTGATAATGCTGCATCTACCCAAATATACAGTGGTGATGAACATGCTCGATCGAGCGAAATCGCTGACATAAAAAGACAATTGAAAGACATTAACTCAAAATTGTCGAATATTGTTTCAAACGTTGATAAGTCGATGAACAAGATGAACGAGAAAGTGAAAGAGATCATCGAAAGAGACGACGAAAGGCTAAAAACAATTGTGAACGACCTCTTTGACAAACTTAAAGAGGGTTTCTTGAAGTTCTTTACGAAACAAATCGAAGTGTTAGAGTCACGAATATTTGAGAAGGAGATGGAAAATGATACATTGAAGAAGGAGGTTAAAGACCTCAAGTCGGAAGTAATTCTCTGTTCGGAAGAGAATGTAAAACTGAAATCTGAAGTAGCAAAAGTCGAAAACAGTCGCAGAAGATCAGAAAATGACTCAAACCAATACAGTACAAGCAATAACATAATTATTAGTGGTATAGAACAAGCAATCTCGGAAACAGGCACCAATGAAAAGTCTGTTTTTGAATCAGCAGAAGGAACCACTAAGATTACCATTGCGAAGATAAACAGCATCACACATGAAAACATTAATATAGAGGACGTTGACATAGCCCACCGACTGAAAAGAGGTCCAAACGGAAAGAAAGACATCATTATACGTTTCAAATCACGTATGACTCGCAACCGAGTGCTCAGGCAAAGCAAGTTACTTCGTGCAAAAGGCATTTTTGTGCGTGAAGACTTAACCCCTTTAAATCTGGAGGTGTTCATGAGCGTGAAACGTAAAATGTCGGACGAAGTTAATAGTGTCTGGTCCAGAAACGGGACTATCTCCTACAAAGACGCAAGAGATGTGGTTCATCGTGTAGAATGGGAGGACTATCAACATTGGCTTGATCTACCCTGGCCAAAAAAGTAAAGGATTGTTTTTCTTTGACTTTAGAATAGACAACTATTTTCTATGCTATACATATTTTGAGTTATTTTTTTTATTTTTTTTATTTTTTTATTTTTTTCATTGTTCATGCTACTTTTTCTTTTTTTTTGTACACTATACAATGTACTTTAATTGGCCTTGTTATTAAAGAACTTAGCTCGCGCTTTGTAGAATCAGTGCATGACTCGCACGAGGATTCCGTTTTTATTGAAAATAAATCGGATTATCTATTGTATCGAGCAAAATGTGACGTTGTAAATCTTGACAATGTAGATAGCACACTGGTAATATTTTTTTTGCCGAGGCTGAGCTCTATGAAATTAAACTTTTTCGACGCAAATGTTTTTCTTAGATGAGTTAGCTTTTTAACCTACGAATCTGTCAGGCATTGAGATACCGTTATACGTTCTAGAAGATACGATATAATATATTTTATTTACCCCACACTCTGCATCACTGGAAATGATTACACGTGATTGTTGTTTGATGTAAAAAAACATTGTCATATACAGTTAAAAACTTAATTCTTACTACCATTTGCTACTGTTGTTAATGTTCTTGCACTTAAAATTGTATGTTAGTACTCTTGCGTCTTTGGAATATATCTATTACGCATAATCGAAATTACTAATGAAGGTTGCTTAAATATTTTAAACTCAGCCTACGCGCAGTGTGTTTCAGTTGCAAAAGATGATAAGTTAGTGCTGCTTCTCTACCTATGGACAAAAACAATCTGACCTTATGGTAAATAAATAGTACCTCTCTTTAACTATCGCTAATATAGGTCATACTTTAAAAACAGGTATCAATTCTAATCTCTAATTTTCAGTATACGCCAGGAAAGAGGACCCTTTTTCTTTTTTCGCTTTCGCCTTAAAAAGGCCTCTCCTGGTTGGAAATGTAAACGATCAACAGTGGCCTTGATGCATCTTTTTGTCTTAAAAAGATGTATGGTATGGGTTGCACTGAAACAACTAAATTAAACTTAATAACTCTTCTCGTCTTCGTAACATATACGTCGCTCTTCTTTAGTTGGTTCTGCTTTGTTCCGAACAATAATGCGTAATGAAAATAAGTTCATACCCATTCAATTTATTTGGTTGTAACTTAAATCAGTGTATCTGGACCGGGTTATATGGAAGAGTGTAGTTTATGTTAACTTCATGAAAATGTGTATCATCTTTTGACATTGTTTGCGATCTGGTATACGGTCGTGTCTGTGTATGGTTTTGCCTGTTGAAGTGTTTGTTTCTATTCGCATATTGTCTCTATATTAAATCATTTTCTTAATTGTACGTACGCATGTATGTATGAACTTGCAATTTCTGGTGTAGAATTATCTATTCGCTTAATTATTTTGTGTTGTCTAAATTCTAGCAAACGCAAATATAAGTTGTCATATCGGTACTTTTACAATAAACCGTATGATTTTTCATCTTTCATACATTCAAGCCATTTGAATAGTGGCCTGTTAAACATCATTAGCACTGTCTATTGTAGATTGTATTTTTTGCATATTTTATTTGCTTTGCATATTGTATGAAATAATGATAATCCCCAGCCGCTATATGTTGAATAAGGTAAACTGTGTGATGATTTCTTTCATCCTATCTTATGCGATACCTATTAAAACGCTTTAAATAGCTTCTAAATTAAAAAAAAAACATCAACAATTGTTAACGTTATTGTACACTAAACATTTACTTACCTTTTTCATCTTAAATAAATGTAAACTTATAATGAATGGATAAAACTAGTATTAAAAAATACGTGATTGCATGGAAAGTGCACTAGTGTATATTTCTTATTGCTGATAACTGTAAATAAAACAATCATGCTCATATCGACTGTAATTTTTAACATATTTAATTTTTAACATATTAAATTTTTTAAACAAATGATATGTACAATAACTTATGTATGTATAATAATATATCATTTAAACTTTTCCTGTAACAATCTGAGTTATGTATAGCGTTGCTCCTGTCAATATCTAACATTGCAAGATATCAACATATGATAAAATCCTTGTTAACTGCCTTCTAAGATGTTCACTTATTTTTTCATGTTTGTTTTTTCTCTTATTAGTTTGTATTTTTTCCGTTCTGTATTACAAGGTAATGTTATGTTGACACTATGCATACAAGTACTACTTAGTATTATGTTCTTTAGTTTGCTTATCTATGTGTGAGCTAAAAATTTTATCAGTCAACTGCAGAGGCATTCAGGGGAAAAAGAAGCGATTACAAGTTTTTCAATATTTGAAAGAAACAAAATGTGATATTTACTGCCTTCAAGATACACATTTTATTAACGAACAAATTAAAACTATTTACTCCGAATGGGGATCAGAGTGTTTCCTAAGTTATGGCTCTTCTAATTCGCGCGGTGTAGCAATACTCTTGTCGAAAGAACTTGAGTACAAAATACATAATGTACAATACGACCAATTTGGTAACTATATTATTTTAGATGTAAATATTGGTGAAACAAGACTTACTCTTGCCTCTTTATACGGACCGAACTCTGATAGTCCCGAATTTTTCACAAATGTTTTTGATATTATTGACACTATTGGGAATGACTCCTACTTAATTTGTGGCGACTTTAATTTGGTTCTTAACCCGAATCTGGATTATAATAACTACAAATCAATAAATAATAAAAATGCAAGAGATTGTATATTGAAAAATATTGAAAATCGTGATCTTACTGATCCTTTTAGGATATTATATCCTAACTTTAAACGATATACATGGAGAAGAACCAATCCAATACAACAAGCCCGGCTTGATTTTTATCTATTATCGTCATTTTTGTCACCATTTGTTCACGACAATAATATATTGCCCAGTTACCAATCTGATCATTCGATTGTAACTTTGACATTAAAATTTACTGATTTTAAACACGGAAAGGGTCTGTGGAAACATAATAACATGCTTCTAAGTGACATCAATTACATTAACACAATAAAAGATACAATTACCGAAATTAAAAAACAATATATGTTACCTGTGTACAATAAAGATAATATTGATACAATACCGGACCAAGACATACAGTTTTTAATAAACGACCAACCTTTTTTAGATACAGTTTTAATGGAAATAAGAGGTAAAGCTATTTCATATAGTTCGTATAAAACAAAATCGCGTAACAAGCGCGAAAACCAATTAAAAGTTGAAATTGAACAACACGATAAATTGTTGACCGAGAGTAACCTGCAAATTATGCTTGAATTAAAAGATGAACTTATGAAAATACAAGAAGAGAAATTAAAAGGAGCTATAATATGATCGCGAGCCGAATGGATACAATTTGGAGAAAAACCATCAAATTTTTTTTCCAACCTCGAAAAATATAACTATACAACAAAAACGATCACAAGCCTAACAACTGATGACGGACTTGTTTTAGATAAGCAGGTTGATATCTTAAAAGAAACCGCTTTGTTTTATAAAACATTGTATCAAAACAATGATAATACCAACATTGATGATGATTTTAATAGTTTTATAGCAGATATTGACATACCTAAACTATCACATGAAGAGTCAAAACAATTAGAAGGGCCAATAACACTAAGTGAGGCCTCTTTTGTCTTAAAAAACATGGCAAACAACAAAAGCCCTGGGTCGTCAGGTTTTACTGCTGATTTTTTCAAAGTTTTTTGGCCTAAATTAGGTACTTTTGTTTGTAGAGCGTTAAATCACGCATTTAAAAGCGGCAATTTGTCTATAACCCAACGACAAGGGATAATTACTTGCATACCTAAGGGTGATAAACCCAGACAATCTTTAAAAAACTGGCGTCCAATTACACTGTTAAACACTGTATATAAAATTGGTTCGGGAAGTATTGCTAATAGATTGAAACAATATATGAATAAACTTATAAACAATGATCAAACTGGTTTTATCAAAGGCAGGTTCATAGGAGAAAACACTAGGCTAATCTACGACATTTTGAAATACACTGAGGAAAATAATATTCCCGGACTTCTCCTGCTTATAGATTTTGAAAAGGCTTTTGATTCCTTGTCATGGAGGTTTGTAAACAAAACACTCTCCTTTTTTAATTTCGGTACTGACATTAAAAATTGGTTTAATGTTTTATATAAGGATGGTATATCAGCAGTAATGCAGTGTGGGTTCTTATCCGAGTTTTTTCAAATACAACGTGGTTGTCGTCAGGGTGATCAACTCAGTTGTTATATTTTTATTTTGTGCGCGGAAATTTTGTCACTTAAACTCAGGGCTAATCCAAAAATCAAAGGAATCAAAATAAATAATACTGAATACAAGTTATCGCAATTTGCTGATGATACGTCTATACTCCTGGATGGCTCTGCAGAATCCCTTAATGAAACCTTGGATGAATTGTCGTATTTCACATTGTGTTCTGGCTTAAAGGTAAATTTTGACAAAACCAAAATAGTTTCTATAGGGAAGCATAAATTCAGTTCCGAAAGCATACAAACTAGATGGAAGTTAAAATGGAACCAACATACTTTTGATATGCTTGGTTTAACATTTCACGTCGATCTTGACAAGATGATCGATCTTAATTATAAGGATAAATTGTCCAGAATTAGAACGCTGCTTAAAAACTGGTCCAGAAGGATATTAACGCCAATAGGAAGGATACAAGTAATAAAAACGATTGTTTGCCAGTGCTTAATCATTTGTTTGTTTCACTTCCCAATCCACCACATAAAATATTGGTAGAGCTAAATGATCTTTTTTTTAACTTTGTGTGGAATGGAAGTTCAAAAATTAACAAAAATGTACTTATTAAAGAATATACTGAAGGAGGTCTTACTATGGTCGACATTTTTTCATTTATAATTGCACTGAAATGTTCTTGGATCCGAAGGATCATCACAGGAAATGGTAAATGGATCAATATTGTAAAAATGACTATAGACACCCAAAAACTTTACAACTGTGGTGTTCATTATCCTGAAAACCTTATAAATAGAACGGACAATGCTTTTTGGAAGGACACTTTAAAATCGCAATTTGCTGATGATACGTCTATACTCCTGGATGGCTCTGCAGAATCCCTTAATGAAACCTTGGATGAATTGTCGTATTTCACATTGTGTTCTGGCTTAAAGGTAAATTTTGACAAAACCAAAATAGTTTCTATAGGGAAGCATAAATTCAGTTCCGAAAGCATACAAACTAGATGGAAGTTAAAATGGAACCAACATACTTTTGATATGCTTGGTTTAACATTTCACGTCGATCTTGACAAGATGATCGATCTTAATTATAAGGATAAATTGTCCAGAATTAGAACGCTGCTTAAAAACTGGTCCAGAAGGATATTAACGCCAATAGGAAGGATACAAGTAATAAAAACGATTGTTTGCCAGTGCTTAATCATTTGTTTGTTTCACTTCCCAATCCACCACATAAAATATTGGTAGAGCTAAATGATCTTTTTTTTAACTTTGTGTGGAATGGAAGTTCAAAAATTAACAAAAATGTACTTATTAAAGAATATACTGAAGGAGGTCTTACTATGGTCGACATTTTTTCATTTATAATTGCACTGAAATGTTCTTGGATCCGAAGGATCATCACAGGAAATGGTAAATGGATCAATATTGTAAAAATGACTATAGACACCCAAAAACTTTACAACTGTGGTGTTCATTATCCTGAAAACCTTATAAATAGAACGGACAATGCTTTTTGGAAGGACACTTTAAAATCGTTTGTTGATTTCCGCAAAGCAGAATCATTAAATATAAAATACATATTACAAACCCCAATATTCTATAATTCTGATATAACAATTGGTAATAAAAGTGTTTTCCTCAAAACATGGTTTGAAAATGGCGTGCATTTTATTGGCGATTTGATCAAGAAATACGATAGGTTAGAATTTTATGGTTATGAAGAACTGTGTAACAGATATAATTTCTATCCAAACTACTTGCATTATATAGGTATTGCTAATGTCATAACTAAATACTTGAAGAAAAATGGTTTGTTTGATGAAACATCTGCTATGAACACGATTGCAGATTTTAACTATCTTGACTTTGTTAAGCCTTTTGTTCCCCTTCAAGTGATATCCATTTTAAAATATCCAAAAGGTACTCAACCCATGTACAATATTGTTAAAACAAATGAAACTTTACCAGTCTGTATGTCAAAATGGACGAGCATTTTTGAAAATATTGAATTTAAAGACTGGAACCATATTTTTAGAATGCCATTTTGTATAACCAAAGATTCTACTCTACAGTGGTTTCAGTATAGAATCACACATCGAATTATTGGTACCAATTATTTTTTGTATAAAATCAATTATAAATCTCGTCAGCTGAATGCTCTTTCTGTCATAATATGCCGGAAACAATTGAGCACATTTTTTGGGAATGTAAACATGTTAAAAAATTTATTGCTGATTTGTTTGAAGGTTTTGAGGTATTCGCTGACTTCATAAATGCGCCTTCGTTTATGTTAGGACATAAAAACTCAAGTGGTCCTCTTAATCTTACATTCCTTCTTACTAAAAGGTTTATTTATACTTGTAAAATGAATCAAACTTTACCTACCATTATCGCGGCAAAATCATATTTTTCTATCCAGTATCATATTTTGAAGGAAATGAACTTCTGCAATTTAGATTCTAACTCAATAACTACAAATAAAGAATGGGACATTTTGTTAAGTCTGTTTCGGTAAAACAATGTGATTTACATAGTTTATCCATTCTGTATATTGATAAGTTCAATATGTATCATTTTGGATATTGCTATTTACGCAATTATGATTTTTTCTTATTATGTACTTGTGAGCACTTGTCTACAATGTAATATTCTATGTTATGCATGCTGAATTCTAATAAACACGCATGATGTACGGTGTGGAGGGGGATGCCCTCGACCCTCACACACCTATTGACGAGGAAAATAAAACATATAGAACGGTAAAAAAAAAAAAAAAAAAAAAAAGAATATTTGGAGCATTATTGGAGCATTGTACAATTGCTATTTATAGAGCGGGCCGCTTATGTAGGATAAACAAATAGTTATTTCATACTAGAAATGAATGAAATATTCTGTTCATGACATACAATGAGAAAATATGTTTATACGTATGCTTAGTTCTAGAGTGTTTGCCGATGATATGTTTGTTAATTTTATTTTAACCGCTTATACAAACAATTCCGTAAATGTTAATGCCATAATTTAAGCAACAATTATTGGTAAACATTAAAACCAGTATTGTAAGTTTGCATACCCTAAAATTATCCGGCCCAAGAAAATTTGCCCAAAAGAATAATGGATTTCAATTTGACCGCTGCATAATTAACTTATCGCGCAAAATTTCAAGTGTTTTAATTGGTACATATTCACAAGACATCTAAGTCAAAAGGGATCTTAGACAGCTACGCAGAATAAACAAAAAAATGGTTATTTTTGGCATTTCAAAATACTTGCAATGGGCTTAAATAAAAAGTAAATTTCTGATTGCCTGTTTTTTTCCGTTGAGATCATTCCACCATGCTTTACAAGTTTGCGATTCACAACTAAATTAAGCCAAAATAATCACATCATAAACACATAGATTTAAAGATTTCTGAGTTGTGCCATTGGCGGATGGGCACATTAAAATGTGTTTATTCTGATAACAAAAAATACACCCTCGCAGCAAAATTTCGTGCTACAAACATTATTGATATCTGGTACTAATAAGTGCATTTTTCATTTGTGAAATTTCAAACAAAATTGTTTGCAATAACTTAAGTATTACCAAACCAATGCAACATTGGATTAAACAAATTCAGTTTAATGTGCTATATGGTCTATGTGATCTACAACACAATTTTATTCTAAGCTGCCTAATATGTCTCCATAATTTTTCTCCTAAACCGTATAGACTATTGGTCAGAAACAAAATTTTAATTAATATTCTTTTTGCTGTTACATTTCAGGGTAAAATTCAGTTTCAATACTAAGCCGGTGTTTAATCCAATTTTCAAAAAGGGGACAAAAGTACCACTTTCGAAAATTGGTAAAAAATCCTTTTTTATATATTTGTTTCAATCATGTCAAAACACACCAAAAAGATATTTCCTATTCATAAGGCGTAAAACGTGTTTTGTTTCCATTAACCCGACCGACCATAATTTTTGGCCCCCCTCCCCCCACTCCCCCCCCCCGACCATATTTGCCTTGTTGCCGTTTAAAAAAATGTATTTTTAATAGCGTATTTTCGAACAATATTCAGAGTTTCGTTATTTAGGCATTTAAACGATTATTTGGGTGCACATTAAACAAGTGTCTTTTATTATGCTTCGAATGTTTGCAGGCGCTTATGAATAATAAATGAAAAATAAACTATCAATTCTGATTGACGAAAAATATATCATATACGACTTTACATATGGTTCACCTGTTGCACACCCCGTGTAACCCTATTGAAGCCCTATTGAAACGTGTTGTTACACCTGCATATTCAAGTTCAAGGAAGGATGTTGTGGCCATTGTGGCTCCAGTGGTGCAAGTGTTAATATGTCTTTGAAATTGCTCATCAAATCTGCACTTCCAATTTGTACAATGTGTTTTGAAATCGGGAAAATTCCAAAAACAATGCGCCCGGATAGGAAAAGGAAATAGGAAATGCTCATGTCAGAAGTGAACTTGTGAACTTAAACAACTTTGGCTTTGGTTTTCAAATTGTATGATACAAACTGTCTAATATCAAGTATGTTTTTTTGTTTGAGCATAAACGTTTTTTTTTTCGTATTCTTAGCTGATAAATTAACCATATGTAAGAGTGCTCAATAAGTTATAAAAATTGAGTTATAAAAAATTACTGAAACGTTGTTGTATGTTATAGAAAAACAAGAGGGCAATAAGGCGCTAGGTGGATCACTGTTCTAAACAAGTTTCATGATGGAGATTTGGTTTAAAATATGGCCTCTAGAGTGTTCACAAACCTTTTTTTTCAATTTGGCCTGGCGACCTAATTTCTGACCCCAAGTGACCTGGTTTCGAACGTGTATCGGATATCATTGGATCAAATGTTCTAAGCAAGGTTCGTTCCCTTTGTACGTAACTAATACTAATCAAATGATAGATAATAATTTTGTTTTGTTTTGTGCAATAATAAAAATTGCACACTTCTCTCACTAGGGACTGGCACGAATAAGCTTTAACAAAGTATGGGCATACAAGTTGTGCTTAGCCCGTGATACACGTATCACTTTTGTTTTCGTCAGTATGAATAATAACAAATTATCTTGCTTTAATAACAATACCAGGTATAGTTGTTTAGTAATTCAGTAACATCCTTTCTGCGTTATTCGAACATTCTCTCATTGAATCATTATCCAAACACACTCCGCGTGTACATCAAGACTAAGTAGAATTTCAAAAATGCGCTAGTTTTATCTTTGATTGTACCCTTTATCAACATAATAAACTATACAACGTACACACAGCAGTATGTACATGTGTTTGTGCGCAAACACTGGGCGGCACAAGCAAACATTATAATAGTAGGCTAAGTCAGTGTTTTAAGTACATGAAAAATTAGCTAATTTTGAACAAAACTATTTATATTCATACCTCGTGGTGGCGGTGCTGGTAGCAGATGTTCTTTTACATCTGAAATATAAAGAAAATATTCTGCATACTTCTTTGAAACCGTAGACACCTTTTGATAAACGATACCTTATGTAACAATTGTCAAATAAGATCAATTAAGTAAATGTTATGCAAAGCAAATACAAATAATTCAAAACATATCATGCTTTTTGTTGTCTGCTTGATTTTCATTTAACACAAATATCTCTAAATTTAAGTGACACATTTTCAGTATTTGCGTTTATAGTCTTATAGTGGTCATCGACTATCAGTAGTAAAGAAATGTAAATGTAATGAATAGAAATTGAAACCGCTAATCAAGATACTAGAAACAACAATCAAATGCAAGGACCATTTTACTGTTATCTGTTTGAAATCGGTACAGCGATAATTTATTTGCAGGGAGTCATCTAATAAACATTTATCTGACATTAGTTTGAAATCCACTTGTTTCTGACAAGACGATTTTTATAGATTTGTATATAACAACATAAGGACTACTGCCCTGCAAATGCAATGTTGTAACTTACCAAACATTCAATTATTTTTACAAAAATAATTCAACATAGTAATAATAGGAAAACCGCTTCACTTAGCCAGTGGCCACATCGTTGAAAAATCAAAATGACATTTGGTAGCGGGTCATCCAACGACCATTTTTCTGAAAAATGTTTGCAATTTGTCCATAAACTTCATGCGAATATTTTCAAAGATTCAAATGAAGCTATATATATAAACAGCTCCACTCCTTGACGGTCAGTGTGTACATTGAACAAATTAAAATTAACTCACACAAATATACATGTAGAACGTCATGCAATGGTTAATGCATTGAACTAATTTTGAAATTGGCCAACTTGTTTCGGACAAAATACTTTTACAGCTTTCAAAAAAATCAAACATATAAAATTGCCGCGTCAACATGATTTATAGGCATCCGGTAGAAAGTCGTACCATTATCATTTCACTGGAGAATTGTGTTGTTTTTAATTGGAACATTAAATTCAGACAAAAAGACTTTCCAAGTTTCTCATATAAATTGTAATAACAAGTGCATCGCCCCCTGGCGGCAATAATGTTTTTCAAATAAAATTAGAATAGCGCACCTTCTCAGTCCCTCCGGTGGCAATGTAGATTTTTTTTAAATAATTGATACGTAGGCCGAATAGTTTTAAAAGTGGGTTCATAAGTTTTCTACAAGACCTTTATATAAATCCATATAACGAAACTGCCCCGTCCCTTGGGAATTATGTTGTTGAAAAACCAAATTGATTCGCAGGTATTTGGTAGAGGGTAACCTAAATATTTCAATATATTCATGACAGAAGAATGCCCAACCCCAGGCGGTCGAGCTTTAACGTATTAACGGAAACCGAAAAGAATAGGGTTACCTCAATAGAAGCAGGATCATAAAGCCAACATAATATTTAACATTAAACAGGATCTTTATTCTGTTGAACATGGGATCACCAGTCAGCTCCTTCCTTGGCAGAAACGGCTGCCATTTCAAAAGCAGTGGCATTTTTCTTATAAAACATAGCACTGACCTCACCAACATTAATGACTTAACGTTTATGTTGATTCTAGCTGTCATGTAAGCTTATTCGTGAGTTTTGATCAAGCTAATCGAATTTTGATCTCATTAAAAATTAAGGAGAAAATAGTAATACCTGATGTTAGTACAATACAAAGTATTTCCAAAACGGTTAACAAAATGATACTTTTTAAGACTGTTAACTTTTACATGAGAACAAGTCAGCTGTTTTATTGCGTACGCAAATTGTATCTGTGTTGATTATCACTACAATGAGATGTTTATTGCTATCAAAACATACGTAATGTGTGAACCTCTGTGATATTAATTTGGAGTACTGTTCCAAAACATCTATGTTTGGACTGGTTCTCATTACGACTTTCAACCTAGTAGGGGCATACATAGGCATAATATGCTATGTACGTTTTGATAAATAGCTTACGCTGACATGGAAAGTGCTCGTATATGAATAACACATTCCAATACGGAAAATAACTTGCAATAACAGGTAAAGGAGTGTATGGTGTTTAACTTTAAAAGAATGTGTCATTTAATTTCCTATTTGGCTGCTTTACGCTGTATTGTTGAGTCAAACATGTGTACAAATTAATAGTATAACATCTACATTCATTCTATTTCAGTATTAGTCCAGACACGTAAAAATCCAGTTTCGAACTTTGACCATTAAGTTTAACCTTGATATTTAAATTACAGTCCTGCTTCATGCGCTTGACATGCCGTCTCATTTAGATACACATGACTGCGCTTGACATTCCGTCTTATTTCGTCCGGACATTCAAATAGCTAAATTCGACCTTTGAGCTCTAAGTGTGACCTTGACCTTTGCCATACGGACCAGGTGTATGTGCCCTTCACGCCGTCTCATTGAGGATAACATTCGTGCCAAGTAGTTTAAAATCCATGGAAAGTTAAAACACGGACACGCAAAGTGCCAATTTTGACATTTGAAACCTAGGTATGACCTTGACCTTCGACCTACGGGCCTGATTCATGAGCACTACACACCGGCTCGTTGCGTCAAACATTTGTGCCAAGTAAATAATCAAAAGGCAATTATTCACTGGGAAATCATCAGACCAGAACGACCTTAAAATATGCACATGTCCTCTTCAAGTGGATGCGTCATTTAAAAGCTTCACTGAATTTGAGTTATGCGTTCTTGAGATCTCGCGCGGAAACGACACTACCCTTTTAAAATGTCCTATTATAAAATTTCATAGAATTCGATATATTAGTTGCTGCGATCTCGCGCAAAAACATATTTTCTTTCCGTATTTTATATTGTCAGGTCGTTCCGGTCGGATGATTTTTTAGAGAATTACTGACCTTTGATTATACATAACAAAATTTAATTTGAAAGTTTCGTTTCCGCGCGAGATCTCAGCAAGTAATAAATTGTATTTAATGAAACTTAATATGCAGCATCACTACCAAGGACATGCACAAATTGTAAGGTCATTCTGTCTGATGATTTTTAGGGAGTTATTGCCCTTTAGTTTGATTGAATTCAAGTGATTAGCTATTAAGATCTCGCGCGGACACAAAGTACTTGAAAGGACAGAAGGACGAAACGACGGACACACATGGTGGATTTAATCGTTGGAGAATACTAGTAGCATCGGATACCTGAACAAACTGAATGGCAGTTAAATTAGAATTTGGACAGACGGACGAAGCCCCGGCTATATGTTCTGCATGTGTAGTGTCCACATATTGGTAAATTGACAATTTTTACTATACTTGTCACCAATTCTAAAATGAAAAAAATATATATACAAATGAACGAAAGAACACTCCTGTGGCAGAAATATATTCGAACGTGCGTTTTTTTCGTAATAGATCAAATGAAATGACACAATTTGTAAAGCGTGTGTAACGTCGCTATTTATTAAACCGCGTGTACATGAACCTCTTACAAAGCGTTAAAAAAAAAAAAAAAAAAAACAACAACTATAGATTAAGCATGCAACGCCCATTTGGTATAATGCTTAGCGTATCAGGTTTTGATCCCGAGGGCGTGGTTAAGTGCCCCGGCGGAGGAATTTTAATGCTCTTCTTGACATGTAATAGTTGGGCTTGTTAGTCAAGATATTTAATTACTTTAACTGCAGGGGACCAAAATAATCTCTTGATTAGAGGACTCCCAATGGAACACTTGAATATTTGTATAAAGTTTCATCAAGACCGACTAAAAACAGTTGAAAATGTGATATGATTTACAAAAATATGCACTCTTCGAAGAAAAAGTCGTTCAGATATTTTTTTATTTTTTTAGTTCCAGTGACCATCTAGTGTAGAGGTGCAGAACAATCTGCTTGTGTTCTTAGATGACTATCACTTATGTTGTGTCAAGAGTCACTAATATTGTCTAAAAACTGTTGAAAATATGTTAGGAATACAGTAGTTTTAATGCAATATTACAGTTTAATCTCTAGCGGTCCTTTTTGTGCAGTAGATCACAACCATTTAACCACTATTGGTAGAGGACCACCAATGTAATATGTATGTGGAATTATTTAACAATCTAGCAGCATGTTGATAAGAAACTATCGTTAATTTTTTTTTCTGTTTTAGCTCTAGCGGCCATCTTGTGAAGCGAAGCGCAACCATCTGCGCAGGGTTGGTGAAAAAATAATCCAGGGAGCATTTGTGTAACGTTTTATCACGATTGACAAAGAAGTGTTGAAAATATATCAGGAATACGTAACTTAAACGCAATATTCTATTTAAGCCGAACGGCCATTTTGTGAATTGGATCAGAACCGTTTTAATATGTTTGGTAGAGTATAATCAAAGTAACACTTATGTGAAAATATTTGAAAATCGAACCATACGCCTACCAACCCGCCCCGTTTGGGCTTCTCTACTAGCCAACAGTTTTGATTGAAAACTTAAACATTGTTTAGAGATTTAGTAGCTCGATATATAGTGTATCTGTGTACAGATAATAAATAGATAATAAACAAATGCACCCTCTTTTATCACTTGATAACGTAAAATCCTGTATTTACAACGGAAAAACCTATGGCGAACTATGAATCAACTTTCAAACTGTCATCCTTTCTTTGTGTTTCCGAAGGTATTTTGTAACTGAATTTAGTGAAGCTGGCAGAAAATAACCGCTAATGATATGCGTTTATTCGGAACGTATCTTGCACCAGTCTTGTCCCACAGTCAAGTGCAGACGTGACAATGCCAATGTTATGGATAAAGTGCGGTAGAATTATTAGTATGTTGTCGTTTCATATAGTAACATATTCCTAATTGTTGTACGGTCTTTATTAGTTCATGTATGTTATTATGTGTTTGCATCACACACTGTATGTTGTGTTAAAATGCATTAAACTAGTATACTGGAAATCTATGAAAGGTTACAAGGCCTGCACTGTGAAAACAAAAATGTTGAAAGTGACGTTTCAAGCAGCCGGAAATCATAACTTTTTTATGAAAACAATAATATTGCTTACAATGTAAAAAATAAATGTGTAAGTGAAGATTTTGCCATAAATTGGGTATGTACGTATTCGGAATTAAATCGCAAACATGAAAAGGCGGAAGCTGATTGCAAAATGAACAATTTATAAAACGCCACATTTAAATTTTTACATGCGTGTACCTGTTTCTGTTGATAAAGCATGATCCACTTGTCCTTTAAATTGTGTCCGCTGTTTCTGTAACCATACTCTCTGCAAAAAGCATAGTTCCTGCAGAAGGGTTATGAGTTCGAATCTGCAATTTTAAAAGTAAGTATTCTTATAACATAATGATTCATACCACTGTGCTGAAATCGGCCTGAGACAAAGGTCGTTTATATCAGTCAATGTTTGGAGGTACGTCATATTACCCGTAATCAACTATAAAGTCAATATTTTAGGTAATTATGAAAATTATGAATCAGAATCAACAAAACAAACACTTTTAAACCAAGAACGTATATAGTTTATTACTTTTAATCGTCATCAACCACACAAACGTTAATTTTGTTAAATATCCACATAAACCCGCACTTTGGTAGTGGTATGACGTCATCAATGGAACAATCAAACATCCATACACAATTATTTCTATGCATTCGAAATAAATGCACTAAATGTCACTACACAGGATCAATTTATGCCAAGAAGCAAAAAACAATTACCAAAAAATTAAAAATGCTATAGTCAATATTGACACGATCTTGAAAATGTCGATTTCAATACACAACTCCAAACTGGCGTTTCCAAAAAATTCGATGACGTTTGTTTTCCGATAACATTGATCATTGCAATCCATTACAGAGTGCATTTTCAGTATTATTTAAATGAACGGGTGTGTAATCTATGTTTTTGTAGTGAAAACAGCCCATTTATCAATGCGAAATGATAATAATAAGGTAATCCATAACTACATTTTACGTGAACGTTGAAAAACCGCTTTAGCAAAATCAGCACTGTTCTTAGATTGTAGCTAGTTTTGAGTAATTTGTAGAAAACCGTGGTATAATAAATAGAAAAACAAGTAACTGCCTGGTCTTGTGTAATATAGCATGTTCGGCCTCGTCGTTATATTATTCTAAGCCTCGCCTGATATATTAAACAAGACCAGGCAGTAACCTTTATTCTCTATATATAATTAATTACGGCGAAAATAACATCGTAGTTGATGATATAAGCATACTAACCAGTTGGAAAAAAAATGCGTAGGAGTTCAAATATGCAATAAGCAAAAATAAATTGTAATTTTGACATAACATGACATTGCTTACGGCGTGATTTTAATATCAATATAGAAAAGATACCAACACATAATTATACAAAATTTAGATGTGTACCGGGTAATTATCGCGATTTGCTATCATGAATCCGTTTAATCTGAATACATTATGTAAACATTTGCACCACATAGAGATACACATATATTACCTTGACTGGCGATAACGTCTCCTCGCATATCTCGTCACTTCCGGTACACGACTCTTCCAGGAAACCGATATCAAACGCAGGGTCATTCAATAACTCCTTTATGCCACTGCTGCGCTTGAAGGCGTATCCGCTAAAATGACTATCGCTATCGAAACAGTGTAACTTTAACTTTATCTCCTCGAGTTCTTGTTTTACTTGGATTAATAAGACATATAGCCTTTTGACGTGGTTTTGTGTTAGTAAAATATCAATTAACTCTTGGCGTTCTTGAATACGCTTTCTGTGTTCATAACAAAATGTCCGAACTTGTGTTAGACGCTTAGTGTTTGTTTCAAAAGTCTCGCTGCACAGTTCTTAGCATTTGGATTGAAGACGTTCAAACCACGTATTAATATCTGTACGTAATTTTTGAAGTTCCTTCAGAAACTCCTCTTGACATGCCTTGTTGTCATCCGTATTTTTCTCAATTTTATTTACAGTAGACTTTAAGTTTTCTTCCAATTCTTGTAGGTTTGACTTGCAAGCAACGACTTCTTTATCCTCCACGTTTATTTCAAATAGATCAACAACTTTACAGGATTTGTGAAATGGAAAAACACATCGCCCACATAGTGTGTCTGTATGTTCCATACAGAAGAAAACTAAGTTCTCTGTTGTATGTTTTACGCATTTTTGTGTATGAATATCACTGTCTCTAACATTTGGTTTGGAAACATGACGTGTTTGGTCGCTTGAAATACTCGGAGCTAAAGCAGGTTTATTTGTTTCAATTAAAAAAGCCACGTGATTCTGAAATAATTTGCTTGACTTTTTGTGAATCTGAAAACACGTTTCACAAATTTTAAAATTACAGTTTTCGCAGAAAGCAACCACCGTCTCCGAGGTACACACACCACATTCATTTAAATCACAATCCATTATGTGGTAATGTTGCAAATACAATGCTTTGTCCTGAAACATATTATAAGAAATCTGTAAATTTAAGATCAATCATAAACGCACAATAGACTAAAAGGAATCAGTTATAAAATACTTTCACAGGCAATACAAAATAAATATTATATATATACTGACAGCAACTGCCCATATTAAGATTAGTGTGTCATCTTGACAAAAGTTTTATATAAGTATTGAATACATTGTAAATATATTGACACTTGCTTAAAAAAGCACGCATTGTCCAACCGCAAGCTACGCGATAAAGCTACATGTAAAATCAAACATTATGGAGATAGCGAAATTCTTTTCGCGTACTTGTGTATACTTGAACACGGTGCATAAGATGCTCTGGCGCACATGTTGCAATAGTACGAATGTGTTTATAGACGAGTTTTACATTCACGTTTTTGCGATTATCACGAAACAGGAACATTTAAGCAAATAAAATAACGACTAGCGATGTATTGAAAGTGGTCAAATATAAAGTAATAAAATCCAACTGCGTCAGCAGGAGAGAAACTTTTATTAACAACATACGGTCCTTTATTTCGGGCAGTACTGGTTTCTTAGTGGCTCATGCTAAATGCATTTTAAATATTCCCTGTTTCAAATGGAGAAGTTAATTTGAAAATGGTATATACTGTTGATAGATATCAGTTCTATACCAGGTTAGATAGATACTTGTTTGGATATGGTTAAGTACAATGAACACTCAATTGATACTGTTTATTAAACGCAATGCTGTTCAACCTAAATTGACTGACGAAAATCAATAACCGTTTTCGACAACTTACAGTCTGTCCTGCTGCATTTCTATGTCTTTATTTATATTACACGCGAAATAACAACTATAGTCGTAAATAAGCGTTATTTATGGAGCTTTCACATCTTGACATACCAGAATACAGTGTTCATGCCACTCGACTTATAAAGTAAACAAAAACAACACATTTTTCTTGGGAACATAAATATGCTATTTTATATGTTTATTTATATATTTTAACAAACGATTTATATATGTTTATCTATATACCAATAATAACTATCATATTTATAACAGTTGTGCTGTACTAACATTGAGGGAATTTGCTTGTTCAAAGTGTATGCCATGGGTAATTTTCTAACAGAATATTTGAAGAACGAATTACCTTTTAAATTTATATAAATAGTAACACTCCATTCAAACACATAACCAAAGCATGTTTTTGTTTAACGTATAATCAATCTAGCACAAAAATTAAGTAATATAAGAACGATTAAGCCAACAATTATGCATCTATCAATATATTTCCCGAAGGGGGGGGGGGGGGCGGCGGACAAACCCAGCGGAATGTGACTAATTGTATTTGTGGGGTCAAGATTTTTGTCTTAATCCCCTTATTCGGGGATGCTTAATTGATGCATCCAATGGCCAGAATGGCCAGAGATTCAATATTACCGGGATTTAAATTCTGAACAGTCTCTTTCCCGGGACCCGGAATTATTCGGCGTGTCAATTTGCAGCCTGTCGGGAATTACTTACAGTCTAAAAGTCCCGTATATTCCCGCCGCTCACCTCTCATGGGGGAAAATATTGATAGGTGCATTATGAGTGCAACAATGTCAATGAGCGGGTGGCCAGTTCATGCACGTTTTATACGGAAATAAAAAGTGCTCATTATGAATATAGCTATGTTTAGCTTTACATGATTTATTAGTTGATAACAATATTAAGCTATCAGAAGGCAACGACCACTAATTACCCCTAACCATATAAACAGCTATAATAATATATAAGGTCAATTTATATTAAATAAAACCGCCTTTGTGAAGATAGTGGAAATAGAAAGTAGACAATACCTTAACATGTCAATGCAATTATTAATGCGGATTAAAAGAAAACCTATAATTATGAAACATCGTACACAATAATCGAATAAAATACGTTAAATATAAAATGTAACTAACACAAACCTTTAATTACACAGCCATCCGTTCATCTAGATTATGTCAATATGTAGGTACATGTATTTGTTCGATAAAACGACCAACACATCGGTACGCCTCGGATTTAACTGCTATCTTTTAACTGCTGTCATGTGAGTTAAGTTATAAGTTACTGTATTCAACACTCAAATACAGGAAACCGTCTTCGCTACTATCCTTTTCTTTTTCCGTATCATACAGGTAGCCCGTGTTAACACAAACACTCGGTCGAATTCGGCAATTATCGAAATGCATACTTACAACTTCAATATAATGATATTGTTAGATGTAGGTTTATAGTTTTGAATATACCTTTATCAAATAAATAGAACATACATGAAATAAATTGCTTATCTCTACTCGTTTAACAAAGGGCAAACGAGAATAACAACCAATTATTGCGATGTATTGTGTATTTAATCCAACGTAATTAAAAATGATTCAATAATATCCCATACGTGTTAATGTTTTGACATCTTGTCGTTAATGGGGCAAATAATGACATCACACAACTAATGTCCGAGATGAACATAATCTACGAGAATAAAATAGTTCGTACTTTGTTATGGTATTTTAAATAGTATTATGCTGAAAAAGGTATAAATTAAATGCAATATTACACTAGTATGGTGTTCTGAGAACTTGCATCAGTCTCGTTGGTTGTGTTAAGTAGCATCGCACTCGAGGCGCCTCTCGTGCGATGCTACTTAACACAAACAACTCGATTGATACAATAGTCTATATTTACTATTTGGCAAGCGATGGTGGACATTACGGGATCAATAATAACAACAAATTGTTAACACAAGAGCTTTTTGTAAAACAGTGTGCATCATCTAGGTTAAAAGTATGCAGACGACAGTTTGTTGTTATTGCTAGTCAAATTATATTGACCACGGTCACTTATCAGTTCACAAAGAGTGTTGAAGGTGCTCATAGGTGTAAATGCGTACATGTGCTCTGAAACAAGATGTCATCATCCTAGTTATGTCGCGGAAACAGACAGCGAAATTGTCAGCAAAGATTTGCATGTGCCAAATGAATGGTTTGAAGTATTTCCTATTAAATAAAACTGCTAAATCGCAACATAGTTCGAATATGTAGATTAGAGTCCGTGTATTTGGCGCATTTTTCTCATCGTGCGTTGGTGGTGGCAGTAAACAACACAATTAAGTCACTTTAGTATAACGCCACCATCAGTTTACCAAAACTGCTGCCGATGATCGTATATTCGAATGCATCATCAATCGAATATACGAATATCATGTTTGGTTATCGTTTCCATCTCTAGTTAAGCAATCTTTAAAATATCACGTGTAGTGAAGATCTTATGAAAACTGTTGGACGTACACAGCGTAAACGGCTGAAAGGTCAATTTTATATACATCGAACGCGATAAATCCGCAGTTTCTGCGTTGATATGGCGGATTATCAAACTTGGCCGAGGCATGCACAAACATTTTCATGATGTTTGGTGAAGATCAGATGAAAACTGATTGGACTTACAGAGCGCAAATGGTTAAAAAGACCAATTAAATATACTTCGAGGGCCACAACTCCACAATCCCTTAGGCGATTTGGTTGAACATCGAGCTTGGTTGATATATCATGCCCACAATCAGTTCAATTTCAGATAAATCGAGGGTCATTTATTCACAATTCCTAAGACGATTTGATTGATTGATTAGCCTATATGTTTAATGTGCGAAAACCCTCGGTACACCGGAACCTCTGTCCACCGAACATGTGTGACAATCTGATGTTATCGATTATCTTTAGCGCGCGATTGTCTTGTCGCAGGGTGATTGCACGCTTAATATGAGAATTAAAGGCAACAGTTCGACATCATATTAGGACTCCAGATAAGGGTGTTTAGTCGCAAAATAAATGGATATTGCCTTTAAAGTGTGAACAACACACAGTATGTTAATTAGACTGTTTCATCATTTGTTTAGCAAATATTTAAACATTTTACAAACAATTTATATAACTCAGGTAATAACTATTAATGATGTAATAATTATTAATGATTACTTTAATTAAAACATAATTTGAAGGATGTTGGTCGAATTAACAGTCTATCAAAGCAATCAAAGCAATGTTGAGCAGAACCGGCTTTCTTGAAAGAAATGATATAGTATTTATTCTCGATGTTACTTACGAACTATCATTTTTCTGCAAAGTTAGTACATTGTTAAAATGTCTGAGCCACCTTCTAAACGTCGACGGGTTGAATTAACTCTCGAAAACGAAATAAAATTGATCAGTGATGCAGAATCTATCCCAAACCTCGCTTAAGGTTCTGAGTGAAAAGCATGGAGTAGGCAGGTCTACAGTTAGTGACATAATTCGTCGAAAATCTACTTACAGTGAACAGTGGGAGAAACATGCTGCGCAGGAGAAATGTCGTTTTGGAAATGCATGTAAATTTTACAAACTTATTGATCTAGTTTGATTTCAAGATGTGTTGTATGTTATAATAATGCGTTACGTTTTAATTTAGTACTGTCATAAAACGCCACATTTGAATATATCTGAATGAAACGAATACATAAATATAATATATATGCATTATTGTATTTTGCCTCCAACCCTCAGCAAACCGGAACTCCCTGAAAACCGAATATTTGGTCCGGTCCGGTCGGTGTTCTGTACAGAGGGAGTGCACTGTAGTATACATGTACATTAATTAACATATTAAGTTTTCTAATCACTTAATACCAATCGATGTTCATTATCGAAAAACATACGGTAAAACCTGCAGTAAAAATACATTTTGGTCAACATTAAGATATACTTTGTTAATGATCTAAACTTATAGCTACATGTAGTGGGATCAATTTGTGACATAGTTTGGCAAAAATCTTCAGAAAATGGGAAAAGCACATAACTCGGTACACATGTTTATTGGGGCATTTAAAACATTGTTTTCATGAGACCCAATCTATATCTGTAAAAATGGTGGACGGCGGCCATTTTTAAATGGCTGTCTGTCGTCGGTCCGTCTGTTCCGAAACCTGTCCGGACTCGAACTTCCCCATGCATTGAAGGATTTCGAAATTGATTGTCACAAATGTTAACCTAAATGAGACGGTGTGTCGGGCCCACCGAGAACTAGATGGCTAGATTTAAGGTCAAGTCATACTTTGAGGTCAAAGATACAGCACTTTAATGTCAAAATAAGGCTTGTCCGACCTCTATCTTCCCCATGCATTGAAGGATTTTAAAATTATTTGGCACACCTGTTAATTTAAATGAGAAGGCAAGCATCTGATGGCTACCACCAAGGTCAAAGCCATATTTTTAGGTCAAAGGTCAAAATTGAGCACTTTATTGTTACATCCCGGTTTATCCGGGTTTTAACTTCCGGATGTTTACCGTAACGGTAAAGGTCATACTTTGAGGTCAAAGTTCAAAATATAACGCTTTATTATCAAAATACTGCGTGTCGGTGCTTTAACCTCCCAATGCATGGAAAGATTCTTAAATAACGTGTCACAATTTATTTTAACCGAGATAAGACGATGTGTCGATCTCAAGAATTCGATGGCCACCATTAAGATAATACTTTGAGGTAGTAACATTTCAAAATTAAATGTTTAATAGTGCTTGTTCAAAACCATCACTTTCCGCGAATTGAAGGATTTAGAAGTAACTCATCATACAAATGAAAACTAAACTATCATTATAAAAATATAAATACGATCTATTTTCTTCTGTTACATTGGCAATGATAACCTATTGCCCCCCCACAAAAGAGTTACCTTGCAATGCGTTTCAAATAACATTACTGTAAACAAAATGATTAAAGATAAATGCTGCTACAAATGTATCACTGAAAGACAAAATGTGAACAATATACATACATAAACACAAGTATATTAACTGTATAAAATCAGCAAATAAATTACCATTTAATGCCAAATAAATTTACTATTTTGATACCACGTCGTTTATTCTAAAAAGGGGAGTAATAGGTATCATTGTGTCATGACCATCTCCGACACTGATAGATATTGTGAATTAATAGGGAACGAAATAATAATTAAAATAGCAAATTGCACTTGATAATGCTGTGCAGAGCGATTCAGCCTTGCATCTTCCATAACAGCCCTTTTATGGGTTACAACCACACCCGAGAACCATGACACTGCAGCTTGAGGCAAAGAATACCAAAAAGGTCTTCATTTGTCAGCCTTTACTCTGATCCGGCCCCATTCGGAAGGACAAGTAGTCGGAAGAGAAATTTAGTGAGTTTTAAATAGCGTGAACTGTAATATATCTATAGATTTTGCCAGCCCCAAAAGCTATCCACAATTCAGAAACTGAAATATGATGACAAATTTCTTCGACAAGTACTAACACATATATATCCACATTTTTTATCATAGCAGTCTGCTAGCCCTGCATCGCCACATCAGCCACATGCAAAATGAGTTCTACACCCGCTTCTTCGTGACCACATGGTGATAATCTACTGTAATGTAATTAACAACACCACCATTTTGAGAAGAAAAAAACCCCCATCTTTGGGGTCCATGAGCACAACATGCTAAGCTAAGAAATAGAACAACACCCTTTTCCATTGTTGCATATTTTATGCTGTCCTGCTTGTACACATCCCAAATGACACCATGCCGCTTGACTGAATACATTTGACGACCAAGATATGGAGCAAAAATGGTGTCTGCATAATTTTGAAATGTCTAACCACCAGTAAGCTGACAACAAAAGCACCATCTACCGTTAGTGCATCAATCTCTGGGGCGTCCAGTTTGACTTAAAAATGTTCTTCAAGACAGGATACAAGGTCAGACATTGTTCCCATACATAAATTACCAATTTGTTATCGAGAAGGTGGAAACGCCGTGTTTTCATGGTCAAAGAAATTATTAAGGTTGCCGTGCCGGACTTGGCAAGAAACATACAACCTGGAAAAAAAGATAACATTCTTGTTTTTGGTAGATAATTTATGTTTCTCATTGAACAGTTGCTTATGTGAAATGTAGACATTTCATGAATAAGCAAAAACATTTACTACACCAGTGACTTAAAATCTCAGAGTGACTGACCAGAGAAGAAACATGAGATATATGTTTACCTTGTGCGTTCGCCACACATCACGAGTAGTTCAATGACCCTCTTCTGATGCACCAAATGCCTTCTCCATTATTAAGTACAACAATGCTGCTGTCACTTGTTGTCTTACCCACATGGGAAGCTCTAAGAAAGGTGGTCAGCTGTACAGGAGACGCCCCATTGGCCTGCTCAAGAGCACTTGTCCAACCACTGTTCTCAAGCCAATCACCAAGGGTCTTGAGAACTACATTTTTACATGTACATGTAATCCACCTAACATCATTAAAAAGCAATTTTCGCACAAGTGGTATACCCATATTTATTACACATGTAAACATATGTTAAGCAATTGCAAAGCTAGACTTATCACATGCAATGAATGGAGTTTTGGCCGTAGAACTTTAAGCTAATGTGATATGTTTTGTTTACAATAGTCTTTGAATACTTAATCATGGAAACATATTCAGTTTGTTATTTAAACAATGGAGGCAATGTAGAAATATCAACTGGTTGTTCAGTGTAGATTCCTGCAAAATGCTTAGAGTGGTAAGCGGACCAAGACAGGTCAAGGTCTCCAACGTATATATATATACACTCAATCACACTTTTAGCGCAACACTGATTTTTCACAATTTCTCAACTATTTATCAATAGATTTCGTCAAAATTTGGAATATAAATAAATTTGTAAAGGTCTCCTAGAATTTGTATTCTAATCGATTAAATGCACGATGAAAATAAATTCAAATAATCAATAACAGGTGCACCTGTCCTGGGACTGAGCGTCATGGATGAATGATTTCATTGCACAAGTGTTAATAATGATTTTAAACAACATATTCTTGAAACACAAATTAAAGGGACTATGTCAACGAAAAACTGGATTCCTATTGCCAATGATATTGTTTGATATAAATGCGCTTTACAAAGACATGTGCATTAAATAAATAAAAATGATATAATACACAATACGATATTTGATAAATACAAATTAGCAAAAACGCCTGAAAAAGAACACCACAAGCGGGCATCGAACTCACGACTTAGGAGCCATACGAATAAATGACAGTAGACAGCGCTTTAACCAACTGCGCTATCATGCTTGGTAAGGAGTTCTTTGTAAACTGAATTTTTACCAAATACTCACAATTCTGTCGTCAAAATATAAACTGGAAAAGTGCCAATCAAACACAACCCAATTTATAAATTGATTTTTATCTGAATGCGTGCAGTCTTTACCCATTATATATATATCCTGTTTTAACCGTTATTATAAACCAGCATTTTTATCTAAATTTCGTTTTTTTTTAAAGAAATTACCTACCCCCTTGAGGCCCTTTTCGATGACATAGACCTTTTATTAACTTCTGAGAAGTAAGAATTATACGTGTTGTGTGAGAAGTGTGATTAGGTGTATTTTATATACAGCTATTAAAAAAAAACTGAAGATTGTTTTACATCAGATTTATTAATCTTCTTCTATTGATATAAATGGCAAAACTATAACAAAGGGAGACAACTAATACTTAGTGATTTAATGATTTATACTTTTTAAGGTATTTTTTCTATCCACAATACCATATTAAATACCTTAATATGTTTTTGATAGTATTTATTTAATAGTTCCTGTTTTATTTATGGATATGACTATTATAATAAGAATAACTTTGACTTTTTACAGCTTTTAATGATAAATTTACCCACAAAATGACATAAAAGATCAGCAGAAGTTAAAAATTAATTATGTTTGTTATGAATATTAATATAAATAGGTTAACAATATTAAAATTAAACATGTTAGATAATATTTTCATCATGTTCACGTGCTTAATATAGATATCTTCCTTAATATTTCTTATTGCTAAAAACTATGTATGTATATGGCAGCCATCTTGGATTTGTCGGCCATCTTGGATTTTGGGTTTGGGTCTCATGCTCATTTTTTGTTGTTTTATCTTTATGTGCTAACTCAGCCAAATATGGTGCTTTTCCCATTTTGTGAAGTATTTTGTGAAGAATTGATCCCACTAATGGCGATGTCCTATAACAAGAAAATCATTTTACTAAAATTGTAATTTTGTCAGGAGCTTATTAGAGTTTACGTACTTTAAATCAGTAGAAAATAATACTGCACTGGTCATATTTATACACCTAAATTGCATCTACCTTCTGACAAGGGAAAATTGAAACAAAGGTTTAGCGTATGTTTATTCTTGAATAAGATACACAACATGCAAACATCTACAATTACTGAACTATACGTGTAACAAATTCATCACTGTTATAGCTATGATGTATGATATGCGTTGTAACACTAACAAGGTTTGTGTATTGTACAGCTTAGGTCTGCATGTTATATTCAATTCCAAGCCTATATTCCATAACAAATAGAACAAACACTAAAGGTGATTAATACCCATACACACCGCGTTGGCACAGATGTAGAGCTAGACACAGATGTAGAGCTTTGACACATATGTATAACTTTGACACAGAACAATGTATTGAATAACTGACAAAGTTACCTGCATAAATGGGCTTGAAATGCAAAATGAAGAGTACAAGGGGAAACGATTCACATATATTTGCCCTTGAAATCCGATCTTGACCTTTGACTGGTAAGCATGAGACATGTGCATGACACCTGTTTAGTCATGTCGAGTAACAATTTGAAGTAATATTGAAATCATTCCAGGCATTTAGAAGTTACTGAGAGGAACAAAATGAAAATATTAAACCTCTGACCTTAAATTGTGACCATGACCTTTGACCTACAAACATGGGTCATGTACGCGAAACTTCATCTGGTCATGAGGAATAATTATTTAAAGTTATATTACAATTCTACTAGGCATTTATAATGAAGTTATGCAGCGGAAATGAAATACAAATATCTGACCTTGAATTGTTACCTTGGCCTTTGATGGTCAAGCATGGGTCAAGTGCGCGATACATCGACTGGTCTTAAGGAATAATAATCTGAAGGTATATTAACATCATTCCATGCATTACGAAGTTATGAAGCAAAAGCGATATACAAGTATTTTACCTTTATTTGACCTTTGACCTTGAATTTTGACCTTTACCTTTAAAGGAAAATCATGGGTCAGGTATGCGACACATTGTCTGGTCATGGGGAAATAATAATCTGAAGTTATTAATATCCTTCCATGCATAACGAAGTTATGGAGCGGAAACGAAATACAAGTATTTTACCTGTATTTGACCTCTGACTTTGAATTGTGATCTTGACCTTAAAAGGACAAGCATGGGTCATGTACGCGACACATCATCTGGTTATGAAGAATAATTATTTGAAGTTATTCTACTAGGTATTTATAATGAAGTGATGGAGCGGAACCGAAATATGACCATTTGACCTTGAATTGTGACCTAGACATTTGACGGACACGCATGGGTCATGTACGCGACACATCATCTGGTCATGAGCTATAATAATCTGAAGTTATATTAACATCCTTCCAGGTATTAGGAAGCAATGGAGCGGAAAAGAAATATGGGACGTACTGACGTACAAACCAACACGCGTGATTCTTATTTAGCCCCCACTTTTTCACAAAGGGGTATAACTATTTTAACTGTGACACTAAGTTGAGTAACTTAAATATATTTTATTTTGTAAATACTTTTATTTAACAACAAATTATCTCGTACGGTTCTTAGTCAGCAAACTAACCCCGTGAAGAAGTATACAATGTTTCTTAAAAAAAAAAGAAATATAAATATACCCTCTATAACATGTTGTTTTAATAAGAGTAATAATAACAACTCGTATTTTAGCTTCATAATATATTAACCGACGAGCAGAACAAACGCAGGCGAATTTGTCAATCTAATTAAATTCCGAAAATTTACCCTACGCATATGGATCTGAGAACGACCGATAGAAAGTGGTCTTCTAGTGACCTTTAAGCCTTGTTTTGATAGTAAAGATCGTGAAGGAAGAACATTTTTTACTTTGCAGTGCGGTAAGTATCAAGTGGCATTTTAAAGATTCTGACTTCATTAAAGTGCATTGGGTATGTCTCCAGGTGTTAATTTGATTTTTTAGTAATATAAAAGTTTTATGAAATATACTATTTACGTACGGTCTAAAGTTTCGACAATTTGCAACAAAGTGCTTGTGATTAAGCGAACATATTGATCAGCAGAGATAGTAATAACCGTTCGGGATATCAAATACAAATAGCAGCAGTCTTTTAACAAATTTTCTTTTGTACAGACCTGCAAGTGAGATAGTATGGACCTAAAATATTAATGAAAACGCGTAGCAACACACCAACATATGCGAAACAACAATAAAATCCTATATTGTATGTAGGGCATATACGTCTTCGGTGAAGGTACACCAGACCCGATAATGCTTTGATACGCATTTTAACACACGAAAGTACAAACATCTGATGGTGGTTGACACTGTAAATCTGACTACTGTTATAGCCTGTCAGTGGACTAAACATACACCTGTTGTCTAGGCTTAAGATAGATTAAAGACTCTTATAAATAAAATAATTATAACATAATTATTTCATAACATACACTCGATGTAAAATAAATAAGGTGGATATACATTTACAACTATTAAAATAATTACTACTAAACAACAGCATTTATAAAGCTGTGTGCACCATGGCATAACCAATACAAGCGTTCAATAAAGTACATTTTTGAAAACAACATACACAAGCAGTGACAAGTAGGTTAGTGGAAAAATGGATTATCCTCTAGAATTACAAAATATGTAAGATTTTCGTTTAAATAAAAAATAAACAACCTGTACGAACTATGTTTCCTAGTAAACCTTATGTATAACAAAATAAGACATTATTTTAAATTAAAACTAACACGAGCTATATTTTATAGTAGATTACATAAAATATTTAAAACAAAGAGTGTTAAAATAAAACTACAGCGTTTGCCAATTTAAACATAAGTTTGATTTATTAATATAATATACATCTTAACGTACATCATCACAGATGTTGTGTTTTTTAATGCCATTAAGGAAGTTCAGCTATTGCCAAGGCCAATCCCTACGACCTTTTAAAGTTTGGCTAGAGAGCCAAAGACTACACAGGTATAATGTATTATTACAATTCTTTCAAAACAATCAATGCAATTATCCGACTAATGTCCTCTATTGACCAACTGTTTCTTATGGCAAACGCCTTATCGACTACTAATTATTCCTTCAGGAAATCGTTATTTCAATACAAAAACATAACTGCTTTTTCTGAATGAAAAAAGTTATATCTCTGTAGTATTATTAAAGATTTTTTTAAATCTGATAACAGTGTCAAAAGGGTTCGTTTAAGTGTTACAACTATAAAGTAACTTTAAACGTGCTTAAAAAATAACATTAGATCACTGTCAATATAACAACATACTTGTTCTGCCACGTTCGTTCAACGTCAGTGAGTCGTACTTTTTCAAATCCTCTCAGCATGATTACATGCACCAAAGGTGTTGCGGCATTTAACAATTGAAGTTTTAATTCAATGTAAATGACACGCAGACACTTCAACAGACGACCTTGACGACCGTAATCTTGCAAATTTAAGTCTCAATTAGAAACACATCGTCATCCACTACAAAATTATAGACATTATAAACAAACAGGCATACTAACAAAATAGCAAATAGTTTCACAAGTATAAAAATACATACTAGTTAAACACAATTATGAACATAAATACTAATTACATAAAACATCAACAGTAAACCAAATTCGAAGCACAACAATCATTCCGTTGCCATTATTTTGAATGAATCAAAATGATATTACGGAATTTGGTAGAGGATCACCCAAGGAACTTTTTTATGTGGAATAATTTTGAAATCCAGCCAGTGGTTTCAGATAAGAATATATTTTAAAGTTTTCAGTAATACCATATAAATAAAACTGCCCCACCCCCTGGCGCCTATGTTTTTTAAAAATCAAAATGATTTCAAGGAATTCGGTAGACGGTCACCCAAGGAACATTTTTGTGGAAGGATTTTGAAATCCAGCTAATGGTTTCAGACTAGAAGTTTTTTTAAATGTTCAATATAGCCATATAATGAAAATTGCCCCGCCCCCTGGCAGCCATGTTTTTTAAAAAATCCAAATGATTTCAAGGAATTTGGTAAAGGGTCACCCAAGAAACATTTCTGTGAAATTATTTTGAAATCCAGCCAGAGGTTTCGGATTAGAAGATTTTAAAAATTTTCAATATAGTTATATAAAAAAACTGCCACGCCCCCCCCCTGGCAGCCATGTTTTTTAACGAATCAAAATGATTTCAAGGAATTTGGTAGTGGGTCACCCAAGGAACATTTCTTTGAAATTATTTTGAAATCTAGCCAGTGGTTTCAGACAAGAAGATTTTAAAAATGTTCAATATAGCTATAAAAGGAAAACTGCCCCGCTCCCTGGCCGCCATGTTTTTTTACCAATCAAAATGATTTTAAGGAATTTAGTAGAGGGTCAACCAAGGAGCATTTCTGTGAAAACTATTTTCAAATCCAGCTAGTGGTTTCTGACAAGATTTTTAAATTTTCCAATTTTTAACCTTTTGGTTGCCATGGCAACCAGAGTTTTCAATATATTTTCATAAATTGAATAAATTTGCGAAAGGACCATCCCAGAAACATTCCTGCCAAGTTTGGTAAAAATCCGCCCGGTGGTTTCAGAGAAGAAGTGGTTTGAAGTAAAATGTTGACGACAGACGACGTACGACGGACACAGACTGACCAAAATAGCTCACCCTTGAGCACTTTGTGCTCAGGTGAACTAATAAAAAAACACAAGTAAATGTAACTAAAAGACAAAACTTAACATTAGGCAACAATTAAAGAAAACATGACTAGAATGTTAAACATATTAAATGAATGAATGAAAACAAACAAGAACATTCAAGTGGCAACAAACCGTTTGAGTTCCGGAGTTAAAATTGTAGCTAATACAAATGCGCCCAACGTGTTCATAGCCAACACAATGCGACCAGCCTTCACGAGATATTGTCATCGAACCTGGCGGCTGGTCACCTGCAATGTTTTTGAATACAATATACATCCTACAAATTAGTATTCAAATTACCAGTTAACTAATTTGCACATATGAACAAAGGTAATGCATAGAAATTGATACAAACAACATTGAATCATAAATCAACGATAGCTTAGAAGAAAATCTTATAAAATCGTAGGAAAACTTTACATCACGTGAACACGACAAGAAACATGACAATTCCACGAAAACCATTTTTTTTAATGAAATGCATTAAAGTCAGCACAAAAATAAAAGTTATGGTGACCTTGACTCCACCAACCCCATAATAATGCAATCTCAAGCGAGGTCTCGATATAAGGTACCTACATATGAAGTTTCATTGAACTATCTCAATGTCTTCGCAAGCTTTTGAGCGGTAACTGTCTTGTTTTAGTACTTGTTACCTTGACATTGACCCATCCCACCCCATATGTAATCCAACACGAGGTCTAGATAAAAGATATCTATGGATGAAGTTTCATTAAAATATCTCAATGTGTTCAGAAGCTATTGAGCGGAAACTTTTTAATTTTTAGTAACAGTGACCTTGTTATTGACCACACCCACCCTATACGGAATCCCACGCGGGGTCTCAATATAAGGTATCTATGTATAAAGTTTCACCAAAATATATCGATGTGTTCTCAAGTTATTTCGCGGAAGCCGTTTTTATCTTTTTGGTGACCGTGACCTTGACCCCACCCACCCCATACGCAATCCCAAGCGAGGTCTTAATATAAGGTATCTATGTTGGAAGTTTTATTAAAATATCTCAATGCGTTCTCAAGTTATTGAGTGGCAACCGTTTTTATATCTTTAGTAACAGTGACCTTGACCCACCCACCCCATATGAAATCTTAAGCAATGTCTCGAGACAAAGTATTTATGTATTAAGTTTCATTAAAATATCTCAATGCGTTCTCACGTTATTGAGCGGAAACCGTTTTTCTATTTTTTAGTAACAGTAACCTCGACCTTGACTCCACCCACCCCATATGCAATCCCAAGCGAGGTCTCGATATAAGGTATCTATGTATTAAGTTTCATAAAAAGATCTAAATGCATTTTCAAGTTATTGAGCGGATACCGTTTTTCTATTTTTAGTAACAGCGACCTTGATCTTCATCCCCCCAACAACATATGCAATCCCAAATGAGGTCTCGATATAAGGCATATATGTATTAAATTTCATTAAAATATCTCAGTGTGTTCTCAAGTTATTGAGCGGAAACCGTTTTTCTATTTTTAGTAATAGCGACCTTGACCCCACCCACCCCATATGCTATCCCAAGCGATGTCTCGCTATATTGTATCTATGTAAGAAGTTTTATTACAATAGCTCAATCAGTTCTCGAGTTAGAAAGCGGAAACGAAAAGTGCTACGCCCAAGCATAACCACACAATGACATACGCCAATCTAATAACCGAATTTTTTCTTTGAAAAATATGGTGGTTAAAAACGTAAAAGTCGATACCTTTTATTATTCCACAGATCTGCCCACACGTGGGACACGCTTGCTTGATAGCCAACGATTGGTTAATGCAATCCGTACAGAAGATGTGACCACAGGCAAGTTTCTTGGGATTGGTAAAGTCATCCATACAAATAACACATGTTCCTTGCTCTTTCAATTCTTGTTCTGAAATCTACGTCAAGTATAGAAATGATACATGTTGTCAAATTAACTTGTTTCGAGTTTCTACTTATAATGACTCATATTCATCTAAATTGTTTTGGGCCGCTATAAATAAATGTTGCAAAAAATGTAAAAAAAAACTTCAAATACTAATTTTACATGGGAAAATGCACAACCATATCAAATACGGATCCAAAGAGTTTAGAGCACAATCGTGCTGATACATGTATAAACATTATTCTCCAGCAAAGTTGTAACATAATTTATTTTAAAAAAATCAAATCAAACAATATCTGCTTACCAAATCAGTACGAAATCCAAAGTCACTGGTCTGATTTGGTTTGACTTTGGTGTTGGTATCCAGCAGCGAATCAGTCCCAATATTATCTGCTCCTAATAACTCGCCTGCCTTTACATATTCATCAAACCTCGACTGAATTTTTGTGACGACGTCCATGACAATATCAACAAAGTGTATTTCCCTCAATGATGAATCACCACTTACTCTACTGTATAACAACACTGCCTCTACATACTGTTTGGTGCATATGTCTATTGGAACACCAAAAATTGCTGAAATTATCCAGAAAAGTCAATCTTGTTATTTCTTAAATATTTTATCATGAGGATTTTTGTTTGCAAATATGTTACATAAATAAATAAATACCTGTTCACATGTATCTCAATGCATTATATCAATTTTGTAGCAGCAGTTACAGTTATTAAAGTGTGTATGCACGATTTTACAACAAATATAGTGGCATAAATACAATTAACAAAATAAAGTAAATTAACATATATTGCTATTTAAAATGGAATAACAGTTAAGAACAAACAATGTTTTTAAACGCACACAAATGCAGTTTTTAATCATCAAACAGTTTTCGTCTGTACAAGCGGAAACTCAAATACATGTATATACGTTGACTTTACAGTTGGTTTAGATTACAAAACACTAACAAACTATGCAAAAATCGACTCTTGTACTTGTTGATTTATTTCATATTGAAGTGTTTCCTGTGTCATTTTTCTGTTTTTCTGTTTGCTTTCAAGTTTTATTACCACTTTCATCTGCTTATTTTGAAAATAATTGGTATGAAAGATCGTACATACACAATTTAATATCACCTGCGTGTACTCGTTATTTTCAGTATGTATACTTCTCTGACATTGATTGCTACTTTAAAATAAAACAAGAGCGTCAAATAACCCTTGGTCGCTCACCTGAGTTTAATGAACAATAATGGCTTATTACTGAAAAATTATTTCAAAATCCAGCAAGTGGTTTCACACCAGAAGATTCTCAAAGCTTTAGATACAGCCATATATGTATGCCTGCCCCACTTACTGGTGCCCATGTTTTTACGTATATAAATAATTTGGCAGATTGGTCACCCAAGGAACGATTTTATGAATTTTATTTCGAAATCCATATTAAACCAAACAACATTTTGCAAACTGATTTGAAGGAATTTGGTAGAGGGTCACCCAAGGAACATTTATTTGAAATAATTTTGAAATCCTCATTGGTTTTCAACAAAAATATGTTCAAAGTTTTCTATATGGCTTCATAAGGAAACAAGGCCCCGGCCTCTGACGGCTTTTTCGACGAATACATATAATTTGAAGGAATTTGGTAATGGGCTACCCCAAAAAAACATTTCCTTAAATTAATTTCAAAATGCCACAATTGGTTTCTGGGAAGATTTTTCAAAGTTTTTATTTAATTTTATACTTTGGTTGCCATGGCAACCATAATTTTCAACATATTCTAATGAATTGAAGGAGATTGCTACCACTTAGAGAAGTTGTTTGAAGTAAAATGTTGACGACGCACAGTGACTAACCCAAATTGCTAACCCTTAAGCATTTATGCTCAGATGAGCTGAATAATATACAAGTAACACTGATGCATGGACCCAATAATGAACTTTGGCAAGTGACGCGAATAGTATGATAACTGTTTTGACAATATATCATTTGAAAAGCAATACCCAATAAGGAACACATCATTTGATGCATGACACAAAACACGTTAGACGTAAAAGTGCAAAAATACTAGAAATGTGTTCATATGACATGGATGCCCCAGCTGGTCACGGACATGTATAAGCAGTTAAATGTTAATCACAAGTGAGTGTATTTAGTAAAGCTGAAATAAATTTGCATGCCGAACAATGCGTGAAAACTATTCGTAGAGTGTGACATTGATCTCCAAGTGTGACATTGACCTTGCAGGAACAGACCTGGGTCCTGTGCGCAACACATCGTCTCAGGTAATTTAACAATCCATCCACAAATGACATAGTTATTGACTTGTAAATTAATGCCCCATCACCATTCTTCAAATGGGAGGCGCATTAAAAGGCATTAAGGCTGTTTTGTGTATACAAGACCTAATATTTATATCTATAACACACAAATTACACATGTACAACGTGGTGTTTATATTATATACTCACAATCCTCTTTACTAATATGTCGCAAATGTCTCACTACATTTGTGTAGTAATGTGATTATAATTTGCTTTTTTCCTTTGAAACATAAATATGTCAATTTTATAAACAAGCAAGCAAACACAGGGCCCATAACTGCTCAAGGTGAATGTGATTACTTGTTTAATTAAGCAGCAATTAATTTTATTATAAATCTTACCCGAACTGATTGCAGGCAATGCGACAGATTTCATTTTGAGTTCACTGGCTTTCAGGAAACTGTTGAACACCGGATTTTGAAGATCTTCCGAACAGTCAACAACACGTCTCTGTGATCGTGTGTTATAGTCTCCCCATCTGGGTCCCACAGCATGCAATACATACTTGTATGGAAGTTTGCCAGAATTGGTTTTAACAACACTGCCAACTTTTATTTCGCCATGATGTCTGATATAGTCATCTCCCTCTTTCTTTAAATCACATCCAGCCTTTTTTTGAATAGCTCCAACAACTCCCCCTGCGTGAGCAAGCTGTGAGTTTGCAGCATTCACAATGCAATCGACATTTAAGTTACAAATGTCACCTTTGTAAACATGTACTATTATTCCAGAATGTGCTTTGTATTTCCTCACGTTCTCTGGGGACAAACCAGGGTCATGCACTGATTGCGTGAAAGAAGCAGTGTTGCTGTTTGAAATTCCCGAAGCTTCTCCTTCATTCAAACCGGTTGTATTTGGCGAGATGCCCTCCACAATCATAATGTTGGATTCCAACCCTTTTGTCAGTAGTGAAACATTCTTAAGATTCACATCTGGAAAAAAAAACACTAGAATGTTGTTGTTTTACAAAAGCAATCCTGGGAATCACGACAGGCACCATAATAAAACTAGAAATGCCACTGTCATGTCGTAATTACCCCCGCAAGCCGCTCTGCCAGATACAGCCAACATGCAGTATTGAAGTGTAAAAATGTCTAAGATAAACTGGGGAAATTGACAAAGAAGACTAACCCCGTACAAAATGCAGCAAGTTATAATTCTAGTGCACTGCACTCCACCTAACAACCATTATCCATGTATGAAGTTGGACATTGATATCACTTTAAAACCTAAAAAAAATAAGTTTGTGCTCGACAATTAAATAATATATTTTGTTACTTTACTGCTTACCTCTCGTAATCGTCTGTTTTCCTGGTTCTTTTAATGGATTAGTATATTTTATACGTGTCCCATCAAATTCTTTAGTTCGTCCTGCTTCTGCTTCCGAGATGTTGTCTACTTGGTCAGACATTTCCAGAACCTTAAACGCACAGAAAACCGTTCAATCAGTTATGTTAAATATTCCTAGAGTGTAAATTAGCTGTCACTGTTATTTGACCTTGTGACATAGTTTTGCATACCCCATGATCCATAGTCTATTTTCATCAATATTTCTTCAAAGCAATGCATGTAATAACATGTTGAAACTAGAATTGTCACAGGAGTGACGGATATACCCCACAATATAATCACAAAACTATGGCATCCATTCGAAAGAAATGGACAGAGAGAGAATACTTTAATTTGTGAATGGTCAACAGTGTATTTGGAATAATTTAATTTCAATAGGAGCCATAACTCTGTCAACATTTAGTGGTTTGTAACCAAAGTTGAACTTGATCTGTATTTTATGACGTAACACCTATGTACCGAAAATAATTTAAATATGTGAAGCCTTTCATGAGTTATTGTCCATGTTTTTCAGGAATTTAAGTCAAAGGGGCCATTACTGTGTCAAAATTTAGTGGTTTGTAATCCAAAGTCGAACTTGACCTGTATTTTATGATGCAACACATGTGTACCAATATTTATTTAAATATGTCAAGCCATTGTGAGTTTTTGTCAGGACATGTTGTTTTTATGGAATTTAAGTCAAATAAAGGGCCATAATTCTGTCAAAAATTTAGTGGTTGGTAACCAAAGTCGAATTTAACCCGTATTTTATGATGCTACACATGTATACCAAGAATTATTTGAATATGTCAAGCCATTCTTGAGTTATCGTTCGGAAATCAAGTTTTTAGGGAATTTTCAGTCGAAAAGAGGCCATAACTCTGTCAAAATTTAGTGGTTTGTAACCACCATCGAACTTAACCTGTATTCTAAGATGTTACACATGTATACCAAACATTATTTGAATATGTCAAGCCTTTCTTGAGTTATCATCATCCTGAAACCATGTTTTTAGGGAATTTTAAGTAAAAAAGGGGGCCATAACTCTGTCCAAATTTAGTGGTTTATAACCGACATCAAATTTGATCTGTATTCTAAAATGTGTACCAAAATGTATTTGAATATGTGAAGCCTTTCATGAGTTATCATCCGGAAACCAAAAACCAACACACCGACGGACCGAAAAGCTCCATCTTATATAACCCCCCCCCAAAAAAAAGCTTTGTTTGTGGGGGTATAATAACGATTAAAAATGTAACCCAAAGTAAAAACTGTTATATGTTATTTTACCTTATGACCTAGTGTATACTCCTGCTGCATTATCCATTTCACGGAATTACCATACATTTATGGAGGCGATTTAATCTGGTGTCAGTCTCATGAAAAATGTTGTTTCTAAAGATTTTTCTGAACACATTTCATATGATCAAGTGATTCATTTTACAATAACTTAATAGCAACTTTATCCAGACTGCACTGAAGCAATTTAACTTACACTTGAGTTAACAATATACAATAAAGCTCATAATGACAGGGGATAACTACAAAGACTATCATACTATGGGTGTACGACCTAAAATGAGTTGGAAAGAAATGAGCTTCGGAACAGTATAATTTACATTTCAAACTAATATTTGTTAAACGAATACTCCTATTTATATTGCAAACTTTAACCAAATGATCAATAACAAAGTATGTTACCTCAACACCAGACGTTGATAGAGTTTCGACAACATCAAACACCCTCGCAAACTGTCCCTGAACAGTCATTGCAACACGTGAATCCATTTCTGGAATATAATTTGAAAAAATGTTATTTTTCCGATACATGATGATGGTTTGTATAAATGCACTATGTATATTTTCAATTTAAAAATACAATGAGTTTTCGGCAATTATACATACATTGCTTGTATTTTGTTGAATAAACAAAGTTCATACATACAATTGGACGCAAATACATTTCAAATTCTTAACGTGTGCGAAGGACAGGGATGCCCCCACATTCCGCGGGTTGTCACAAAACCTTATGCAATTACTATATCCAGGTGCATATGAATATGTCTATACAGTTTCATCACTCTAGCAGTTAAAATTACAAGTTACACGCGACACAAGTCCAAAAAGGTCAAATTTTGCTAAAAAAAGCCCATAACTCCGCTGATCTATGACAAACTTTCACCACAATACCCAGGTGCACAAGTTCACATGCTGATGAATATGTTTATAACGTTTTATTATTCTAGCAGTATACTTTTCGAGTTACATGCGAAACAAGTCCAAAAATGTCAATTTTTTCAGAAAAAGGACAATAATTTCATTGAAGTCGGAAAAAACTGCACCAAAACACCCAGATGCACAAGTTTAAATGGTGATGAATATGTTGATACAGTTTCATCACTCTAGCCATTATACTGTTTGAGTTACACGCGACAAAAATACCAAAATGTCATTTTTTGCTAAAAAAGTGCAATGTCGGTAAAAACTACACCAAAATACCTAGGTGCACAAGTTCACATGCTGATGAATATATTTGTAACGTTTCATCACTCTAGCACTTATACTTGTTGAGTTACGCGCGACACAAAAATCTGACGGATGGACGGGACGGACAGACAACGGCAAATCTATATTGCCCCCCCCCCCATTTATAGTGGGGGCATACAAATTTAATTATTAAATCAAAGTTTTATTGTTAGTTTAATTTAGCACCATATGAGAAAAGTAGGCAGTATATTAACATATTAAAGTACTGATTATTTAAACAAATATACTATAACAATAACATGTCAATATAGCTATATTAAATGCATCTAGATCAAATTTACTTTGACAAGAAATGACACTGTACTGTTGAGAACACAAATCAATGACGAAGCTGGTATGACATTGAGTTTAGCGTGCCGGATACTGGTATGTTTTTTTTTCTGAAGACCATGTATACCACTGATTTATTTCATATATTGCTTTTTAAAATGGCAATTATGTTGATATTTTTAATAGTCTAGAATATAGTATGTAGTTCCAAGTTTAGGATTTTAACAAGCAATATACCACTGATACTTAAACCTGCTCTGATTTTAGTTTACAACAATGTTTTACATTTGTATGAAATTCAGCACAGAAATTCCACATTTTATTCATCTTCACAAATACTAAAATATTGCATTGACCGACATCATCAATACATTACATTATGTGCATTGCACAGTTAGCAACAAGGCTTGTCACAGGATGTGACATATGCCCCCCCCCCCTCGTCAGAGGAAGGCAAAACAATGTCAGAGTACAATATTATGCCCTGGAGAAATATCTTGAGATTTCAGCAACACAGCTGTTTGTTGTTGTGACACACTGACTCATAGTGATCTTCATTCCCACCAAGTTATTATATTCCTTACATGTTGGCAAAAATGATGCTTCCTACAAAAAGTTCATTCTAATATTTGACCTTTTAAGTGTAACATTGGACCCACAGACCTTATCCAAGGAGCATGTAAGTGGTATGCAACACATCATCTGGTCATGGGAAAAAATAATCTTAAGTAATATTAAAATCCTTCAAGGCTTTTGGAAGTTATAGAGCAGAAAGAACATTCTTTAACATTTGACCTGGAATTGTGACCTTGACCTTTGACAGAGGACCATGGAAGTTGTACACGACACATCGCCTATTCATTGGAAATAATAATCTGAAGTATTTTTGAAATCCTTCCAAACATTAAGAAGTTATGGTGGAGAAAAAGAAATCCTTGACTTTCGACCTTGAATTGTGACCTTGACCTTTGACAGACGAGCATGGCAGTTATATGCGAATCATCGTCTGGTCACAGAGAATAATAATCTGAAGTCATATTTAAATCCCTCCAGACATTTAGAAGTTATGAAAATAATTGATCTTTGACCTTGAATTGTGACCTTAAACTTTGACCGACCATCGTGGGAGTTGTACGCGACACATTGTATGGTCATCGGGAATAATAATCTGAAGTTATAATAACACTTCCAGGCGTTAAGAAGTAACAGAGCAGAAACAAAAATTCATGACTTTTGACCTTAAATTGTGGCCTTGACCTTTGACCAACGAGCATGGGAGTTGTACACGACACATCGTCTGGTCATGGGGAGTAATAATCTGAGTTTGTTTTTGTTCTATTGGGTTTTTTTCGCCGTTTTAAACAGTATTTCAGTCATATCACGTTGATCAGTTAACCTACTCACACTTTTCCTGGGCAAGCTTTGCCGATCTAAGCGGTTTGCCAGTACCAAGTGCACATACCTATGCCAGTAACTGACAACTGCCCTACTTGAATCAGAGGTAGGGGAAGAATGGCCGTAGAAATAATTTCATGACCAATCTCCACACAAGTTATGTGGCCGGGCTGGGGTTCGATCTCACGATCCCCGGATTGACAGTCTAGCGCTCTACCAACTGAGCTAGCACCCGGCAATCGAAGTTATATTAAAATCCATCCAGGCATTTAGAGGTTATGGAAAATTCATGACCTTTGACCTTGAATTGTGACCTTGACTTTTAACCGACGAGCATGGAATTTGTACGCGACACATCGTTTAGTCGTGGGGAATAATAATCTGACGTAATATTAAAATCCATCCAGGCATAGTCTGGACAGACAGACCCACGCACGCGCGCAGCCACCCACCCACAGATGGACGGTGCGACTACTAAATGCCCACCTTCGGGGGCATAAAAACACAAACAGCATAATTATTATGATAATAAGGGTTTAAGAAAACATTTTCTACTTTGGATTATCAGCTAAAGAAAACGGACAACTGCTACATGAGACAGTGTATTGTCCTGGAATAGCGGTGTTTTCTATTAGAAAATGATTAATAATTTCAAATCTGTACGTTTCATTGGTATTTCACACAAACTAAAACTATAAAACAACTTATGGTTTCAAAAAAGTAATTTATATTAATGGTATGATGGCACAAGAGACCGATTCCTTTATTCGGATCAGTACCACAATTCAATCATTTGTTAATCTGCCCGTTTCAATTCTTTCTATAAGATAATGGAGATTCAACAAGAGCTATCAGAGGACAGCGCACTCGACTATTCAAAGTATTTCAGTTTGTACATATTTTGGATAGTGAAAGGGGCATACATTTTTTAAAATACAATATTTTTAAGTGAAGCCTTCAATGGTTTATAAATTTTTGGAACAAAAACTTTAACCACAAAGTCTATGTAAAAAGTGGGCTAACTCTGTCAAAATACAAAACAGTGTTATTGGTAAAGTTGCCCCTGATAATAGAGTTGATGACAAAGGTTAGGTCCAGGTTTCAAGTGAATAACTTATGTAGTTTTGAAGTAACAAAGCTTTTGAATATAAACTTTAACATTTGTGTCCAGTAGTTTTAAAATCCATTAAAAGTTCAAGAACAGACATACAAATTGCCAATTTTGACTTTTGACCGAGGAAACATGATTCATGAGCGCTACATGCCAGCTCATTGCACCAGACATTTGTGACAAGTAATTTTTTAATCCCTCCAACCCATCCATGGCCAATTTATAATAAACATTAGAACAAAGGCAATTTATAATTAAAGGGCACTAAATTCCTAAAAAAATCATTTGACCGAAACGACCACACAATAAGCGCATATCATC
The DNA here is from genome assembly GCA_027627225.1 of Congeria kusceri. Taxonomy (NCBI): domain Eukaryota; kingdom Metazoa; phylum Mollusca; class Bivalvia; order Myida; family Dreissenidae; genus Congeria; species Congeria kusceri. Next base: position 55,959,449 of record CM051034.1, read on the forward strand.
TTAATAGTGACGCTGCATATAAAGTTTCATTGAAATCAAGTCATAAGTTCCTGAGATCTCGCACGGAAACAAAACTATCCCTTAACATGAGCACCTCCTACGTTTGCTGGACGCTCGACTTTCTGATATTTGATAGTACTGTGGCCTTTTGTTAATAGAAAGGGTTCATCCCTGTGATGAAATGTGTTGAATTTCATGTCAATACCTATTATAGTTATTGTGAAATCTGACCTAAAGCAAATATTCTAAGTTGAAAAAGGGCAATTACTCAAATGAAATCCTTGATAGAGTTACCTCCTCTTGTCTACAGAATAAATTCATCATTGTGATCAAGTATTTTGAGTTTCAAGTCTATACCTCTTCAGTTAAAGAAAGGGGACAACTGCTATATGACACAGTGTATTTTCCTGGAATATCGGTGTTTTCTATTGGAAAATGATTAATAATTTCAAATCTGTACGTTTCATTGGTTTTCACACAAACTAAAACTATAAAACAACTTATGGTTCCAAAAAAGTAATTTATAGTAATGGTATGATGGCACAAATGACCTATTCCTGGATCCGGATCAGTACCACAATTCAATCATTTGTTCATCTACCCGTTTCAATCCTTTCTAAAAGATAATGGAGATTCAACAAGAGCTATCAGAGGACAGCGCACTCGACTATTCAAAGTAGTTCAGTTGGTACATATTTTGGATAGTGAAAGGGGCATACATTTTTTAAAATACAATATTTTTAAGTGAAGCCTTCAAAATGGTTCATACATGTTTGGAACAAAAACTTTAACCACAAAGTCTATGTAAAAAGTGGGCTAACTCTGTCAAAATACAAAACAGAGTTATGGGTAATGTTGCCCCTGATAACAGAGTTGATGACAAAGGTTAGGTCCAGGTTTCAAGTGAATAACTTATGTAGTTTTGAAGTAACAAAACTTTTGAATATAAACTTTAACCAGACATGGTTCATGGTTAGCTTTATATTGTCATTTTGAGGTAAACATTTGTGTCCAGTAGTTTTAAAATCCATTAAAAGTTCAAGAACAGACATACAAGTTGCCAATTTTGACCTTTGACCTAGGAAACCTTATTCATGAGCGCTACATGCCAGCTCATTGCACCAAACATTTGTGACAAGTAATGTTTTAATCCCTCCAACCCATCCATGGCCAATTTATAATAAACATTAGAACAAAGGCAATTTATAATTAAAGGGCACTAAATTCCTTAAAAATCATTAGACCGGAACGACCACACAATAAGCGCATATCATCTTAATAGTGACGCTGCATATAAAGTTTCATTGAATTCAAGTCATAAGTTCCTGAGATCTCGCACGGAAACAAAACTATCCCTTAACATGAGCACCTCCTACGTTTGCTGGACGCTCGACTTTCTGATATTTGATAGTACTGTGGCCTTTTGTTAATAGAAAGGGTTCATCACTGTGATCAAATGTGTTGAATTTCAAGTCAATACCTATTATAGTTATTGTGAAATCTAACCTAAAGCAAATATTCTAAGTTGAAAAAGGGCAATTACTCAAATGAAATCCTTGATAGAGTTACCTCCTCTTGTCTACAGAATAAATTCATCAGTGTCATCAAGTATTTTGAGTTTCAAGTCTATACCTATTCAGTTAAAGAAAGGGGACAACTGCTACATGACACAGTGTATTTTCCTGGAATACCGGTGTTTTCTATTGGAAAATGATTAATAATTTCAAATCTGTACGTTTCATTGGTTTTCACACAAACTAAAACTATAAAACAACTTATGGTTCCAAAAAAGTAATTTATATTAATGGTATGATGGCACAAATGACCTATTCCTGGATCCGGATCAGTACCACAATTCAATCATTTGTTCATCTACCCGTTTCAATCCTTTCTAAAAGATAATGGAGATTCAACAAGAGCTATCAGAGGACAGCGCACTCGACTATTCAAAGTATTTCAGTTGGTAAATATTTTGGATAGGGAAAGGGGCATACATTTGTTAAAATACAATATTTTTAAGTGAAGCCTTCAATGGTTCATACATTTTTGGAACAAAAACTTTAACCACAAAGTCTATGTAAAAAGTGGGCTAACTCTGTCAAAATACAAAACAGTGTTATGGGTAATGTTGCCCCTGATAATAGACTTGATGACAAAGGTTAGGTCCAGGTTTCAAGTGAATAACTTATGTAGTTTTGAAGTAACAAAACTTTTGAACATAGACTTTAACCAGAAAATCTATGTGAAAAAGCGGCATAACTCTGTCAAAATACAAAACATAGTTATGGGTAATGTTGCCCCTGATACTAGAGTTGATGACAAATGTTAGTTCCAAGTTTAAAGTGAATAACTAATGTAGTCTTTAAGTTACCAAACTTTTGAATATAAACTTTAAACAGAAAATCTAAGTGAAAAGGGGGCACACCACTGTCAAAATACAAAATAGAGTTGTGGGTAATGTTGCCCCTGGTGCTAGAGTTGATGACAAAGGTATATGCCAAGTTTCAAGTGAATAACTTATGTAGTTTTGAAGTTACAAGACTTTTGAATAAAAACTTGAACCAAATTCAGACGTGGACGCCGACGCCGGGGGTAGTAGGACAGCTCACCTATTCTTCGAAGAGTCGAGCTAAAAACAAAAGTAACTAATTCTACCTGAACTAAATGGTGAGAAAATAACCTTCGTCAGTTCGCTGTCATCGAAGGCAAGCTCTATTCGTAAAGTCTTGACAGACTTGTCTATACTCTTTATGAAATTCATAAACCGTTCACCAACATGCTCTCTCAGAATATTTTCATCTGGAAATAAGAAATGTCAGAAAATTAATAAATGTAGTTATAAATATGATAAATAGGAATATTGGCAGAACTGATGGATGCTTCCCAATGCCGCTTTGACTTCTAATTGTGGTCTTGACCTTTTATGGACCTGATTCATAATGCAATATGAAATCTTGCTGAGGCAAACATTTGTGTAGTGATAAAATTTGAAAATCCCCCATTCCACTGTCAAGTTATAGCCTGGACAAGCAAAAGACCCAGTTTCAACCGTTGAGCTATTAATGTGACCTTGACGTTTGACCTAAAGATATGGTTCATGGTTCGCTTTATATTGTCCTTTTGAGGTAAACATTTGTGTCCAGTAGTTTAAAATCCATTAAAAGTTAAAGCCCAGACATACAAATTGCCAATTTTGACCTTTGACCTAGGAAACCTGATTCATGAGCGCTACATGCCAGCTCATTGCACCAAACATTTGTGAAAAGTAATTTTTTAATCCCTCCAACCCATCCATGGCCAATTTAAATAAATATTAGAACAAAGGCAATTTATAATTAAAGGGCACTAAATTCCTAAAACATCATCAGACCGGAACGACCACACAATAAGCGCATATCCTCTTAATAGGGATGCTGCATATAAAGTTTCATTGAATTCAAGTCATTAGTTCCTGAGATCTCGCACGGAAACAAAACTATCCCTTAACATGAGCACCTCCTACGTTTGCTGGACGCTCGACTTTCTGATATTTGATAGTACTGTGGCATTTTGTGAAAAGAAAGGGTTCATCACTGTGATGAAATGTGTTGAATTTCAAGACAATAACTATTATAGTTATTGTGAAATCTGACCTTAAACAAACATTCTAAGTTGAAAAAGGGCAATTACTCAAATGAAATCCTTGATAGAGCTACCTCCTCTTGTCTACAGAATAAATTCATCACTGTGATCAAGTATTTTGAGTTTCATGTCTATATCTCTTATAGTTTTGTGCAATTTGACCTAAGGCAAAATTCTAAGTTCAAAAAGGTCAATTACCTCCTCTTGTCTACAGAATAAATTCATCACTGTGGTGAAGTTCTTTGAGTTTCAAGTAAATACATGTACCTCATACAGGTGATGAGAAATTTGACCTAAAGCGGACATTGTTAGTTGAAAAACGGGTAATAAATCCAACAAAATCCTTGAAAGAGTTAGCTGCTCATATCTGCAAAATAAGGTAGCACCATAAACAAGCATATTGAGTTTCAATTTAATATTTCTGATAGTTATTGACAAATTTTATTTTAAAAAGTCAAAATAATCCAAGTTGTAAGTCCAAACAAGGACAAAAACGCAAGGCACGATATTGTATCGTTCAAATATCGCACGATTATCGAGTAGCGTGTCTCGCTTCGTTTCTCGCGGTAAAATATCGTGCCTCGCTTCGTTTCTCGCGCAATTCTCTTGCCTCGCGATCAAATTGTCGAGACACGAGATGTGAAGCGAGACACGATATTCAGGCAAGACTCGATATTCGGGCGTAATTTGAACGTTACAATATCGTGCCTCGCTTCGTGTGTCGCCCAATTCTCGTGTCTCGCTTCATGTTTCGAGTATCGTGGTTTGAAAATCTACCGCGATACTCGAGATTCGATATTTGAACGATATAATATCGTGCCTCGCTTTGTGTCTCGCCTGAATATCGTGTATTGCTTCGTGTCTCGCCTCGCATCTCGTGGCTCGACCTCTAAACGCGAGACACGAAGCGAGGCACGATATTTTACCGCGAGACACGAAGCGAGACTCGAGAATTGCGCGAAACATGAAGTGAGGCACGATATTTTGTCGCGAGATATCGTGGTATGGGATACTGCGACAGTGCGAAATCTCGTGTTACAATATCGTGCCTCGCTTCGTGTCTCGCGGGAATATCGTGTCTCGTTTCGTGTTTCGCGCAATTCTCGTGTCTTGCCCTTGCCGTAAGGCACGCTATTTCATATTGCACTAACCGGATTCCGTACAATGATGAATTAGTGTTCTAGGAGAAAAATCAAGGGTGTCCAAAGATCAGAATGTTGCTTTGCTGCATTTGATAAATTGGAGATGTGCATGGGTTGACGAAATATACATGTCTTGGAATTAACATTGAAAATGTGTTACGAGGGCAAACTTATTGGATATTAACATGAATATTTACATTCAATCTGGATTAGTGTGTGTTGAGGTTAAAGACTGGCTTTCAGAACAAGGTACACAATAAGGTAGCAGTGGTGTAATGAATATAGTGTTTGCCTAGTGATTCTGACGTCGTGAGTTCGATCCTGACTCGGGAGTGTTCGAATGATCTTTCTCAAAAGTCACTTAGTACTGGTTCTACACAGGAAACAGGTCGGAAATTGTCTTAATAAGCCTTTCTGGCTTAATTTAATATGCTTAAATTTAGATAGACTGTCATGCTCCCTAGTGGCCTTTTTAATGGATTTAAATGATTTGAAGGAATGTGTTGACGCATGGAACATTTCTGTCAAATTATTTTGAAATCTAACAGGTGTTTTCAAACAAACAAATTTTCAGTTTCAATATAGCCATATGAAGAAAACTGTCCCACCTCATCTGGCGGCCATGTTTGTTAGTGAATCAAACTTACTCAAGGAATCTGGCAGAGGTTAATCCAATGAACATTGCAAATAAATTATATTAAAATGTAACTCATGGTTACCCAAGATACATTTGAGTGAAATTCTTTTGGAATCCTGCAAGTGGTTTCAGACAAGAACATTTTCAGAGTGTTCAATATACCCAACTAAAGTAGACTGCCATGCTCCCTGGTGGATATGTTTATGATTCGAAGGAATTTGAAACTATGGCAACCAGCCAGCGATTATTCAATATACCTAAATAATATCCATTGACACTGGCAGCCTAATTTAGTGAATCAAAATAATTTGAAACAAGCAGTTAATACAAGGAACATTCTTTGAAATTATTTTGAAACCTATTCGGGGGTCTGACAAAAATGTCAAAGGTTTCAATAAACATGTAACCATATGAGAAAAACTGCCCCGCCCCTGGTGGCCATGTCATTTTAAGAACAAAAATGATCTGCAATAACTTTTTAAAGTTTTGAATCAGTATTCAAATATTCTCTTTTTAATGCAATAGAATATTATAATATTCGCACAGATTCTTATTACAGTTTTGTAGGCTAGTCACATAATCATTTATATGACGTGTTAGTACTGATTAGCAAATTTATCAACCTTTGTTGTTTCAAAATCAAATTGCACTTTCCAATTAATGCATAGATTACATGGTATTAAGCATACACAACTTAAGGTCCCATGTAAATTGTTGTATTTATCAAATAGTTCTCAATAATCCACACATTTTTCTCAGCATGGAACGACACTTTATCAACAAATTTGAGCTACATTTCTGTTACAGACTGCTTAATGTGTGATTGGAAGTTATTCTTTTACCAGTTATGGTTTCATACCGCCTGGTGGAATTGTTGTAGAGTGCAAACAAAGGTCTTTTATACAAACTGATTTAAAAATACAATTGGTGTTTTCTGGCAATTTTCAATTTAGCAAATTTCAAAGTGCTTTCAGGAGATATGTGAAGTAACTTTTTGACGACGCTAATAAGCCCTACGATGGACGCTCATCACCACATAACAATTGCTCACTATGAGCACTTTATGCTCTCATGCGCAGACATATTTAAAAATAGATGAATATGTATACTCACTTTTTACATATATGCACACGGTCTTCGGATCATTCTGTGAAAGAGTAGAGCTTAAAGACTGGGTAAGTTTGTTATTAAGGTTACTGTCCCAGGCATGATCCAAAAAAGTGCAAACGCTGCATTTCAGCTTTTCTGAAACTGTCCAGATAGTAAAAAATTGAGCTTCATATAATATGCAAACAACAAGGAAACAAATTCACATCTGAATATCCATCTTAGAATCACACAATTAAGCTAGCTTGACATAGCCAAAATACACATGCTTTATTGGTGTTAAAGGTTAATACAAAATAATAAAACACAATCAAACCAGTTAATCGTTATGCATCTACAATACTATTATTCCACTGAACTTGAAATGCAATATATACCTAGTATATAATTTGTTTAGCCTTATGTGAATGTCAGTGCGCAACAGGTTTCTAATACATTTCATGACACCTGACCAAAATGTTATACTAGTAGGACGAAAGTACTGCAAATTTTGCTTATTGTATATTTATGAAGCTTATTTCAGGATCAATGATGATTCAAACTGTCATTCAATGCCTAGAACTAACAAGACAATCTGTTCTATAAACCCGCACAACCCCTGTTGTTGCTGGACATCTCATTTGAAGTCCGAATTAGGTCAAGATCAAGTCAAAGTATGGTTGTGTGATATGGGTGGATTGGAAATGGTCATAAGTAATAACTGAACATGTATCCAATTGTTGTAGATAGCGGTGTTGGTGCTAGACAAAATAGTAAAATCTAGTTAACCAAGAAATAGTCAAGTTGAATTATTAGAAATCCAATTATCACAAGCAACAGCTGTGTAAGTATCCAAGTGTTGTAGTAAGCAGTGTTGGCGCTAGACGAAACGGTAAAATCTAGTTAACCTTATACGGATGGACAGACGGACGGACAGGACAATCACCATATGCCTTCCGAATCAAGATGCGGGATCACAAACAAGAGGGCCATAAGGCCCTAGGTCGCTCACCTGATAATTTGGCCTGGTGGCCTAGTTTTCGAATTCGTCAGAGATATTATTGGGACAAATGTTTTGAGCAAGTTTCATTATGATTGGATTGCAAATGAGGCATCTAGAGTGTACACCAGCATTCTCTTTAATTTGGCCTGGTGACCTAGTTTTTGACCCCATGTGACCCAGTTTCGAACAAGTCACAGATAACATTGGGAAAATGTTCTAAGCAAGTTTCGTGATGATTGGGCTATAAATGTGTCCACTTGTGTCCACAAGCTTTTTCTTCAAAAAGGCATGGTGACCAAGATTTACCCCAAATGACCAGGTATTGAACTTGTTCCAGATATCACTGGGACAACTGTTCTCAGCAAGTTTCATGTTAGGTTAAACCTAATTATTTTAGCTCGACTGCATCGAAAGCCTAAGACTGAATGAGACATTCTCGAGTCCGTTTCCTGGGTAGAACCAGTTTGTTTGTTTGGATGTTTCGCCATTTTTAGTCAGTATTTCAGTCATCACGGCGGTCAGTTAACCTACTCACACTTTTCCTGGGCAAGATAAGCCGTTCTAGAGCGGGATGGGATTTGAACACACGATCCCCTGATTAACAGTCCAGCGCTCGACCAACTGAGCTAGCGGGGCCCGAATTTGGTGATGTTTGGGAGATCTTGAGTATGCTCCCAGAGTAGGGATCTAACCCGGGACCTCCCAATCGCTAGGGGGACACCATATCCACTACGCCACCTCGACCGCAAAGTTTCATGTTGATTGGGCTACAAAGACTTTTCTTCAATTTGGCCTGGGGACCTGGTGTTTTAACACACACGATCCAGTTTCGAACTCATCCAAGATATCAAGATATCATTGAAACAAATGTTCTGAGCGTGTTTCAAGACGATTTCGTAAAAACATGTGACTTCTCAAGTGTTCACAAGCTTCTTTTTTTTCAAATTGCCCAAGTGACCTTGTTTTTGACCCCACATTACACAGATTCAAACTCGTCCAAGATATCATTAGAACAAATGTTCTAGGCAAGTTCTATAAAGATTGGGCAATAAATGTGGCCTCTAGAAAGTTCACAAGCTTTTCGAAGTTTTCAATATAGCCATATAAGGAAAGCTGCCTGGCCCCCTGGCAGCCATGTTTTTCAACAGAGCAGAACCATTTTCGAACTCGACCGAGAAATCATAAGAACGAATTTCTGAGCAAGTTTCATGTTCATTGGGCTTAAATGTGACTTCTTTAGTGTTCACAGGCGTTTCTGCTATTTGACCTAGTTTTTGACCCCACATGAACCAGTTTCGAACACTTCCGAGATATCATTGAAACAAATGTTCTAGGCAAGTTTTATGAAGAGTGGCAACAAATGTGGCCTCTAAAGTGTTGACAAGCTTTTTAAAGTTTCAATATAGCCATATAATGAAAACTGCCAGGCCCCCTTGTGACCATGTTTTTCAACTGACCGGAACCATTTTCGACTTCAGTTAAGATATCATAATAACAAATGTTCTGAGCAAGTTTCATGATGATTGGGCAAAAGATGTAACTTCTTGAATGCTCACAAGCTTTTCTTCAATTTGACCTAGTGACCTAGGTTTTGACCCCACATGACCCAGTTTCGAAAATAACTGAGATATAATTGGGTTAAATGTTCTAAGCAAGTTTCATAAAGACTGGGCAATAAATGTGGCCTCGATAGTGTACACAAGGTAAATGTTGACTACGGACGACGCACAATGGATTACTAACAAATGGTGATCACAAAAGCTCACCATGAGCATGTTGTACTCAGGTGAGCTAAAAACAAAATGTGCGGCAAAATCTGTAGGGCATATGCAAAAACCATACCTTATATTTTACAAAAATTGTTAACTTTGTGCTTTATTAACGTTACTATAGCCAATGAGAATGGGTCGTTCGATTAGTTTTATAGCTGCATTTACAAGTAATAGTCAAACATGTGTGAGATGCCTTTAAAACCAATATTTTCCTTTAATGTGTACATAGAAGGATGCTTCTATAGATAATTTCCTACCATTTGTCATTAACAGTTAAACTTGTCATTAACAATTAAACTTAAACCAGGCAATAAGGCCCAAGGATGCTCAACTGATAATTTGGTATGGTGACCTAATTTTATGACACCACGTGACCCAGTTTCGAACTTGTCAGACATATTATTGGGACAAATGTTCTGAGTAAGTTTCATGATGACTAGGCTATAAATGTTGCCTCTAGAAAAGTTATAAGCTTCTTTTCTTAAATTTGGCCTGGCGATCTGGTTTTTGTCCCCACTGACCCAGTTTCGAACTGGTGCAAGATATAATTGGGACAAATGTTCTGAGAAAGTTTCATAATGATTGGGCCACAAATGTGGCCTCTAGAGTGTTCACAAGCTTTTGCTTCAAACTGGCCTGGTGACCTAGTTTTTGACACCATGTGATCTTGTTTCAAACGCTTCCAAATATCATTGAAACAAAACTTTTCGTCCATTGAAAGCCTAAAGGGCCTTCTTTGCATTCATGGCAATCAATGGACAAAATGTTCTGAGAAAGTTTCAAGAATATTGGGCAAAATGTGACTTCTGGAGTGTTCACAGGCTTTTTCTTCAATTTCAAGGAAAACTGCCCCGCACCCTGGTGGCCATGTTTTCAATGGGACAGAAGCATTTTAGAACACCACCGAGATATCACAAGAACAAATGTTCTGAGCAAGTTTCATGTCAATTGGGCAAAAAATGTGGCCTCTAGAGTGTTCAAAACCTTTTAAAGTTTTCAATAAAGCCATATAAAGAAAACTGCCCTGCCCCCTGGTGGCCATTTTTTTCAGTGGAGCGGAACCATTTACGAACCCAACCAAGATATCACAAGAAGAAATGTTCTGAGTAAGTTTCATGGTAATTGGGTAAAAAAATGTCGTCACTAAAGTGTTCACAAGCTTTTAAAAGTTGTTAATATAGCCATTTTAGGAAAAACTGCCCTGTCCCTGGCGGCCATGTTTTTTAACGGAGCACAACAATTTTCTATCTCGGTCACAATTACATACGAACAAATGCTCTGAGCAAGTTTTAAGACGGTTGGGCAAAAATATGACATCTAGAGTTCACAAGCTTTTTTCTTCATTTTGACCTAGTTTTTCATGAAGATTGGACAATAAATGTGGCCTCTAGAGTGATCACAGGGAAAATGTTGATGACACACGATGGGCAAAAGGCTGTCATAAAAGCTCCACATAAGCATGTTGTGCTCAGGTGAGCTTAACAACAAGTCCACTTAAAACAATTAATACAGTTTTCACAAATCTGATTTTGTTGACAAAACAAGTAATTCATCACATGCTACTTCAATCTACCCTCCGTTTACTAAAATCTGTTTTCACAAGTTGTGCACTCTAGCACCCAAGGTGTGAAATGGTGTGTAAAAAAACCAAACTGTCAAAACAAAAGATCACTGTGGCACAGGATATATATATTTGTCATTTCTTAAGATATTTTTTATTTTATTTTTATTTTGATATTCAAATAATGATATTTTATTTGAATATTCGGGTAGGTATTCGAATAATCGAATATTCTATTATTCGTTGACATCCCTAAGATATATATATATATATATATATATATATATATATATATACATATATATATATATATATACATTCAAGACAAAGAAAACGTATCCTTCAAAGTCATAATACAAATATTGCTGTTTAATACCATGTGTTTAAAGAATCCATAATAAATTTACCTTTTACATCGTTGAACACCTGCAACAAACGAATGGTAATGTAATTACTTTATACAAGACAACAAAGCATTCCTGCTTAATGTACTAATTTAACATCATGTGACACTACCATGAAGGGCTGCAGGATTAAAATGTAGACATGTGTGTGAACAAACATCTTGAAACTTGCACTGCATTAAGAGTGTTTGCACATTACATTATACTTTCTTTGGACATTCTGCATCAATCTAATTACTAGACATATAAAGAAACCTACAACTGATATTGTTGTAGATCAATAACAATTTATATAAACTCTTTTTCAGGTTCCATGTCATGCTGTAATATTCCATAGTTTCTTCCACAAAAACAATGTTGCCGAACAAAATTGGCGTGGGGAAAAATGATCACTAAGTTGTAAACAAAGCAATGTGTACGTGCTGCTACTGGAATCATGTAATACAAGCAAATTCAATTAGGTGATATCCCCCGCCGAATAAAGCAAATCGAAACAAGAGCTGTCAGGAGGACAGTGCTGTCGATATCTTGAATTGTTTAAGAGAAATATCCTTCAAACAAAATCCTAAACCATTTTTTTCTAAGTTAAAATGGGCAGTAATCCTGTAATTATGTTAACTAGAGAAATGGGACTTGTCATACGTCATATGTATATAGGTATATACGTTATATATATATATGAAAACTAAAAATGCATAACATGGGATTATAAAAATATAGCCAGCGCAGCGTCATCACAGAGAATTTTAGTTTGATACCTGTAACAGTATAAGATGATTCATTAAAATTACCAAAATTTCTAAACAAAAATGAATGCTCAGTTATGTCACTGGTCATATATCTGCACTGTGTCACTATTAACTAGTAATATAAGTTTCAGTTCAATATCTTTAACGGCATTCAATATATTGGACTTAAATTTCACAAAAAATTGAAAGTAATGAAAAAATAATTGCATTTTTCATTGAATAAAGGGCAGTAATTTATAAGAACATTTATCAAAGTGAAACTTTATTTGCATCACCGCTCTATGTTGGTACATATTTATTTTAAGTTTGATGGAATTCTACCAGCCAGTTACTAAGAAATGGCAGAGGACGAAAAACAAAAGTGCATTTTTTCACTTGATAAAGGGCAATAACTCAGGCAAAAATTGACCGATCCCAGTGAAACTTGACGTGCGTCAACGCACTATGTTCGTACATACAAGTTTTAAGTTTCATGTAATTTAACCTGCCAGTTACTGAGAAATGGTGACGGATGGAGAAAATAGTGCATTATTTCATTGAACGCTAGAGAAAATTGACTGATCCTAGTGAAACTTGCAGTGAATCACAAACTATGCTGGTACATATTTATTTTAAGTTTCATAGAATTCTACACTACAGTAACTAACAAATGGCAGCAGACAGAAAAGCCTGACGAACAGACAGATGGACAGACAACGACATTTCAATATCCCCTCCCAATTTCATCGGCCGGAATAATAACTGATAAATACCTTTAAAATTTCTGTATCCTTTTCGTCAATGATAATTTTTATACTCCGAATGTGTTTCAACATAAACTGTGTTTCTTCAATGGCTTCAAACATTGCTGTAGCAGCAACCTTACAAGGAAATCTTGCTTTTCCTGTCCCAAGAGCAGGGAACGCGATAGATTTCAGTTTTTGATTGTCGGCAGTTTCGATACAATTGGCGACAAGTTGTTTCATTAACTGGAATTGAAATTAGAACTTTATTTAAATGCATTTATATTTACTTCAAATCGAGTCGTAATGAAACTTGTCATTATTTACAAGCACCCCACATGAAACCACCACCACAATTTAAAGATAGAAACAATGCGTGTTTAAATTAACGAGTTTCACATAGAATTAGTTAATAACGGAAACATCCATTGTAATAATAAATTACAAAACTTGATGTCAAAGCAAATTAACATGTACAATACAAACATGTCCACATTTGTTTACACATTAATGTGAATCATCCTCATTTACTTACTTTCACAACATCCGGTTTGTCTGTTGAGTATTTTCCAACAGCACCATGAAATATCCAATGGCAGTTTTTTTGTCTCAAAGACTTAGTTGCAACAAATTCTCCTACATTAATAGATGATCTCTGGTTTGCCAATGCATGTTTAAGTTCCTCTCCAGATGACTTTAAAAGCTCGTTTGAAATTTGTCCTTGGTCCAATTTTAGATCTGTACCAATGCTATTGACTAAAACATCAGCATTCAAAAAAGCATAAACATTTTGAAAATGTGCAACAGTTAATTAGGATATAGTATGTAATCAACATAAAAACGGTCAGTCCCCTAGAAAAACTTTAAAACACTACATACCTTTGTCTCATTAAAAAGGCCTTTCTCAACGGTAACCCTCAGCGTATCTTTTTCTACAATAAAATGAGTTCAGTTTTCACCAGGGGTGTCACAATATACCGGTATATTGGTTTATTGCAATATTTGATTCTGCAATAAAATATTGCAATATGAATGTCTATACCAATATATTGCATTTTTTATTTGGTCTTTTTACAGTTTTGTATTTTTCCTTGTTAGTATTACGTTGATTGCAAAACTTGACCTAATTAAAACATGCTTGATGTCAGTAATAAACAATTGAAAGTCAGTATCATTTTGTAAAGTTGATATTTGTGTAGGGGTGAAGGTTAAAAGCCAGACCATCATAAATAGTCTGTACTCGCGACTAATACTATTCTGTTTATGTTTGGTATACATGTTTTCTAACGTTTTCTCTGTTTGCAGTTAAAATAAAGAGTGCAATACATACATACTTTATGCACAAAATAAATATACAGCATGAATAGCTAACCTGTACATGTAAAAAATCACTCTGAATGTAATATAATAAATACAGTGAAAAGCAATGACAGACGGTTGGAGAGTGTTGCTCATAATCGTTTTGCTTTTGTATATCTGCTGTTTATATATTGCTATTGTTGCGCCATTCATCAACATCGGTGTTAGTAACAAGTAAAAACATATTGCACTGTCCATAGCGATTTTATCAGTCTTAAGTTAATTAAATACACAAATACAAAGGTCGCAATATATCGCAATAAATATCATAATAAATTGAAAAATATCGCAATATATTGCAATATGGATTTCTGATATCGTGACACCCCTAGTTTTCACCACATATTAAAGTCTCCAAAATCAAATAACAGATTTAAAAAAAAGATATGCGTATGGGTGCCAAATAGGAAAGTCAAAAGACACATTTGATCTTGTAAAAGGCCCGAAAATACTAATAATTATTCTAAAGCCAAGCATCGAACATATATATCGAATATATATATATACACACAATCATTCATTTAACCAACAGTTACTATTACTTATTTATTTTTCATTTCGTAATATTTGTGTCACACTAATTTTTGTTGGTTTCGTGGGTCTGCCAAAGAACAAAAATGTAATATTTCATATGGTAACTGTTTTGACTGCAACATTTTCCGAAAATGTAGGTTTGAAAATCATAATTGCGTTCTCATACATAATTCATATCTTTATGTATATAAACTTTAAGCTATAATGCTTACTTTTAGACCTTCCAATATTAATAAAACATGAATCAAAATCAAAACGGTTTGACTTTAAGAAAAGCCTGCTATTTCGATATTGGTATCGTCGGTTGCGTTTGGTGTTAGGCCCAATACGCTGCGAACACACAGTATACTGCTTGTCTTTAAAAACTTGTTAGAGATTTTGCACTTTGGAGGTGGTTAACAACCTTTTCTCATTACTTTAACGACGCAACACTGTCATTAGTGCAATGACGTCTTAATGTATGTGTTCTGTTTAGCATTTTAAATATACTTTACCAACAACAAAACGGTAACATAAAATCGTTGCACAGTGGCTAAAAAATTCAAAACATTGTTTTACTCTGCTTTCAAATTAAGTGAACCTTTTAAAGCGGTAGACATTTTAATCTGTTTATTTCATAACCAGAGACCATAACTTAAATGATATTGGGATAGGCACCACCTGCCGAGGCGACACGACAAGAGGACGTATGCCCAAGGACACATTGACCTTCCAACCGAATCATTCCTCAACAGTATTTTTTATTAAATTTAATATCCACGATATTGTGTCAACAACATTGTGTTTTTTTCTTAACAAGGAAATTCATGCAGACTTACAAGCAAGCAATGCAGGCCATTTTGGACATTCATCTATGCGAAGTGCAGTAACAACAAATGCTTTGAACTTAATTTGAATTTATATATATATATTTGTAAATTACTTTTTTTATCCATTAACATTTTATTATTACATGTAATGCATAAAAATTCTTCTTTTTTTTGTTTTCAGCCTGCTACAGTTTTTACGAACAACTACATGCCTGTTGGCAACATGTCGAGCCCATTGTCAAGAAAGCAACTTATATTGTAATTATTATAAAATCACGCTGTTTCCACATGGTGAACATTTGTGGCAAGTTATTATAACATTCCTTGATAAATGACAAATTAACAGTCTGGACAAGCTATTATCTGCCCATATTTGACCTTTGACCTCTAAGTGTGACTTTGACATTTGAGCAACACGTCATCTCACTGTTCACATTTGTGGCAAGTTATTTTTAAAATCCCTATTGAATGATGAATTTACAGTCCGTACAAGTTGTATTATGCCCAAAATTGACTTCTGACCTCCAAGTGTGACCTTCACCTTTGCGCTAGGAACACAGGTGTTACACGCGACATGCCATCCCCACATGGCAAACATTTGTGGCATGTTATTTTAAAATTGCTCAGTGATTAATGAAGTTACAGACCGGACAAGATTGGACATATGCATGAACGAACGCACACACATACACCGAACAGCCATTGTGACAACTAAGTCGAACTGACCGCAAGCGGGCTCGACAAAAAACGGTCGGTTATCGTCAAAAATTTGTTTTATTCAGTAGTCTCGCGCCAACGACCGGCTTAATGTTTTACTGATGCGTTAACCAGTCCTCTTTATTACTTAACTATTTATCATTTAGTACTTCTGTTCGATATCAACATCACACAATATAACCATGTGATGTACGCTGAAATCCCTGTAAAATCCAATTTTTAAAATCAGCATCGAGGAAAACACTGAAACAAAATTGTGACTAACTAGTGCGCTTCCAGCTCGGCTGAACGCGGCCCTGGTAATGTAATTGTAAACTCTTAACAAGTGAGCCATAAGTCCCTAGGTCGCTCACCTGAGTGGCTAAGGAACTACTGTTCTGAGCAAGTTTAAGGAAGAGTCGGCTAAAAATGTGGCCACTGTTCACAAGATTTTTTGTTTCAATGTGGCCTGGTGACCTAGTTTTTGACCCCATGTGACCTGGTTTCAAACGTATCCCAAGTATCATTTGGACAAATGTTCTGAGCAAGTTTCATGATGATTGGGCTATAAATGTGGCATCTAGAGTATTCACAAGCTTTTTTTTTCAATTTGTCCTGGTGACCTAATTTTTGACCCGACATGAGCTAGTTTCGAACTTGTCCCAGATATCATAAATATAAATATTCTGAGCAAGTTTCAAGAATACTACGCACAAAATGTTACTTCTAGAGTGTTAAAAAAGCTTTTTCTTCAATTTCCCCTAGTAACCTAGTTTTTGACCCCACATGACCAGTTTCGAAATTCTCTGAGCATTGGGACAAATGCCTTGTTTGCCACCTAAGCTACTTATTTAGCCATCTAATGCAGGTTTTTCTTACAAATGGAGCAAGTTTCTTGATGATTGGGCTATAAATCTGGTCTCTAGAGTGTTCACAAGATTTTTTTTCAATTTGGCCTGGTGACCTAGTTCTTGATCCAACGTGACCCAGTTTCAAACTAGTCCGAGATATCATTGAAACAAATGTTCTGAGCAGGTTTCAAGAATATTGTGCAAAAAATGTTACTTCTTGAGTGTTCACAAGCTTTTTCTTCAATTTGACCTAGTGACCTAGTTTTTAACCCAACATGACCCAGTTTCGAACTTGTCCAAAATATCATTAGAACAAATGTTCTGGGCAAATTTAATGAAGAGTGGGCAATAAATGTGGTCTCTAGAGTGTTCACAAGCTTTTTAAATTTTTCAATATAGCCATATAATGAACACTGCCCTGCCCCTGGCGGCCATGATTTTCTGTCCTGAGCAAGTTTCATGTTGATTGGGCAAAAAATCTGACTCCTAGAGCGTTCACAAGCTTTTTCTATAGCCATTTAAGGAAAGCTGCCCGCCCCCTGGCGACCATATTTTTCAAAGTAACCATTTTCGAACTCGGCCAAGATACAATAACAAGAGGGCTCTAAGGGCCCTACGACGCTCACCTGAGACCTTGTAACCCAATTGAATTTGCATATCCGAGGTGTGGCTTATTTTACCCCCAGGGGCTTAATTTGAACAATCTTAACAAACCTCTGGGCGTTGCGGTTTCAGGCAAAGCTTTTTAAGTCATTCTGCTATTAAAGTCTATATAAACCATGTGACCCCTTGGGGTGTGGCCAGATTTGACCCCAGGGGCATA
This sequence comes from Congeria kusceri, assembly GCA_027627225.1. Lineage (NCBI taxonomy): Eukaryota > Metazoa > Mollusca > Bivalvia > Myida > Dreissenidae > Congeria > Congeria kusceri. The sequence goes on from CM051034.1 coordinate 55,977,218, forward strand.
ATTTGAAACAATCTTTGAAGAGGACCACTATGCAATGTTATGTACTACATATAGGAAAGTTGTGGGCCTTGCCGTTTCAGAGGAGAGGATTTTTAAAGTCATTTTGCTATTTAAGTCTATATAAACCATGTGACCCCCTGGGCGTGACCAGTTTTGACCCCAAGGGCATAATTTAAACAGTATTTGTAGAGGACCACATATACATACCAAATATGAAACCTCTATGCGTTGCGGCAGGCGATGATTTGAATTTTTAAGTCATTTTGCTATATAAGTTTATATAAACCATGTGACCCCTGGGGTGTGGTGAGATTTGACACATGAGGAATAATTTGAACAATCTTTGTAGAGCACCACAATAGGATGCTACATACCAAATACAAAACCTCTGGGCTTTGCAGTTTCAAAAGAGGAGTTTTAAAGTCATTTTGCTATTTAAGTCAATATAAATCATGTGGCCCCCGGGGCGTGGCCAATTTTGACCCTAGGGGCATAAATTGAATAATATTTGTTGAGGACCACTATAGGATGTTACATACCAAATATGAAACCTCTGGGCCTCGTGGTTTCAGAGGAGAAGATTTTTAAGGTCATTTTACTATATATTCTATATAAACCATGTGACCCACGGGCATGGCCCGTTTTGACCCCAGGGGCTTAATTTGAACAAACTTTGCAAAGGACCACTAAAGGATGTTACAAACCAAATATGAAACCTCTGGGCCTTGCAGTTTCAAAGGAGATTTTAAAAGTCATTTTGCTATATATTCTATATAAATCAAGTGACCCCCGGGGCTAGGCCAGTTTTGACCCCAGGGGTATAATTTGAACAATCTTTGTAGAGGACCACTATAGGATGTTACATACCAAATATGAAAACTCTGGGCCTTGTGGTTTCAGAGAAGATTTTTAAAGTCATTTTGCTATATATTCTACATCAACCATGTGAGCCCCGGGGCGTGGCCAGTTTTGACCCCAGGGGCAATATTTGAACAATCTTTGTATAGGACCACTATAGGATGTTACATACCAAACATATAACCTCTGGGCCTTGCAGTTTTAGAGAAGATTTTTTAAGTTTATACTTTTTAAATCTATTTTTAGCTCTGGTAACCTACATATGCAGCGGCCCGTTACGATTTGAAAGAGGGTCACCCAATGATCATTCCTGTGAAGTTTGGTAAACATCTGTCAAGTGGTTTAGGAGGAGATGTCGTTTGAATAAAAAGTTGACGACGGACGCACGCACGCACGCACCGACGACAGACAACGGGAGATCACAAAAGCTCACCGTGAGCACTTTGTGCTCAGGTGAGCTAAAAACAAATGTTCAGAGCAAGTTTCATGTTGATTTGGCATAAAATGTGACTTCTATAGTGTTCACAAGCTTTTTCTATAGCCATATAAGGAAAACTGCCCTGCCCACCAGTAGCCATTTTTTCAACGGAACCGAACCATTTTCGAACTCGGCCAAGATATCATAAGAACAAATGTTCTGAGCAAGTTTCAAGTTGATTATGCAAAAAATTCAACTTCTAGAGTGTTCACAAGCTTTTTCTTCAATTTGAGCTAGTGACCTAGTTTTTGATCCCGCATCACCCAGTTTTGAACTCATCCGAGATATCATTGGGACAAATGTTCTGAGCAAGTTTCATAAAGATAGGGCATCAAATGTAGCCTCTAGAGTGTTGACAAGGCAAATGTTGACGACAAACGATTCACGATGCACGACGGACAAAAGGCGTTCACAAAAGCTCTCCATGAGCGTGTTGTGCTCAGTTGAGCTAAAAAAGCAGGTGTGCGCATTTGGGTAACACTATACTATAACAAAATACAATTTTACAGTCAACTGCCCATCTGTTTCCATTTTATTACTCCAGATGTATGTTTAAAGTTTTTATAGCAACAATACATCTTTTTTATGTTTGTTTCAGGTTACCTGACCTACCCTACAAAAAAGGCCTGACCCTAGAATGTTTTATTGAGTGGGTCAGATATTTGTGTATTTATTTTACTTTTTTCCAATAATTAAATGATTTTTAGATAAATGAGTGTTTTGTTTTGATGTCATCCACTTCAAAACAATGTATTATGATATTATGACATGTGTTGAATATTCATTCAGTTTTAGAAACTTCAAGTGTCAACATTTACCAAATAAAAAATAATAATAATAAAAAATAATATTCTACCTATCTACCCTAATTTTTTGGCCATGTTACCTGAATCAAACATTTTTTTTACGCCTAAAACGATTTCAAAAAAGGCCAACACAAGGTATGCCACTAAATATTTACCATCATGTGCAGATGTTATCAATGGATTTCCCTCACACCAAACATTAGGATGAGTCCCAGATGAAAAGACATATGCACATTGTGAGAAACTTCTTGTGTCCTTACAACTGAATACAATCATATCTGGGGCCTGCTTTGATACACAGATATTGATAGTTGCCCGCCAAATGCTGGTCAAAACAACATTTTCAGTGTCATGTGGAATAGATATGCATATGGACCTCTGTCCTTGTTCCATTACTTCACTGAACATAGTCATTACATGATCTCCCATTTTTGTCTTTGTCATAAGGCAGGGTATGAATATTTTTGCCTGGTTTCCTTGGAATTCTACAAGAAACCAAATACAGGGCATTTAAAACGTGTTTATGTCACAACACTTATAACAAAGAACGTTCAAACAGTAATGAAATAACAAATTAACAGCTCATAATTCAAATAATATTTACCTAAGAAAATTATACATACCAAGTTTTTTAGTTGTAGTAGTCGCTTTGTCAACTATGATATCAGCTTTCACCTCAGTTATTTCTTCACTATTAACTTCAAGTCTTGCACGTGTTATGCTTTTAAATGTCCACATCAAACATTTATTATTAGTGTCATTTATTTGCACATGTATGACCTCTACTCCAGATTTCCTAACATGGTTTACAAGTTCATCTGTTCTGCAAAGCCGGGGTTTCAAAAGTATCTTCAAAACCTTTACACCAAAACGATTCAATATATTTTCAGCTTCTTTTCCAATTTCAGACTGCAGCTCTCTGGGTTCACAATTGATAATTTGTAATGTGTTATCTGAATTGTAAATTGCACAAACACTGAACTTTGTGCTCAATTTCTCTCTTAAACTCTGAAGGATTTTTGTTTCAGGCCTAAATGAATATTTACAATTCACAACTTGTATTGCCTTTGTTAGATATGTTCTTACATCATCGGGTTTGTCATGTCCACATGAGCAAATATTGACACATCTCTTCTCGGTATTTATGTCCCAAAAGACTGTTCCGGTTTGGCCATACTTGTGTCTCAAGACAGTGTCGATAGCATCCGGATGATTCGCAACTTCTTTGCGGATTTTATCAAATTCTACGGAATGAATTTCTGATTCAATTTCAAACCAAACCGTGACCTTTTCTAAGTCCCAATCCCCGCGAAATGAAATTTTTCCACACAATGCATTTATATCTAATTTACAGCAGGAAATCTTCCTATAAATGCTTCCTTGAACATTTTGCTCTGTACCATATCAATTACACACTTCCTTACAGAAATCCAATTCTCCTCTCCTTTTGCTGCTGTCCGTAGAAATATAAAAATAAAACTTGACATGTTACAACTAAGTTGATAGTTTTCGCCATTATGGTTCTAAACTTACAATTTCCTTTGGAATTTCACACGACGAAAAAATTTGGTTATTATGTATTTTGATATAATAGACAAATGCCATGTTCTCTCAAAATCAGTTAGCTATGGCTTAAACAGGAATATGAAGCCAATAAATAAAATATGCATATAACATTATTCAGTTACAAACAGGCAAAGCAAGGACTTGTTAACAGGATTCATACAAACTGCTGAAACCAAAATTCCATGATATTTCCATGACATCTCTCAGTTTTCCAAGATACAATCACAACATACTTAAGTCAAAATAGTACAGTGATATCCACAATTTATTTCATCCACAATACACAACTAGAACTGCCACATGAATGACGAATATACCCCACTATATGGCATTGTCACAAAACTTTGGCATTAATTAAATTCTGAACTATGTTTAATTAATAATTAATAATTTAGTGGTGTGTAACCAAAGTGGATCTTGACCTGTATTTCAAAATATGAAGCCTTTCATAAGTTATTGTTATTTTTATTTAAGGAATTTTAGTCGAAAAGGGACCATAACTCTGTCAAAATTTAGTGGTTTTTAACCAAAGTCGATCTTGACCTGTATCTTATGATGATACACATGTATACCAATATTACTTGGATATGTTAAGCCTTTCTTGAGTATCGTCAGGAAACTGTGGTTTCAGGGGATTTAAATAAAAAAAGGGCCATAACTCTGTCAAAATGTAGTGGTTTCCAACAAAAGTCAAACTTGACCTGTATTTTATGATGTTACACATGATATAATTATTTGTATAATGTCATGCCTTTCTTGAGCTATCGTCCAGAAACCATGAAAACCAACAGACCGACAAGCTCACTCCTTGATTTAGACCTTTTGCTTGAATATATTTCAATGGATTTGATCATTTGCATGCACTTACATACATATTTAATGATACTTTTCAACTTTCCATGACAATTTTTGAAAATTCTATGATTTGTTCCATGATGAATCCAAATAATCAATATTCCATGACTTTTCCAGGCAAAACTTATTTTCCATGACTTTTCCAGATCCGTACGAACCATTATTTACCTTGTGTATTTTGAAAACCAGCAGCCTGCGTGTGAACATCCTCTTCTGATTCTGATGACCCTGGATTATCCTTTGATGAACCTTTTATATTTTTATCTCTCCCTGTTTGTTTGTATACGGGAGCATCTTTAAAGCAAACGAGAGAACTACAATACCATTGCACTGCTCAAATAGATAAGCCACGATCACTGAAGTGATTTTTTTTATCTAAACAAGATCACTTGTCTATACAATTAAACTTTATTTTTACATTATTTTTAAATAAGGCCAGCAGTATGACCAGAAAATGTGTCATATGAATGTCTGACAATGACAGAAAATATTTATGGGTGGATAGGCAAATTTAGCCATAGTAAATGTTTCAAGCTTGAAACAGAATAGTAAACTATTATCATAAACGCAGACTTATACCAATGAAAAGTAACAACAAGAAAAACAAGAGCACTGCCTACTTTTGCTAGACGCTCGACTCTTTCGTTTTTGATATTAGACTGGCATTTAGTTAATACAATGTGTTCATCACTGTGATGAAGTGTGTTAAATGTCAAGTAAATACCTCTCATAGATATTAAGAAATTTGATTCCAAGTTGAAAAATGGGCAATAACTCCACCAAAAGCTTTGATATAGTTACCTCATCTAGTCAACAGAATGGGTTCATAGCTGTGATCAAGTATTAAGAGTTTCAAGTCGATACCTCTTATGGTTATTGTGAAATTTGACCTAAATCGAACATTCGAAGTTCAAAAAAGGGCAATTACTCAAACAAAATCCCTGATAGAGTTGCCTTCTCAACTATACAGAATAAATTCATCACTGTGATCAAGTACTTTTAGTTTTAAGTCAATACCACATACAGGTATTGAGAAATTTGACTTTAAGCGAAAATAGTGTTGAACAAAAGGATAATAACTCCAATAAAATCCTTGAAAGAGTTACCTCCTCATGTCTGCAGAATGTGGTCAGCACCATAAACAGGTATCTTGAGTTTCAATTAAATGTCTTTGATAGTTATTCAGAAATGTTATACTTAACCAAAAAAATTCAAAACATTCTCAGTTGTAAGTGTAAACAAGGGCAGATAACTCTGGAAATACAAATCACAGGGTTACCTGCCTGGTTGCAATAAATTACCCTTTTGATAGTGAACAAGTATTGAAAGTTTCAAATGGATACCTTTGATAGTTTTTGAGATATGGACTCTGACAAAAAAATTAACCAAAAAACTAAACCAAAATAACTTACGCAGATGTTGACGCAGACGCTGACGACAGAGCGACAATAACTCGACTTTGTTCTTTGATAAATCGAGCTTAAAACGAACATAAGCTAAAATAAAAATGAATATAACAGTAAGTATATTATCCAAGAAGAACAAAGAAAAGATTATCTTACGTTGTGGTGAAGCTGGTGAAACATTAGTTCGTTTCAACGAATCTGGTTTATCTCTTCCTGTTTGTGTCTGTTCAGCAACATCTTCCATGAAACAGAAAACTATAAAAGCATTCTATTGCTCAAATGAACCAACATGAACATTCGTATTTTTGTTTGCATTCCGGATTGTTTATACATACGTGTTTACATTGCCCACAAAGTAGAAAGCAAGATTACTTAGTTATTTTCTAATAATCAACAAAAGAATGATGAAGAAATGGAAAGCAATGCTATCTTTTTTTCTATTTTCTGCATAAAAATGCAAATACTAAAACTGGTCTTATGGTTACTGAATTATTAAGATGACAAAGAGAAAAACATCTCAGCAGAAGGTGTACAAAAATATGCGCAGACAGTCCAAGGCATAGTTCTTAAAATAAGAACTGAAGTAAACCGATATCAGGTACTATAAGTGTGAAGGTTTCCTTTACTGTAAACATATTTTGGTACATCAGAAAACAACAACAATTCTGTTTGAATAAAAATAGTATTTAAACAGTAATTATTTTAGGTGATTAAAAACAGTAAATGAGTGTCGTTTATATGTAATTCTGCACCATTATTGGAATCGTGAAATTACAAAAATTTGAATGTAACAAATAATTTCCTTTTTTTTCAACATTGAACAAATATTATATAATTAGCACTTGTCAGGTGTAGAGATGATAACATTTTCACCTCAATGATTGTAACAAATACATGAATAATACAAATAAAATAAAAACTTTGTCAAAATTCCAACTGTGAACAAGCCCGATTCCCGACCTGCACGTTATTGGAATTCCAACAAAAGCAACAAGAGGGTCATGATGGCCCAATTCGCTCACCTAAGTACTCCATGCAATAACACAGTCCAGCTCTGACACATAAATGTCATTGCCTACAAAATGGCCATCATCAGAATATATCTAACTGTTGTTGACCTGACTATTGACAGGTGCAATACAGATCCCTAGCCAGCCTTCTTATTTAGTTAACCTGGCAATCGTTAGCCGCTATACAGATGACTGTACCGCCTTCTTCTATTCTTCACCGAACAACTGACAGGTGAAAAACAGAGCAATAAGTAAAACAGTCGCAAGTGACAGCAATATACACAATTAATCGCTACGCATATTTTCAATTAGACTAGCCAATCCAAAAAACATCATACTGTAAGTATTTGCGTTTTAATTATGTTAATAGATCTTATGAATAATATTTAGTTTACCGGTTAGCAGCTAAATTACTAAAACCAATGAACCGGTTACTGAAATACTATTTGTTGCCATCTTTAGTAAAAAGTGAAGTCTATATCCTTTAACATTCTTCTGCTTTTTTTCACGAACAAGGGCCAATAACTCTTCTTTATAGACCAATCAGAGCAATTCCTTGGTTAATCATGCGATATCATGGCCAGACACTAGCTATGCAAATATGTGCAAGATTAGATGAAATATAAAGTTTCTATGTTACACAACGTCCATTTGTTGCACATTTTCTCATAAAAACGGGGAAATAACTATAGTGTTCCTGATTCAATGCATCCAGATGAGATCTTATAGTAATACACAAACTGTGAAAGTTAGTCAACAAGGAATGAAAAGTTAATTCTCTATAGAGACTGAAAAGCAAATAGTTGACAATTATGTTTTTTCTCAAACTAGGGGCAATTACTCTGGTCTTTCATGTCCGATCAGTCTTAAATTGGACATTGACTGAGACCTTATGATCATACACAAACAGTGCATGTTTTGTCAAGATAAGACCAAAAATAAAGTCTCTATCCTCCACATTGTCCTTTTTTCTCACAAACATGCGGCAATAATCCTGGTGTTTGTACATTAAGGCCATCCTTAAAAAAAATGTTTGTTTGCGGTAACGCGACACAAAATTTTCAGGGTGGGTAGGTATGTCGATTTTTTATTTATTTATTTTTTGGTGAGAACAAATGTAGATGACTCTGAGACACGGACCAAATTGCCTTAACACAAAATACAAAATCAAATCACATGCATAGTGTAGTCCTCTGGAATCAGCTCATCAGGTTACAAACACTGCTCAAAATCCAGGTTCATTTGACGAAATATTTAGTATGCATGTTATTCAATTTAATTTTACTTTATATCTGAAAATAAACACAAAGAAACATAAATATGGGAAGAAAAGAAAACATCGAAATTTCGTGGACAAAAAAAAACATTGATTGCGGGAGCCTATTAAAAATGTGATTTAGGCCCAATTATTTGATTCGGTCGCATTACCGCATATGAACATTGTTTTAAGGCTGGCCGAAACTAGGTTATTTTTGGATTATTGGATTATTTTAAAATCCTCTAGTCATACACATACTGTGCAAGTTTGGTCAAGTTTAGATGATAATTGAAGTCTGTATGTTGCAGTCCATTTTGCAGTTTTTCTTATGTAAAAGGGGCATTATCTTTTTATTAGATTATTAGACCAATCCAATATTTTATGGCCATACACAAACTATGCAAGTTTGATAATGATTGAATAAAAAGTAGAGCCTCTATCGTGTCCACCTGCCAATTGTTGACGCATTATGGACGACGCGGGATGGTTGCCCTATACCAATAGCTCATCGAGAATGAATGCTCAGGTGTTCTAAAAATGACATTACAAAAAATGGACAACTCTACTAAATAATGCAGCTAGAGTTGTAATTCTTGAAAACTGCACTCCGCCTTACTACCATCTATTAATGTATCACGTTTGAGCTCAATACCTTTAGTAATTTTGAGAAAATGGCCAAACAAGGAAATTGACAAAGGGAAATAATTCTGCACACTGAACTCCACGTAACAAACATCTTTCCATTTATGAAGTTTGAGATCAATCCCTTCAGTATTTGTTTTAAGAAAATGGCCTCACAATTAAAATTGACGAAGGGAATCTCATTCACATTTAAAACTTAATAGTTGTTATGACAATGGAAGTATTTATTGATGTTTAAAATTCAAATTTCAAGTTGTTCAATGTCTGTTCAATAAATAATCATCAATAAAGTTATAAGTTTCATAGAATATAATTAAATGCATGACTTCAAGAAGGCTTTGTCCAATGCTAATATAAACAAGTATATGCCATCCATAGTATTTGTCGCATTTATTCTCTGTTGGCAGAGTTAATCAAATCATGCGTGTAAGGCAGCTTCCATTATTCATGCTGTATTGTTGCTTATTAATTTGAATTATTTAATTTAGTTTAAATACATGATGTATGTAAAACTACAAAACTTCTTGTGTTTTATAGAGAGATCTATTCTTAGAAATGACTCTTCATGCAACATACAATAACTTTTGGAAACTTGTATAAGTGACTTTCACATCAGTATTACATAATACTTTATTGCATAACCATAAATACAATGTACACTTCAATCTTTCACAGTTCCCAGTTGCATGCTTTCACCATATATCAAAACGAAAATAATAAAGATGACCAAAGTGGCATTGGTTGGCTAGCCTCAATGTAAGAAGTGTCATAAAGAAACCTGCGATATATAGAAAAGTAAGCCTTACTCATGGTGACCGTGTCGAGGAATTTGGCGCAAAGTTAACAAATCAATATTTCTGATAAATATACTTCAAATGCGGTACATATCATGTTATTAGATAAGATTTTCCAACATGTGTAATAAATTCATATTAACAAAACTGCCCAGACCCCATGATGGCCATGTTTTGAACATATAACAAGTGCTGTCTCAGGACAGCAGGATCGACTTTTCAAACTGCTTTGTCAGGGATAAGGGCCTTGAAAAAAGTTATGGGTCTGTGCCAGAGCTCTTATATAATGACCCTTAAGACATGAGGTTTTAAGTGAATATAGAGATATGAAGTTGCTGCACGCCAAATATAACATGAATTTCTAAGTACAAAATGGCGCATAATTCTGCTTAATTGCAGGCCAGATGTATGGGCCTTGGTCAGTGATCTCACATTATGACCCCAAAGACTTGTGTGAAGTTTCAATTGAATATCTGTAGTAGATATAGAGATGTAGACTCTTGCACTCGAACTTTAACCTGAATTTCTAACTACAAAAAAGGGCATAATTCTGCTAATTGTATATTAGTATATCTGAGGTTTGCAGTCGCTTATGAATAATAAATGAAAAATAAACTATTGACTCTGATTAACGAAAAATCTATCATATACGATTTTTACATATGGTTTACCTGTTGCACACCCTGTGTAACCCTGTTGAAACCCTATTGAAACGTGTTCGAATACCTGCAAACTCAAGTTCAAGGAAGGATATTGTGGTCATTGTGGCTCCCCTGGTGCAAGTGTTAAAATGTCTTTGAAATGGCTCATCGAATCTGCACTACCAATGTGAACAATGTGTTTTGAAATAGGGAAAAAGACCAAACCAATGCACCCGGATAGGAAAATGAAATAGGAAATGTTCATTTCAGAAGTGAATTTGTGAACTTGGAAAACGTTGGCTTTGGTTTTAAATCGTATAATACAAACTGTCTTATATCAAGTGTGTATTTTTTTTAGTATAAACGTGTTTTTTAATGTATTCTTAGCTGATAAGTTAACCATATGTTAGAGTGCTCAATAAGTTATAAAGATTGAGTTCTAACAAATTACTGAAACGTTGTTGTATGTTATAGGAAAACAAGAGGACCATAAGGCGCTAGGTGGATCACTGTTCTAAACAAGTTTCATTATGAAGATTTGGGTTAAAATATGGCCTCTAGAGTGTTCACAAACCGTTTTTCAATTTGGCATGGCGACCTAATTTCTGACCCCAAGTGACCTGGTTTCGAACGTGTATCGGTTATTATTAGATCAAATGTTCTAAGCAAGGTTTGTGATGATTGGCCTTTGAATCTGGCCTCTAGAGTGTTATTAAGCTTTTTGTTCAATTTGGCGTTGTGACCTAGTTTTTTACCCCATTTGACCCAGTTTCGAAATCGTCTGAGATATAATTGAAACAAATGTTCTGAACAATTTTCTAAAAGATTGTGCAACAAAATGTGACTCCTAGTGTTCACAAGCTTTTTCTTGAATTTGCCCTCGTTATCTTGTTTTTGACCCCACGTGACAGGATTTTGAATTCATCCAACATTTCATTGGGACAAATGTGCTGAGCAAGTTTCATGACGACTGGACTGTAAATGTGGCATCTATGGCGTTCACAAGTTTTGTTTTCAATTTTCCGTAGTGACCTAGTTTTTGACCCCACATGCACAGTTTTGGTCTCCGAAATATAATTGGGGCAAATGTTCTGAGCAAGTTTCATGATGATTAGGCTAAACATGTTGCCTATAGAGTGTTCGCGATCTTTTTCTTACATTTTCCCTAGTGTTATTAACATAATAAGCTATACCACGTACACACAGTATCATGTCAAATGTTTGCGCGCAAACACTGGGCGGCACAAGCAAACATTATAATAGTAGTCTAAGTCAGTGTGTTAAGTTCAAAACATACTTTTTCGCATGAAATATTTACTAATTTTGAACAAAACTATTTTTATTCATACCTCGTGGTGGCGGTGCTGGTTGCAGATGTTCTTTTAGATCTGAAAAACAAAGAAAATATTCTACATAGTTCTTTAAAACCGTGAAGACCTTTTGATAAACGATAATTTTTGTAACAATGGTCAAATAAGATCAATTTAGTAAATGTTATGCAAAGCAAATACAAATAATGCAGAACATATCATGCTTTTTGTGCTGCTTGATTTTCAGTTAACTCAAATATTTTCTAAATTTTAGGGACACATTTTCAGTATTTGCGTTTATAGTCTTATAGTGGTAATCGACTATCAGTATGTAAGAAATGTAAATGTGAATGATAGAAACTCAAATTACTAATCAAGATACTAGAAACAACAATCAAATGCAAGGACCATTTTAGTGAAATATGTTTGAAATCGGTACAGCAATGAGTACATTAGCATGAGACATCACGAATATCAAAATATCAAGAGAAACGGTCCTGCGCAATAGTGCCTATGTTTAAGGCAATCAAATTAATTTATTTGCAGGGAGTCATCTAATAAACTTTTATCTGACATTAGTTTCAAATCCAATTGTTTCTGACAAGACGATTTTTAAAGATTTGTATGTAACAACATAAGGAATACTGCCCTGCAAATGCAATGATGTAAATTACCAAACATTCAATTATTTTTACAAAAATAATTCAACATAGTCATAATAGGAAAACCGCTTCATTTATCCAGTGGCCACATCGTTGAAAAATCAAAATGACATTTGGTAGCGGGTCATCCAACGACCATTTTTCTGAAACATGTTTGCAATTTGTCCATAAACTTCATGCGAATATTTTCAAAGATCTAAATTAAGCTATATACAAAAGAGCTCCACTCCTTGACGGCCAGTGTGTACATGGAACAAATTAAAATTAACTCACAAAAATATGCATGTAGACCGTCATGCAATGGTTAATGCATTGAACACATTTTGAAATTGGCCAACTTGTTTCAGACAAAAGACTTTTAAAGTTTTCAAAAAAAAAACCATAAAATGACCGCGTCTTTCATGATTTAAAGGCATCCGGTTGAAAGTCGTACCAGGAACATTTTAGTGGAAAATTGTGATGTTTTTTTATTGGAACATTAAATTTCCAAGTCTCTCATATAAATTGTAATAACAAGTGCATCGCCCCCCTGGCGGCAATGATGTTTTTCAAATACAATTATAATTTCTTATAGAACGATAAAGACTAAACGTTTACTTTGAGTGTAGCTGTAATGTAAGCTCATTCGTGAGTTTTGATCAAGCTAATCGAATTTTGATTTCATGCAAAATTAAAGAGAAAATAGTGTCATACCTAATGTTAGTACAATACAAAGTATTTCCAAAACGGTTAACAGAATGATAATTTTTAAGACTGTTAACTTTTACATGAGAAAAGTCAGCTGTTTTGTTACGTACACAAATAGTATCTGTGTTGATTATTGCTACAATGAGATGTATTTTGCTATCAAAGCATACGTAATGTGTGGACCTTTGTGTTATTAATTTGGAGTACTGTTCCAAAACATCTGTGTTTGGACTGGTATTCATTACGACTTTCAAACTAGTAGGGGCATACCTAGGCATAATATGTTATGTACGTTTTTATAAACGGCTTATGTGGACATGGAAAGTGCTTGTATTTGAATAATACATTCCAATACGAAAACTAACAGGGAATAAGAAGTACAGGACTGTATGGCGTTTAACTTAACAAGAATATGTCATTTAATTTCCTAATTGGCAGATTTACGCTGTATTGTTGTGGCAAACAACGTGTACAAATTAAGTGTATAATACATCCATCCATTCTAATTCAGTATAAGTCCATACACGTAAAAAGCCAGTTTCGAATTTCGACCTTTAAGTTTGACCTTGACATTTGAAATACTGTCCTGCTTTTTGCACTTGACATGCCGTTTCATTTAGTTACACATGACTGCGCTTGACATACCGTCTTATTTCGTGCGGACATGCAAATAGCTAATCTCGACCTTTGAGCTATAAGTGTAACCTTGACCTTTGACAAACGGACCAGGTTTATGTGCCCTTCACGCCGTCTCATTGAGGATAACATTCGTGCGAAGTAGTTTAAAATCCACGGAAAGTTAAAACACAGACACGCAAAGATCCAATTTTGACATTTTACCCTAGGTGTGACCTTTACCTTCGATCTACGGGCCTTATTCATGAGCACTACACTCCAGCTCGTTGCGACACACATTTGTGCCAAGTAAATAATCAAAGGCAATTACTCCCTAACAAATCATCAGACCTGAACGACCTAATAATATGCACATGTCCTCTTCAAATGGATGCTTCATATAAAGCTTCATTGTATTTGAGTTATAAGTTCTTGAGATCTCGCGCTGAAACGACACTACCCTATTAAAATGTCCTATTATAAAATGTCATATATATAAACGGCAATAACTCCCTAAAAACATCAGACAGAATGACCTTACAATGTGTGCATGTCCTTAGTAGTGATGCTGCATATCAAGTTTTATTAAATACAATATATAACTTGCTGAGATCCCGCGCGGAAACGAAACTTTGAAATTAAAATTTGTTATGTATAATCAAAGGTCAGTAATTCCCCGAAAAATCATCCGACCGGAATACCTGACAATATGCGCATTTTCTCCTGGTAGGGATGGTGCATATAAAGTTTGAATGAATTCAAGTGATTAATTACTAAGATCTCGCGCGGACAATAAGTACTTGAAAGGATGGAAGGACAAACGACGGACGCACATTGAGCATGATGGATTAAACTGTCGGAGAAGACTAGTAGCATCTTATACCTGAACAAACTGAATAGCTGTTAAATTAGAATGCGGACAGACAGAAGAAGCCCAGGCTATATGTCCTGCATTTGTAGTGTCCACATATTGTTGAATTGACAAATTTTAAAATACTTGTCACCATTTCAAAAAAAAAAATGTATTATATACAAATCAACGAAAGGACACTCCTGTCGCAGAAATATATTCGAACGTGCGTTTTTTTCGTTATAGATAAAAAATGACAACATTTGTAAAGCGTGTGTCACGTCGCTATTTATTAAACCGCGTGTACATTAACCTCTTACAAAGCGTTTAAAAAATATTTAAAAAACACAACTATAGTTTAAGCATGCAACGCCCATTTGGTTTAATGTTTAGCATGTCGGATTTTTGATCCCGAGGACGTGGCTAAGTGTCCCGACATGACATGGAATATTTGGGCTTGTGAGTCAAGATATTTAATAAATGTAACTGCAGTGGACCAAACGAATCTGTTATTAGAGGACTCCCCATGAAACACTGGAACAATTGTACAAAGTGTCATCAAGACCGACTAAATACTGTTGAAAATATGACATGATTTACAAAAATATGCACTCTTCGAAGAAAATGTCGTTCAGATATTTTGTTCTATTTTTAGCTCCAGTGACCATCTAGTGTAGTGGTCCAGAACTATCTGCGTGTGTTTGGTAGATGACTATCACTTATGTTGTGTACAGATTTACTAATATTGACTTAAAACTATCGAAGATATGGTAGAAATACAGAAGTTTGAGCGCAATATTATAGTTTAATCTCTAGCGACCACTTTGTGCAGTAGATCAAAACCATTTAACCACTACTGGTAGAAGACCATCAATGTAATATGTATGTGGAATTATTTAACAATCTAGCAGCATGTTTTCCTGTTTTAGCTCAAGCGGCCATTTTGTGCAGTGAAGCGGTACCATCTGCGCAGGTTTGGTGAACAAACAATCCGGGGAGCATTTGTGTAACGTTTTATCACGATTGACAAAAATATTTTCAGGAATACGTAACTTTAACGCAAAATTATATTTAAGCCAGACGGCCATGTTGTGAATTGGATCAGAACCGGTTTAATATGTTTGGTAGAGTATAATCAAAGTAAAATTTGTGTGAAAATATTAGAAAATCGAACCATACGCCTACCTACGCCTACCATTGCGTATCTCTACTAGCCAACAGTTTTGGTTGAAAACTAAAAGATTGTTTAGAGATTTAGTAGCTCGATATATAGTGGATCTGTGTACACATAATAAATAGATAATACACAAAAGCACCCTCTTGTATCACTTAATAACGTACAATCCTGTATTTACTAAGGTAAACCTAAGGCGAACTATGTATCATCTTTCAAATTGTCGTCCTTTCTTTGTGTTTCTAAATGTGTTTTGCAGCTGAATTTAGTGAAGCTGGCAGAAAGTAACCGCTAATCATTTGCGTTTATTCGGAACGTATCTTTCACCAGTCTTGTTCTACAGCCAAATGCAGACGTGATAAGGCAAATGTTATGGATAAAGTGCGGTATAACTATTAGTATGTTGTCGTTTTATATAGTAACATATTCCTAATTGTTGTACGGTCTTTAGAAAACCTGTATTTAGCACATTTATGTTATTATGTGTTTGCATCACACAATGTATGTTGTGTTAAAATGCCTTAAACTAGTATACTGGAAATCAATTAAAAGATTACAAGGCCTGCACTGTGAAACCAAATATGTTGCGAGTGACGTTTCAAGCAGTCGGAAATCATAACTTTTATATGAAAACAATAATATTGCTTACAATGTAAAAGTTCAATATTAAAGTAAAGATTTTGACCAAAGAAAGGTATGTACGTATTCGAAATTAAACCACAAACATGAAAAGGCGGAAGCTGATATCAAAATAACAATTATAAAAAGCCATATTTAAGTTGTTACATGCGTGTACCTGTTTCTGATGATATAGCATGGTCCGCTTGTCCTTTAATATGTGTGTCCTCTTTTTCTGTAAACATACTCTCTGCAAAAAGCATAATTTCTGCAGAACGGTTATGAGTTTGAATCTGCAATTTTAAAAGTAAGTACTCTTATAACATAATTTATCATACCACTGCTGAAATCGGCCTGAAACAGAGGTGCCTGATATATAATTGTTATATCACGTCGTTTATATCAGTTCATGTTTGAAGGTATGTCACATTACCCGTAATCAACTATAAAGTCAATATTTTCGGTAATAATGAATCAGAAACAACAAAACAAACAATTTTAAACCAAAAACGTATATAGTTTATTACTTTTAATTGCCATCAATCACACAAAACGTTAATTTTGTTAAATAATCACATAAACCCGCACTTAGACGTCATCAATGGAACAATCAAACATTCATACACAATTTTATGCATTCCAAATAAATGCACTAAATGTCACTACACAAGATCAGTTTATTTTAAGCAGCAAACATTTTTACCAAAAAATTAAAAATGCTATAGTCAATATTGACACGATCTTGAACATGTCGATTTCAATACACAACTCCAGACTTGCGTCGCCAAAAAATTCGGTGACGTTTGTTCTCCGATAACATTGATCATTGCAATCCATTTCAGCGTGCATTTTAAGTATTATTTGAATGAACGGGTGTGTAATCTATGTTTCGTAGTGAAAACACCTCATTTATCATTACGTATTGATAATAATATGGTAATCCATAACTACATTTAACGTGAAAGTGTAAAAGCCGCTTCAGCAAAATCAGCACTGTTCTAAGATTGTAAATATATTTTGTAGCTAATTTGGGGTAATTTGTAGAAAACCGTGGACTAATATATAGAAAAACATGTCACTGCCTGGTCTTGTGTAATATACAATGTTCTGCCTCGCCGTTATATTAATCTAAGCCTCGCCTGATATATAACACACGACCAGGCAGTAACCTTTTATTCTCTATATATAATTAATTACGGCGAAAATAACGTCGTAGTTGATGATATAATCATACTCACCAATTGGAAAAAAAACTGCGTAGGAATTCAAATATGCAATAAGCAAAAATAAATTGTAATTTTGATATAACATGACATTACTTAGGTCGTGATTTCAATATCAATATACAAAAGATACCAACACGTAATTGCTTATACTAAATTTAGATGTGAACCGGGTATTTATCGCGACTGGCTATAATGAATCCGTTTAATCTGAATACATTATGCAAACATTTGCACCACAAACAGATACATATATATTACCGTGACTGGCGATAACGTCTCCTCGCGTATCTCGTCACTTCCGGTACACGACTCTTCCAGAAAACCGATATCAAACGCTGGGTCATTCAATAACTCCTTTATGCCGCTGCTGCGCTTGAAGGCGTATCCGCTAAAATGACTTTCGCTATCGAGAGAGTGTAACTTTAACTTTATCTCCTCGAGTTCTTGTTTCACTTCGATTAATAAGACATTGAGCCTTTTGACGTGGTTTTGTGTTAATAAATCATCAATTAACTCTTGGCGTCCTTCAATACGCTTTCTGTGTTCATAACAAAATGTTCGAACTTGTGTTAGGCGCTTAGTGTTTGTTTCAAAAGTCTCGCTGCACTGTACTTGGCATTTGGATTGGAGACGATCAAACCACGTGTTAATCTCTGTACGTAATAGTTGAAGTTCCTTCAGGAACTCCTTTTTACATGCCTTGTTGTCGTCCGTATTTTTCTCAATTTTATTTTCAGTAGACTTTAAGTTTTCTGCCAATTCTTGTAGGTTTGCAAGCTACAACTTCTTTCTCGTCAACGTTAATTTCAAATAAATCAACAATTTTACAGGATTTGTGGCATGAAAAAACACATCGCCCACAAAGTGTGTCTGTATGTTCCATACAGAAGAAAACTAAGTTCTTTGTTGTATGTGTTACGCATTTGTGTGTATGAATATCAGTGCCTCTAACATTTGGTTCGGAAACATGACGTGTTTTGTCGCTCGAAATTCCCGGAGCTAAAGCATGTTTATTTGTTTCAATTAAAAAAGCTACGTGATTCTGAAATAATTTGCTTGACATTTTGTGATTCAGGAAACACGTTTCACAAATTATAAAATTACAGTTTTCGCAGAAAGCAACAACCGTCTCTGAGGTGCACACACCACATTCATGTAAATCACAATCCATTATGTGTTCATGTAGCAAATACAATGCTTTGACCTGGAACATAATATAAGAAATCTGTAATTATAAGCTCAATCATAGACGCACAACAGTCTAAAAGGAATCAATTATAAAATAAACAAAGTAAATATTATATATATCTAGTGACAGGCACTGCTCATATTAAGGTTATTGTGTCATCTTGACCACAGTTTTATATCAGTATTGAATACATTTTAAATATATTGACACTTGCTTATAAAAGCATGCATTGTCCAAACGCAAGCTACGCGATAAAGCTACATGTAAAATCAAGCATTATGCAGATAGCGAAAATGTGTGGATATATCAATCCTTTCGCGTACATGTGTATACTTGAACACGGTGCATAAGATGCTCTGGCGCACATGTTGCAATAGTACCAATGTGTTTAAAGACGAGTTTTACATTGACGAAACATGAACATTTTAGCGAATTAAATAACGACTAGCGATGTATTGAAAGTGGTCAAATATGAACCAATAAAATCCGATTGCGACTGAAGGAGAGAAACACTTATTAACAACATACGGTCCTTTATTTTGGGCAATACTGGTTTCTTAGTGCCTCATGCTAAATGCATTCTAAATATTGCCTTTTTTAAATGGAGAACCTAATTTGAACAGGGTATATAATGTTGATATATATCAGTTCTATACTAGGTTAGATAGATACTTGTTTGGAAATGGTTAAGTACAACGAATACTTAATTGATACTGTTTATTTAACGCAATGCTGTTCAACCTAAATTGACTGACGAAAATCAATAACCGTATGCGACAACTTACAGTCTGTCCTGCTGCATTTCTATGTCTGTATTTATATTACACGCGAAATAACAACTATAGTCGTAAAATGGCGTTTGTATGGAGCTTTCACATCTTGACATATCCGAATACAATGTTTATGCCACTTGACTTATAAAGTAATACAAAACAACGCATTTTTCTAGAGAACATAAATATGCTATTTTATATGTTTATTTATATATTTTAACAAACGATTTATATATGTTTATCTATATGCCAATAATTACTATCATATCTTTAACAGTTATGCCGTACTAACATTTAGGGAATTTACTCAAAGTGTATGCCACGGGCAATTTTCTAATAGAATATTACCTTATAAATGTTTATAAATAGTAACTTCCATTTAAACACATTACCAAAATATGTTTTTGTTTGACGTATAATCAATCTAGCATAAATATGTATTTATATAAGAACGATTAAGCCAACAATTATGCACCTATCAATATTTTCGCCTGGTGGGGGGGGGGGAGGGGGGGCGGCGAGCAAACCCAGGGGAATGTGACTAATTATAGTTTGGGGGTCAAGCATTTTTTTCCAAATCCTCTTAGTGGGGTACGCTTAATTGATGTATCAAATGGCCCGGGGTCAATATGACCGGGATTTAAATTCCGAACAAAGTTTATTTCCCGGGATCCGGAATCATTCGGCGTGTCAATTTACAGGCTTACGGGAATTGCTTTCAGTCTAAAAGTCCCGCCGCTAACCTCCCATGGGGAAAAATATTGATAGGTGCATTTATGCAACGATGTCAATAAGCCGGTGGCCAGTTCATGCACGTTTTATACGGAAATCGAAAGTGCTCTTTATGAATAGAGCTATGTTTAGCTTTACATGATTAAGTAGTTGATAACAATATTCAGCTATCAGAAGGCAATGACCATTTATTACCCCTTAGCATATAAACAACTATAACAATTGAGTAGGTCAATTTATATTAAATAAACCCGCCTTTGTGAAGATAGTGGAAATAGAAAGTAGACGATACCTTAACGTGTTAATATAATTATTAATGCGGATTAAAAGAAAACATATAATTAAGAAACTTCGTTCACAATAACCGAATACAATACTTACGTTAAATATAAAATGTAACTCACCAAACCTTTAATTACACAGCCATCCGTTTATCTAGATTATGTCAATATGTAGGTACATGTATTTGTTTGATAACACGACCCAACACATCGGTGCGCCTCCGATTTAACTGCAGTCTTTCAACTGCTGTCATGTCAGTAAGTTTATAAGTCACTGATTTAAAATCAGTGATGTTTTTGCACTATCTTATAATATATTATATAATAACATTTTGGTATTCGAATATTAAACTGTTTAGTAATTTAAATTAATAGGCATATTAATTCGTGTCGCCCTAATTTCGTGGGTCGTATTTACGATTTTGGCGCATGCGCGTTAATACATTCTGTTATCTAGCTACTGAGTTGTATACAACGCAATTTGCAATGTGCTCTTTGCAAACAAAGTAATTAAAATACCGATTTTGTTTCTATTTCATGTACCGTATTTACCCTAAGTATTGGGACAATTAAACATAGCTAAAATGTCCCAACATTTAGGGCATAATACAATCTATTTGGCATTTTGCCCATCGGCATTTGATCGGGCATTCGAAGCATTGCATATCGGATACATATCGGATAGACATCGGGCCAATATCGTGTAAGAAAGCAAGCCTACATCGGTCCGATATCTATCCGATATGTTTTCAATATCTCTGATAGATATCGCTCGCGATATCAATCCGATCAACGTTTTGCCCATCGGCATTTGATCGGATATCGAACGTATATCGGAGATCGTTTCAATATCGTTCCAGCTAGCAAGCCAACATTGGTCCAATATATATTCTACGATATTGTCAATATCTTTGGAATTGATAACCACACTTGTTTATTTTAATGCTAAATTTCAAAATGATGTGCAATTTTGAACACCACTCAAAAAAGTGTACATATCTTCATTTTTAAGAACTACATCTAATTATATCTTCTCAAAACATTTCATACGTCTGAGAACCAAATTATAATAAAACAATCCTAAAAAGCTGTGATAAATATAACAGAAGCAATAGAAAATCATCAAGGAAATGTATACACTACTTATTTAAACAAAGGTTTATATGATCTTTCAACGTCTTCATAATTAATTAATATTTAAATCAGCTACGTGTTTATAGCAAAAAACATTAAAGGACATGTCGCATTGAAATCTTATAGGTTTGTATAAGAAGTCACTTACATGTCAGTGATGTGACAGTAACAAAGAAAAAGCTAAGAAATGCAATTATTTATTGTAAGTTAAATTGCCAATGAAAACAATTACAAATGCTTTCTATCAACATGTAAGTTAATTATGAATATTAGCATCGTGCACCATCATACACGCTATAAAACCAGTGCAACAAAATTGAAAAAAAAGTTAATAATTCAGCAATACTTAACCGACAATTAATTGTATTAGACACTTAGTATCAAATTGAAATTTCACCATTTCAATGACCGTAATTTAGATAAAACTAAATATTTAAAAATCATATAAACAAATGGAAATCTGATTCGAATCCAAACTGGAAATTAAAACAAAATCGCAGACAATTCCAGTAAAATGTTTTCCTGGGTTTCGTTGCATTTTCATTTTTTACAGACCTGATCTTGTTTTCTACTGTTTCAAAAAACGAATACTTTGTTCAGTTTCCTTTCCTACACCTCCTTCAATGGTTGCATCTGAATCATCACTGTCCACATGAGTTGTCTGATACACTTCAGCGGGCAGCATACTTTCTCTGGGAACTGCATTTTTGTCCAATGGGAACACTCCTGTTTTGCGGAATCCCACTTGAAGGTTTTCAACTGACAAAGCTTTGTGTTATACATGGCTGACTATATCACAAACATTATTCTGCGTAATGGCAGGTTATGTTTCACGGATAATTCTGTGACACCGCGAATGGTACATCAGTTGGAAACATGAAACGTCCAATGGCTGGAGCAAGTGACTTGTGTGGGCTGGTAAAACAAACAAAATGATACCATTGATCTTTGCCCACAATGCAAAAATAAAGGATACATGTGACTTGTGGCCATCTAGAAGCAACATAACTCTTGAGTCACACCTACCAGGCAGGAACTTGATGAAGTGTTTGGTCAAATATTGAGTGAACACTTGCAGATTTGATCATCCGCTTTCAGGCATTGTTCCGCCTACCCCTGGGGATGCTCCTTTAAACAATTCATCGTTCATCCAGGGCAAATGAAGAATGGTGGAATAGCTACACCACTAGCACTACCAGCACCAATGATAGTGACTGTCTTAACCTTACCGGATGTCGCAGCCTGTGCAGGGTATTTAGAACTAGCTGCTATGTACGGCGGTTTGTGATCTATAGACACACCTTTCTCATCAATATTGTATATTAAATGAGGCTTGTCTTGAAGATCATGCTTTTGCAGACACTTTTGAAGGTTGTCATAGAAGTTTGACACCACGCTGGCACTGGCCATTTTGGATCGAACGTGTTCTAGTGCTCTTGGTTTAACAACCCTCATTTCTGGCCATCTCTTGAGAAAACCTTTCATCCACATCATGGAAAGTGGTGTATCAACTGTTCTTTTACCTAGTTGAACAGCGAACTGTGAAGCAACATCTATACACTCTTGTTGAGTATATCCATACCCTAAATCAGCCATAGTCTTAAAATGATTTACTATTTGGGCCTCTTCAAATTCATCAAACAAAGGCACTTTTCCCATAACAACAGTGTCTGTGTCAACTTTTCTCAAAACTCTGTCCCTGAGTGTGTTTTCAGACACCATGTACACCCTTGATGCCCTAAGAACAGACATTCCATCATCTTTTACTGCCTTGAATGCATGTATGAGGGAAGATGGCGAGTAGAGTCTTTATTTCCTACGAATAGGCTGTGGATGTGCCTAAAACAAACAAGTTTTGAAAAAAAAATACAAAAGTGATTGTGTTTGAAAAACATAGTGTTTAATATGTTTGGCCTTACTACGAAAATTTTACGCCACGTGACTTTCATTGATGAAAGTAAACAATTGCAGCCGACAATTAAACTGTTTAAAAATACCTTCTCTATGCAGAAAAACAACTAATTTCCATGGTAATTTAAATGAATAAATACAAATTATGTTTTTTTTTGTGTTTTTGTAAAGGATAGTACAAAATACCTGTTTAAATCTCATGTTTTGAAGTTTTACAGCAAATACGGTCAAGTACGCATCGTAGTAAATGTGACGTCACTTAAATCACTGATCCGTGACCTCGCGCGAGAGTTGCGGTCAAAACAAAAATGGCCGCGAATCAAGATACATCGCGATTTTAGATGAGGTTAGGATATAATGTACACAATACAGTTAAAAGTAAAATAAATTTAAACTGTAAGACTTTAAAATACAAATATTTGAAGTATATTGAACCTGTAACATGTAAAAAAAACATTACTTATCTCGCTGTAAATACTTACATTCGTAGATATGACAAAACAGTCTCGTAATATACAACTAATAATAAACAACATTCGCGAAAATACGATGCATTTCAATAATCTGGATTTGTCTACGCCTACAAGACTTTGAATAGCTGATATAAAGAAACACGATGTCTACAAATAGTCATAAGTACTTACTTGTTGTTGTTTTTTTCTGCGTTAAAGAGAAAACTGAACATTTTAATGTTACTTTTCCTTTATGGAGATCAACGGTTGAAGTTTAAACGAACAAGAATTTTGCGCCAACCGAAAACGATTTTGTTCGACGAAAATAATTTCGAAGCTATTTCAAATAAAATTTGTGAAGTCATAGAACGCACATTCTTTTCAGTAAAATACTCTTTCGTAGTGCCGGATTGATACACATAAATAATTGTATGAAAATAAAGAAAAATTACTGCTTGCCATGAACGATATCGGCCCTACATCGATCCAGCATCGTTACTTAAAATGACAACGTAACACATATTGAAGAAATGCCACTCATATGGATTTGTTTAACATATATCACATACACTAAATGTAAACATCTACTATTTATTTTTCACCAAAAATATATCGGATAGATAACGGATATATATCGAACTATTACATCGATAGCCGATAACTGGCCGATATCTATCCGATATGTACAGTAGGTACTTGCTTGCTAGCGATAGCAGATATCGGGCCGTTTTGTAAACGTGATATCGATAAACCGATATCTATCCGATATATGCTTGCTGGCTGGGAATCGCTTACTAAAATATATTAAATATTTAATTATAAATAATAAGAAGGAATATTTTTTTATCTATTGCAGAGGTCTTAATGGTAATTAATTGAGAAGCTTTACTGAGAAGACCACGCTCCAGTAGAGTACACTGAACCACGTGTCAACTCAACAAACATACACCTGATGTTGTACAGTATGATGTATACGATAAGCAAGCGCAGTATACCGAGTAACAAGTCAATATGCAACCAGCGTAGTGGCAGGGTATTTAATGTTTATAAAAAATTGTTTCAACTTGAGGTGTTGTTTTGGTTTCCCAATATTTATTATTTATGTTACTGTACGCAGACTATGTCTCCTTGTTAGCTGACAAGGCTATACGTCTACAACGGTTAATAAACAACATCGATAAATTCTGTGAGGACGCAAAATTAAAAATTAATATAGACAAGTCAAAGATTATGGTGTTTAGAAACGGTGACTCTTTACGCCAATATGAACACTTGACATACAAACTTGTGAATGTAGAAGTTGTGTCTTTTTATAAATATCTCGGTGCATATTTCACGCCAAAATTATCATGGACAATGATAAAGGAAACATTGGCGAAGCAAGCTAATAAGGCTTTGGCAAGTGTATACTAATGTCAGAAATAGTATGGATATTTTATCCCGAAAGAAGCTTTTAAACCTTTTGATGCTATGATCATGCCCGTTTTATGCTTTTCGGCGGAAATATGGGGTTTCCAGTACGCAGTGTGCATTGAACGAGTGCACGAAAACTATTGTAAACGTCTGTGTGGCCTGAACAGATCAGTGGCAAACTTCTTTGCGGTCAGTGAATTAGGCCGATTACCCATATCTGTGACTTACATGTTCAAATGTATTCCTTACTTGGTTAAAATTTTGCAAATGCCACCAAACAGATACCCAAGGCAACTCTTTCTAGTACTACGGAATCATGACACATCGGGTAGAACCAACTGGGCAACGAAGTTAAAAGTTTATTATATGAAAACGGGTTTGGCTACGTGTGAATTTCAAATGACGCCGGACACACAAGAATTTCCTGAAATCATTTTAAACGAGACTTGAAGACTGTGCCTTGCAAAAACTCCAAGCTTGTATAAACACATATCCAAATGCATTGTACTACACAGACTTCAAAACTATATTAAATGTAGAACGATATTTATCAATTGAATTACCGTGTTTGCACAAAAAGTGCGTCGCAAATTTTCGCTGTACCGGGCATCAGCTAATGGTAGAAAAAGGACGACACTTGGATATAAGCCATAAAATTTAGATACTGTATGTACTTTGTACTCTCGCAACAAGTTTATACAGTAGAAGACGAGTATCATATGTTTATGTTGTGTCCATTGTATTATGGGTTAAAACGGACGATTTGTATTCCTCGGTTGCTTGATCATCCAGAAAGACTACATCTGTTTAATACGATCTTTTCAGACAGTAACGACAAACATACATGAAAACTCACAACACTGTAAATGCTCATTTTGTTAGTATGAATCTTTTGTAGATATACATTTGTCATAGTTATTGCCATATATATCTTTATTATATCCATAAGTTATTCTATTATTATAACAGTATAAACTATTTGTGTTCATCTACAATCTATAGTTATAATGTTCCAGTTTTGTAATGTTCATTTAATAATGTTATTTTATCACTTAAACTTGTATACTGTAATAACTACACTGCTGTATGGCGGGCCGGTGGTCTTAAATCGCCAAATAAATATTGTATTGTATTGTGGGTTCTGATTGACTGGCCTACTTTAGTTAGGAAAGAGTGTTTACAGCAGCAATTTACTTTCACTTTGTTTGTGCCGGAGCCTGTGCTGAACAAAGAACAAAAATCTTGTTGAAAACTAGTGTTCTTGAAAATTGTATTCTTATAAATACACAGTCCTTATAATATTTTAGCGTTTAGCGTAGCTGTCTAAAATCACTTTGACCCAGATTTTCTTGCGATAATTATGCAGCGGGAAAATTGAATGCGAATAGAATTGGGCAAATTTTCTAATTCTAGAGAATGCAAACTTCAAACAATGGTTTAACGTATACCTATAACTGTTGCATACTATTGGGGATTAACAATTTACATAATTGTTTACATAAGCGGTTAAAATGAAGTTTTACACATATCTTCAACATCTAGAACTGAGGCTAGTTATGAACGTATTTTCTCATTGTATGCCATAAACAGAATGCTATATTCATTCACGTAACGAAATAACTATTTTGTTTAGCCTACATTTATATAAGCGGTACGCTCTATAAATAGCAATTGTGCACTGTTCCCATTCATAAATCTCATTCACATTGTTGCCGTTCCATGTATCCCATTGATTATAGCGAGTTCATCACATTCCAGAAACTGTAGTGTCATTCTAGTAATAGCGCGCGTAGCTAGCAACCGTTGTATAGCTATGTTAATATTCTCGTACATGCATCGATAAAAGCGTTCAGAGAATCATTAAATGACATTTCAATATTAATTTCAACGCCGATTGTCTTTTTTTAAATACATTTCTTGTTAAAATGTAACAATATAAGCATGACGAAATCTACACACTTGCTCAATTTCGTTTGTGCAGGTTTAACTCTAGGCTTCATGAATCTATAAATATTTTTAATGTGTTAAGTATTGTTCATCAATATTAAAGAGATGATCAACTTGCACGCAGCGTTTCGTGGGTAACAATGTTAACTTAAAGTTAACAGTATGAAAATGTCAGTCAAATTTGGGGAAGGGGCATTCTTAATAAAAAAAATTACCGAAAGTAGCAAAATTCAAGTGAGAAATAAATACAAGGGAGATAATCATACATGTGCAATTATCCTTGGAAAAAGGTACTAAATAAACTATTTTTAGAACGAAATGAATTTAATTACAAAATAGTTTTAAAGAAGTGAATAATTTGTGTATTTTATGTCATTAATTGGTGATTTAAATGACCAAGCCACTTACTGGTTGACATTTAATAGGACTTTCTTTAAAGAAACTGCACAAATATACAATTCACTTAACGGTTATATCAATTCGGACAATGTTTTCGGATGCACGAGCGAAAATTATGTTAGTTGTAAGCCGCCACGAAATTATGGTAACCCCCGAACTTATGGTAATTAGGCATAACTACAGTATTTATAAATGTCATTCTCTAAATATACAGCGGTTTATAGTCTCACCTAAGCTTCTCTAGTACACAGGATTGGTGTCAAAATCTACCTATCACCGTATTGTTATGCAGACGAGAGTTTGTTGTTATTGTTAATCCCATTACATTTCTTATATTATAAGAAATAGAAGTCAAGAACTGGAATTCATCGTTTGGCTGAATAATATTAATTTAATTTTTATTATTACACAAGGTCAATACATCGGGACGTTTCGGATTTAATTGTAGACATGTTAGAAAGGTTAAAAGTCACTAATTTACATTACTCCTTTTACAATAACTCAACTAATAAGTCAAATAGTGAATAACATTATATACCCAGAGTTGTCGATCCTAGTAAGTTCATTTTGCATGATCGGGATTGACCATTGGGCCTACGTGGGTGTAAATAAATTCCTTAGTACAAGTCTGGTA
Source organism: Congeria kusceri (assembly GCA_027627225.1). Taxonomy (NCBI): domain Eukaryota; kingdom Metazoa; phylum Mollusca; class Bivalvia; order Myida; family Dreissenidae; genus Congeria; species Congeria kusceri. The sequence goes on from CM051034.1 coordinate 56,005,539, forward strand.
CCTACTATTAAGGGTTCGGTAAACTGTTGACTATTGCGAAATTGATCAGTTCGCTGACTGTTTGCATGAAAGGCTAGGACTAATTAGTTTAAACAAGAGAAACATGATGCTTCCGTCGGGTTCGAAGCTACCGCCACTGAGTCAAACGTTAGCATTAACCACAAGGACAGTCAGATTTATGTAATATGTTTTGTATGTTAGCGCTTTGTATTTGTATATGTGTTATAGAAATAGCACCTATCTTTCTTCGATATATTCCCAATTACCTATGTGTGAATAAGCTCTTCAATAGTTTAACATGACGTGAGTTATGTTATTAATCTGACATATTTGGCAGTAATATTGTAATATTTTACCGATATTGGAAATTATTTCAGGATATGAAGATAAAATATTATACAACAATAACAACTTTTAAGTTTTTTGTTTCAAATCAAGACATGAGATAATTAAAAAAAAAAAAAGTAAAGGGTCAATAAACTTCTATAGACAATGGCTCGAAATTGAGAAAACATTGTAATGCATAAGGTCGCAACGGGACGCCGATGTAATATAGTTTTGTTTTTAGAGGATATATGATTATCTTACAAATAAATGCTAATTGTTGCAGAAGCAAGTACATGGAATATATTTATTCATTCGTTTAAAACTACAGCCATATTTTCACGTCTACGTTTTATAGAGTTACTATCAATAACAAAGAAAAGCCTCGAGGTTTAAGGTTCACAGCGTCCGATAGTCTCCAAACTTGATGTATGCAACATGTGTATCATTTATTGCCAGATGTTCTGACAAGTCTAAAAGGCCAGATGGGTATCAGTAATGCCTGATTGCCGGAATAACAACGGAAGTCACCCGGAAAGTGTGGGGCAAATTGTGTATTTTTCTGATCTCTATCGGGCGACGGGATGGTCGGCAAAACCTCGTGCGGCACCCCAGCGTCTTGTCGGAGCCAGCTCGGCTACTGACAGCTATAAAGACAACTTATGGAACCAAAGGTTCAGTCGATTCCTGGTCGGACATTTGCAAGACATACCGCAAGTAGGGATCTGTATGGATGACCATCAGATGCCCGACGTCTGAACTGACTAACTCCTAGTTGAAATAAATTTGCAGTTGATAAAAATAGACATGACACCCCGCAAGTTGTCGGAAGCCACCTGGCTGCGTGTTTATAAATGTGTCGGAAAACAGTCGTTAGCACGTTTTCTCTACCACTTTGTGCTAATTTTACTTTGCATGCGGTGCTAAATAAAACTAGAACTCAGCGATTCGAATGTGTCGCCTGACGGGGCATAACCCAAGTACAATATGAGCAATTTGCCGAAAACCAAACTTAATCTTCCTTGTATGGCTACTAACACTCCCCTATTTTTCATAACGATTGCACTAACACTTATCAAGTTATTGCCTGCACAATACTTATTTGAACTATTTGTTTAAAAAAGGGGCATAACTCAAGTACGATAGGAGCAATTACGCCGAACATTGAGCTTAACCTTCCTGTTATGCCTACTAACACCTCCCTAAAGTTTCATAATGATTGCACAAAACTCAACTTATTGCCTGCACAAGCCTTATTTGAATTATTTATATAAAAAAGGGCATAATGCAAGTAAGATACAAGCATCTAAGCCGAAAATCGAACTTAACTTCCTTTTATGCCTGCTTACACTTCCTTAAAGTTTCAGAATGATTAGACAAAATCTTCTCAAGTTATTGTCTGCACAAGCCTTATTGTTAACGGGGCATAACTTAAGTACGATAAAAGCAAATATGCTGAAAATCGATTTTAACCTTTTAATGCCTACTAACACATCCCTAAAGTTTCATAATGATTGCAAAATAGCTTCTCAAGTTATTGTCTGAACAAACTGAATGGGACGCCGTCGCCGCCAAAATTAACCCATGTATGTCGCCTTCTCAGGCGACAACACACGACGTTTAATTATGATACATGTATATATGACATTTACAAACATACAAATGATAATAACTTCAACAAAATACACACAAACATGTTACATGTATGAACGATGAGAGTTTTGTTGCGATTTTGCATTTGCCTTTGTCGTTTTGCTCATATTTGTCTACTTTACTGATAACTCTAGTGCCTGCACCACGACTGGCAAGTATGTGGTCCAAGAACCACAAAACATCAGATATATCCCGAAACACACGTTTCCAGATTGTATGACGCAGTTAAATCTGCATAGATATGGCGCTTTATTATATACATATCGTCTTTCTGTCATCAATATATACTGTATTCAACACTCAAATACAGGAAACCGTATTCGCTACAAGCGTTTTCTTTTTTTCCGTATCATACAGGTAGCCCGTGTTAACACAAACACTCGGTCGAATTCGGCAATTATCGAAATGCATATTTACAACTTCAATATAATGATATTGTTAGATGTAGATTTATAGTTTGGCATATACCTTTATCAAATAAATAAAACATACAGGAAATCAATAGCTTATCTCTACTCCTGTTAGCGTTTATTCCTAAAGACATCCAATACAGCATTTTTATCAGCACATTTTAACATATCCAGAAACAAACAAACCACACAAGTTTTTACTGCAGTTTAAGCATGATCAATTATTATTATTCAATTCAAACTCACCATCGTTTAGCAAAGGGCAAACAAGAATAACAACCAGTGATTGCGATTTATTGTGTATTTAATCCAACCCAATTAAAAATGATTCAATAATATTCCATACATGTATTCACTGAACATTATCGTATCCACTTGCAGATAATGTTGTGACATTTTGTCGTTAATGGGGCGTATAATGAAGTCATCATCACAGCACTCATTTCCGAGATAAACATAATCTACGTGAATACAATATTTGTTACTTTGTTTTGGTATTTTAAAAGTATTATGCTAAAAAGGGTAACAAATAAATGGAATATTACACTAGCATGGTGTTCTGAGAACTTGTATCAGTCTCGTCGGATGTGTATCATCCGACGAGGTGCCTCTCGTGCGATGCTACTTAACACAAACAACTCAACTGATACAAGTTCTCAGAACACCATACTAGCATAATATTCTATATATTTCTCTTTGGCAAGCGATGGTCGACATTACGGGATCAATAACAACAACAAATTGTTAACACAAGAGCTGTTTGTAAAACAATGTGCCTCATCTAGGTTAAAAGTAAGCATGACAACAAATATTCGAAAAGAACGGATACTTTTCGAATACTATTTAGGTATTCGAATACTTACCTGTTTATTAATTTAATTTTAATAAGCATTTTAAATACTGTATTTCTCAATGTCATTTCCTAAAGAAAAAGCGTTTTATAGTGCCACCTTAGTTTCTCTTCTACACAGAATATGTGTCAAAATCTACCTATAACTTTATTGTTATGCAGACGACAGTTTGTTGTTATTGCTAGTCCAATTATATCGACCACGTTTACTTATCCGTTCACAAGTAGGAGATTAAAGAGTGTTCAAGGTGCTTACAGGTTTAAATGCGTACATGTGCTCTGTAACAAGATGTCATCTTCCTAGTTATGTCGTGGAAACAGACAGCAAAAGTGTCAGCAAAGATATGCATGTGCCAAATGAATGGTTTGAAGTATTTCCTATTAAATGAAACTGCAAAATCGCAACTTAGTTCGAATATGTAGATTAAAGTCCGTGTATTTGCCGCATTTTTCTCATCGTATGTTGGTGTAGGCATTAAACAACGCAATTAAGTCACTTCAGTAATACGCTACCATTAGTTTACTAAAACTGCATCCGATGATCGTATATTCGAATACTTCATCAATCGAAAATACGAATACCATGTTTGGTAATCGTTGCCATCTCTGGTTAAGCAATCTTTAAAATATCACGTGTAGTGAAGATCGGATGAAAACTGTTGGACGTACAGAGCGTAAACGGCTGAAAGGTCTATTTTATAAAAATCGAAGGCGATAACTCCGCAGTTTCGGCGGCGATATAGCGGATTATCAAACTAGGAACAGGCATGCACACATATTTTTGTGTTTGGTGAAGATCAGATGAAAACTGATGGCACTTATGTTAAAAAAAACAATTGTATATACTTCACGGGCCACAACTCCATAATCTCTTAGGCGATTTGGCTGTTAATCGAGCTTGGTTGATATATTATGCCCACAATCAGTTCCGTGGAGTTTGGTGAAGATCGGATTAAAACTGTTGGACTTAGGAAATGGAAACGGCTAAATACGCCTATTTCAGATAATACAAAGAGTCATTAATCCACAATTCCTAAGACGACTTGATTGATTATCGATCCTGGCCGAGATATTATGCCCACAGACACTTTCAGTTGGGTGAGGATCAGATAAAAAGTGTTGGACTTATGAGAACGAAAACAGCAAAAAACCTAAATTTCGATATTTCAAGGGCCATAACTCCGCAGATCCAAGGGGGATTTGGCTGATTATCAAACTTAGCTGCGATATTATGCCCACACACATTTTCATGAAGTTTGGTGAAGATCGGATAAAAAAACGTATGGACTTTGAGAGTGGAAACAGCTAAAATGGTCACATTTAGAGATTTCAAGGACCGTAACACCGCAGTTCCTTGGGCGATCTGGCTGATCATCCAACTTGTCCGATATATTGTGACCACACTCATTTTCATGAAGTTCGGATGAAAACAATTGGCCTCAGAGAGCGGAAACAAAAGTGGTCTACTTACAGACAGACTGACCGACCGACAGCAGCAAACCAATATACCCCGCCATCTTCGATGGGGGGGGGGCATAATAAAAAAAACAATGGGTAATCGGTGGATTTTTTATTCTTCCCTTTGTACTAGAGAAGATTCGAACAGGACAAAGATATATGAAACATAGGCTCTAATGGTGACAAATGCTGTACTTAATACGCTTTTAAAAATAGTATACATGTACATTAATTAAGATGTTAAGTCTTCCAATAACTTAATACTAATCGATGTACGTTATTTTAAAATACACAGTACTCAGTAAAAATACATGGTCAACATGAAGAAATACTTTTAATACTGTTAATGATCTAACTTATAGCTACTAAAAGACATGGCGATGTCCTAAAACAAGAAAATCCTGTTACTAAACTTGTAATTTTGTCAGGAGCTTAATTAGAGTTTACGTACTTTAAATTAGTAGAAAAGAAGAATTTCAATGGTCATATTCATACAACTGAATTGCATGTACCTACTGACAAGGGAAAATTGAAACACAAGCATTAGCGTATATTTATTATTATTGAATAACATACACAGCATGCAAACATCTACAGTTACTGAGTTATACGTGTAACAAATTCATAACTGTTATAGCTGTGATGTATGATATGCGTTGTAACACTAACAAGGTTTGTGTATTATATAGCTTAAGGCTGTATATGTTATATTCAATTCCAAGCCTATATTCCATAACAACTAGAGCTATCACTAAAGGTTATTAATACCCATACACACCGCGTTGGCACAGATGTAGAGCTATACACTGATGTAGAGCTTTGACACAGATGTATAACTTTGACACAGAACAATGTATTGAATAACTGACAAAATGACCTGCAATAATGGGTATGACAAGCAAAATGAAGTTTACAAGGGGAAACGATTCACATATAATTGACCTTGAATTCCGATCTTTACCTTTGACTGGTAAGCATGAGACATGTGCATGACACCTGTTTAGTCCTGTCGAGTAACAATTTGAAATAAGATTAAAATCATTTCAGGCATTTAGAAGTGACTGAGCGGAACAAAATGAAAATATTACACCTCTGACCTTAAATTGTGACCATGACCTTTGACCTACAAGCATGGGTCATGTACGCGACACTCTTGGTCGTGAGGAATAATTATTTGAAGTTATATTAAAATTCTACTAGGCATTTATAATGAAGTTATGCAGCTGAAATGAAATACAAGTATTTGACCCTGAATTGTTTCCTTGACCTTTGATGGTAAAGTATGGGTCACGTGCGCGACACATCGTCTGGTTATATGGAATAATATTCTGGAGGCATATCAAAATCATTCCATGCATTACGAAGTTATGGAGCGAAAACGAAATTCAAGTATTTTCCCTGTAATTGACCTTTCACTTTGAATTGTGACTTTTTATTGACAAGCTGAGATATAAATAACTGTTCGGGATATCAACTACAACAACCAGCAGTCTTTTAACAAATTTTATTCTGTACAAACCTGCAAGTGAGATAGTATGGACCTAAAATATTAATGACAAACCATAGCAACACACCAACATATGCGAAACAACAATAAAATCCTATAGTGTATGTAGGGCATATACGTCTTCGGTGAAGGTACTCCAGGCCCGATAATGCTTTGATACGCATTTTAACAAACGAAAATACAAACATCTCATGGTGGGTGACACTTTAAATCTGACTACTTGTTGCCTAGGCTTAAGACAGATTTAAGACTCTTATAAATAAAATAAATATAACATAATTATTTCATTAAATACACTCAATGCAAAATAAATTAGGTGGATTTACATTTACAACTATTAAAATAATTACAACTGAAAAACAACATTTTAAAAGCAGTGTGCACCATGCATAACCAATACAAGCGTTCAATAAAGTACAGTTTCATAACAACATACACAAGCAGTGACAAGTAGGATAGTGGAAAAAATAGATTATCCTCCTGAATTACAACATTTGTAAGAGTTTCGTTTAAATAAAAAACAAACCCAATTACAAAATATTTAAGATTTTCGTTTAAATAAAAAATAAACCATCAGTACGAACTATGTTTCCTAGTAAACCTTATGTATAACAAACTAAGATATTCTTTTAAATTAAAACTAACACGAGCTATATGTTATAGTAGATTACATTAAATATTTAAAACAAAAAGTGTTAAAATAAAACTAAAACTAAAGCGTTTGCACATTTAAACATGAGTTTGATTTATTAAAATAATATACATCTTAACGTACATCATCACAGATGTTGTGTTTTTTAATGCCATTAAGGAAGTTCAGTTATTGCCAAGGCCAATCCCTACGAGCTTTTAAATTTTGGCTAGCGAGCCAGAGATTACACAGGTATAATGTATTTTTACAATTCTTTCAAAACAATCAACGCAGTGATCCGACTTATGTCCTCTATTGACCAACTGTTTCTTGTCGCAAACGCCTTATCGACTACTAATTATTCCTTCAGGAAATCGTTATTTCAATACACAAACATAACTGCTTTTTCTGTATGAAGAAAGTTATTTTTCTGTAGTATTATAACAGATATTTTAAATCTTATAACAGTGTCAAAAAGGTTCGTTTAAGAGTTACAACTATAAAATAACTTTAAAAAGCTTAAACAATATAATTATATCACTATCAATACAACCACATACTTGTTCTGCCAGGTTCATTCAACGTCAGTGAGTCGCAATCTTTTTCAATGCTCTCAGCATGATTACATGTACCCAAGCTGTTGCATTTGCGAATTTAAGTTTTAATTCAATTATGACCAGCAGACACATCAGCAGCCGACCATGACGACCGTAATCTTGCAAATTTAAGTCACAATTAGAAACACATCGTCATCCACTACAAAATTATAGACATTATAAACAAACAGGCATACTAACAAAACAGCAAATAGTTTCACAAATATAAAAATACCTACTAGTTAAACACAATTATAAACATAAATACTAATAACATAAAACATCAAAAGTAAACCAAATTCGAAGCACAACAATCATTCCGTTGCAGCCGTATGGAAACTGGAAAGGCAAATGCAACATATTCTGATGTAAAGTTACATGTTATTGAACTTGAAGTTGCCCAGTTAACATGCTTTTTGCCTTTCGACACCTTTCACCGATCTATTGAGTTAATAACACAGTTCAATAACATTCACTACGACAGTATAGAGCATTGTTAAATTATGTATCGTTACTGTCTCGATAATTGACGAGATGGTTCTAAAATAAACAAAATTCCATTGTGACATTACTGAAATTTATTGATGCTTTACTGGCCCGTCAAGATCAATATCAATATGGTGAACTACACATAATATTTTATGCATGGCATTATGCTCGAATCTATGACGGCGCCTTTTAATTTCTTAATGTGAATGCACAGTGCCTTCCAGTTTATCATTCGGATTGATGTCATCATGTGTAACTCCTTTGGCTTTCAACTCATCGGTCACCCATTCCAGGTACGATGGATCAGGGTAGCCGAATCTGTAAAAAAAAGAAAACAAAATTAATGCATATTTAATTTTGCATGTTTCTTATTTAAAAGTAACCTACAATTAATATTTCGTAATAATACGAACAAACCTTTAGAAAAACAACACGGAGTCCGACAGGGATAACCAGCGAATGATAAACACAAACTATGTAATAATTAAAATCTATATTGATATTAATAACTATATTGATAATAACACCCATTGCTTGTTTTTGTTTTATTGTATCGGATTATTTGCATTACATACTGCGTATTAAATCGGTGATCTGTCTTGTGATCGATGTCGTTCCATGTAATCACACCTTCCTCTCTTGTTGTCCGCGATCTTCTAATTGTAAAGACAATCTTTCGATCAAAGGCAACCTTGAGCATTTTGCAAACGTCGGCGCCCTCTTTATTGTCAGGAAGAAAGCCTCGTCGGCTAATACCTTTGTACCATTCACCAGGAGCTGAATGATTCGCCAGAAGAAAGATAAACACAATATGTATCTCACTGACATTGTCTCGGGATATGAATATATACAGTAAATGCTTACTGGATTAGTTGAACGTTACAACTAGTTCCACTTTCATGTAGTAACAAATGGCATACAAGCCAGATTAAAGAAGAAAGCTTAGCTATTTTTCTTACTAGGTACAAATGCATATTACACTGTTGTAAGTGCGTGAATATATGCAACATATAGTTGCAAGAATCATTGTATCGGAACTATATATTGCAGAAGTTTAGAAACGAACTAGTGTAAAAGGGCTATGACGAAGGTATTTCAGATCAATGTAGAAACCTTTTAAGAAAATATAATTTCTTACTGTTTTCGAATTATTTTGCGTGCAGCAACTGTTAAGAGAAAAGGTAAACAAAGCCATTTTTGTGATTTTAGTGGGCTTCGAACCCACTCCAACAAAACCACGCACTAAACTAACCCATTTTTTTGTTCTCTGCAACGCTTATCAATGACGAATGAGTCATTTGTAAACATACAAGAGGGCCAAGATGGCCCTAGGTCGCCTACCCGAGTTTAAAGCATCATAATGGCTTTTAAGAAGATTGTTTGAGATTTTAATATAGTCATATAAGGAAAACAGTCTCGCCCCCTGGCGGCCATTATTTTTAATGAATCATGATATTAAGGAATTTGGTAGAGGGTCACCCAATGAAAGATTTTCAGTGGAATAATTTTGAAATCCAGCCAGTGGCTTCAGATAGGAAGATTTTAAAGTTTTCAGTCAAGCCATATAAGCAAAACTGCCCCACCCCCTGGCCCCCATGTTTTTTTAAAAATCAAAATGATTTCAATGAATTCGGTAGAGGGTCACCCTAGGACCATTTTTGTGAAATTATTTTGAAATCCAGCTAATTGTTTAAGACTAGAAGATTTTTTAAAGTGTTCAATATAGCCATATAATGACAACTGCCCCGCCCACTGGCAGCCATGTTTTAAACAAATCAAAATGATTTCAAGGAATTTTGTAGAGGCTCACTCAATAAACATTTCTATGAAATTATTTAGAAATCCAGCCAGAGGTTTCAGAATAAGAAGATTTTTAAAATGTTCAATAAAATCTGCCCCGCTCCCCTGGCTGCCATGTTTTTTAACGAATCAAAATGATTTCAAGGAATTTGATAGAGGGTCACCCAATGAACATTTCTTTCAAACATTTTGAAATCCAGCCAGTGGTTTCAGACAAGAAGATTTTTAAAGTTTTCAATATAACCATAAAAGGAAAACTGCCCCGCTCCCTGGCCGCCATGTTTTTTACCAATCAAAATGATTGTTAGGTATTTAGTAGAGGGTCAACCAAAGAGCATTTCTGTGATAACTATTTTCAAATCCAGCCAGTTGTTTCTGACAAGATTTTTGGGGTTTTCCAATTTTTAAGCTTTTGGTTGCCATGGCAACCAGAGTTTTCAATATATTTTAATTAATTGAAGGAATTTGGTAAAGGACCGTCCCAGGAACATTTTAAAAAATCGACCCAGTGGTTTTAGAGTAGAAGTTGTTTGAAGTAAAACGACAGACGACGTACGACGGACACAGACTGACCGAAATAGCTCACTCTTGAGCACTTTGTGCTCAGGTGAGCTAATAAAAAACACACAAGTAAATGTAACTAAAAGACAAATATTAACATTAGGCAACAATTAAAGAAAGCATGACTAGAGTGTTAAACATATTAAATGAATGAATGAAAACAAACAAGAACATTCCAGTGTCAACAAACCGTTTGAGTTCCGGAGTTAAAATTGTAGCTAATACAAAGCCAACACAATGCGACCAGCCTTCTCGAGATATTGTCATCGAACCAGGCGGCTGGTCGCCTGCAAAGTTTTCGAATGCAAAATACATCCTACAGTCAAGTATTCAAATTACCAGTTAACTAATTTGCACATATGAACAAAGGAAATGCATAGAAATTGATACAAACAACATTGAATCATAAACTAACGAGAGCTTATAAAATCATAAGAAAACTTTATATCATATGAACAAGACAAGAAACATGGAGATTCCAGGAAAACCAATTTTTTTTAACGAAATGCATTAAAGTCAGCACAAAAATATAAGCAATGGTGACCTTGACCTTGAATCCACCAACCCCATAATAATGCAATCCCAAGCGAGGTCTCGATATAAGGTACCTACATATGAAGTTTCATTAAACTATATCAATGTCTTCGCAAGCTATTGAGCGGAAACTGTCTAGTTTTAGTAATGGTGGCATTGAAATTGACCCCTCCCACCCCATATGTAATCTAACACGAAGTCTAGATAAAAGATATCTATGGATGAAGTTTCATTAAAATATCTCAATGTGTTCAGAAGCTATAGAGCGGAAACTTTTTATAATTGTTAGTAACAGCGACCAAGACATTAATCCCACCCACCCTATACGCAATCCCAGGCGAGGTCTCAATGTAAGGTATCTATGTATAAAGTTTCACCAAAATATTTCCATGTGTTCTCAAGTTGTTTAGCGGAAACCGTTTTTCTCTTTTTGGTGACCGTGACTTTGACCTTGACCCCACACACCCCATACGAGATCCCAAGCGAGGTCTTTATACTAAGTATCTTTGAATGAAGTTTCATTAAAATATCACAATGCGTTCTCAAGTTATTGAGTGGAAACCGCATTTTTGTCTTTAGGAACAGTGACCTTGACCTTTAGCCACCCACCCCATATGAAATACCAAGCAATGTCTCGATACATAGTATTTATGTATAAAGTTTCATTAAAATATCTCAATGCGTTCTCATGTTATAGACCGGAAACCGTTTTTCTATTTTTAGTAACAGTAACCTTGACCTTGAGTCCACCCAGCCCATATGCAATCCAAAGCGAGATCTCGATATAAGGTATCTATGTATTAAGTTTCATAAAAAGGTCTAAATGCGTTCTCAAGTCATTGAGAGGAAACCGATTTTCTATTTTAGTAACAGCGACCTTGATCTTGACCCACCCACCGCATATGCAATCCCAAACGAGGTCTCGATATAAGGCATATATGTATTAAGTTTCATTAAAACATCACAGTGCGTTCTTGAGCGGAAACCGTTTTTCTATTTTTAGTAATATCGACCTTAACCCCACCCACCCCATATGCAATCGCAAGCGAGGTCTCGCAATACTGTATCTATGTATGAAGTTTTATTACAATACTTCAATCCGTTCTCGAGTTAGAAAACGGAAACGAAAAGTGCTACGCCCAGACCTAACCACCCGACCACCCAATGACATACGCCAATCTAATAACCGAAATTTTTCTTTGAAAAATCTGGTGGTTAAAAACGTAAAAGTCGATACCTTTTATTATTCCACAGATCTGTCCACACGTGGGACACGCTTGTTGGACAGCCAACGATTAGTTAATGCAATCCGTACAGAAGATGTGACCGCAGGCAAGTTTCTTGGGATTGGTAAAGTCATCCATACAAATAACACATGTTCCTCGCTCTTTCAATTCTTGTTCTGAAATCTACGTCAACTATAGAAATGATACATGTTGTCAAATTAAGTTGTTTCGAGCTTCTACTTATCGTGACTGATAGTCATCCAAATTATTTTTGGTCGTTATAAATAAATGTTGCAAAAAATTTAAAACTTCAAATACTAATTTTGGATGAGAAAAATGTACACAACCAAATGGCACACGGATCCAAAGAGTTTAGAGCACAATCGTGCTGATACATGTATAAAAATTATTCTCCAGCAAAGTTTTAACGCAATTTATATAAAAAATGTAATCAAACAATATCTTCTAACAGACGCGGCTTTTGTTTCAGTTCGAAATCCAAAGTAACTAGTCATATATGGTTTAACTTTGGTGTTAGTATCCGGCAGCGAGTCAGTCCCAATATTATCTGCTCCTAAAGCTCGCCTGCCCTTACATATTCATTGAAACTCGACCGAATTTTGTGACGACGTCCATGACAATATCAACGAAGTGTATTTCCCTCAAATATGAATCACCACTTACTCTACATTATAACAACACTGCCTCTACATACTGTTTGGTGCATATGTCTATCGGAACACCAAAAATTGCTGAAATTATCCAGAAAAGTCAATTTTATTATTTCTTAAACATTTTATCATGATGATTTTTGTTTGCAAATATGTTACGTAAATAAATAAATACATGTTCACATGTATCTCAATGCATTATTTCCATTTTGTAGCAGCAATTATAGTTATTAACTTTGCATGCACGATTTTACAACATATATAGTGGCATAAATACAATTAACAAAATAAAGTAAATTAACATATATTTCTATTTAAAATGGAATAACAGTTAAGAACAAACAATGCTTTTAATCGCACAAAAAGGTAGTTTCTAATCATCAAACAGTTTTGGCCTCTACAAGCGAAACTCAAATACATCAATATACGTTGACTTTACAGTTGGTTTAGATTACAAAACACTAACAAACAATGCATGCCCCACCTACTGGTGCCCATGTTTTTTACAAATATAAATAATTTGGCGGATGGGTCACCAAAGGAACGTTCTTATGAATTTTATTTCGAAATCCAGCAAGTTTTAGACAAGATTTTCAAAGTGTTCTATATACCCATATGAGGAACTGTGCACCACACCTTGGCAGCCATATTATTAGAAATGTGTTAAGAGTTAAACCTAAGAACATTTTGCAAATTGATTTGAAGGAATTTTGTAGAAGATCACCCAAGGAACATTTATTTCAAATAATTTGGAAATCCAGTCATTGGTTTTCAACAAAAACATTTTCAAAGTTTTCTATATGGCTTCATAAGCAAACAAGGCCGGCTTCTGACGGCTTTTTCGATGAATACAAAATAATTTGAAGGAATTTGGTAAGAGCCACCCAAAAGAAAAACATTACCTTAAAATAATTTCAAAATCCCACATTTGGTTTCTGGGATGATCTTTAAAAGCTTTCATTTAATTTTATCTTTTGGTTGCCATGGCAACCAGAATTTTCAACATATTCTAATAAATTGAAGGAGATTTCTACCACTTAGAGAAGTTGTTTGAAGTAAAATGTTGACAACGCACAGTGACTAACCCAAATTGCTCACCCTTAAGCATTTATGCTCAGGTGAGCTGAATAATATACAAGTAACACTGATGCATGGACCCAATAATGAATTTTGGCATGTGACGCGAATAGTAGGCGAACTGTTTTGACAACATATCATTTGAAATGCAATACCCAATAAGTAACACATCATTTGATTTTGCATGGCACAAAACAGGTTACACGAAAAAAGGACAAAAAGACTAGAATTGTGTCCATATGACACGGATGCCCCAGCTGACTAGGACTAGTCACAGACATGTATTAGCAGTTAAATGTTCATCAAAAGTGATTGTATTTAGTAAAGCTGAAATAAATTTGCATGCAGAACAATGGGTGAATACTATTCGTAGAGTGTGACATTGATCTCCAAGTGTGACATTGACCTTGGAGGAACAGACCTGGGTCTTGTGTGCAACACATCGTCTCAGGTAATTTAATAATCCCTCCAGAATTGACATAGTTGCAGGCGATGCGACAGATTTCATTTTGAGGTCACTGGCTTTCAGGAAACTGTTGAACACCGCATTTTGATGATCTTCCGAACAGTCAACAACACGTCTCTGTGATCGTGTGTTATAGTCTACCCATTAGGGTCCCACAGCATGCAATACATAGTTGCATCGAAGTTTGCCATAATTTGTTTTAACCACCCTGCAAATTTTTATTTCGCCATGATGTCTGATAAAGTAATCTCCCTCTTTCTTTAAATCACATCCAGCCTTTTTTTGAATAGCTCCAGCAACTCCCCCTGCGGGAGCAAGCTGCGACTTTGCAGCATTCACAATGCAATCGACATTTAAGTTACAAATGTCACCTTTGTAAACATATACTATTATTCCAGAATGTGCTTTGCATTTCCTCACGTTCTCTGGGAACAAACAAGGGTTATGCACTGATTGCGTGAAAGAAGCAGTGTTGCTGTTTGAAATTCCCGATGCCTCTCGTTCATTTAAAACCTGGATGTTTCCACCACGATGACGACTCGGAATACCTGATTTAGATTCATTACGCAAATATGAAAGTTCCAGGTTTACCTTTTCAACACTTCATACACTTCAAACAGAACGACCAAAATACACTTTTCTTTAACAAATGCACATTCAAAATTGTCTTTTTCAAATTCACTGCACCATTCATCAGCCTTGTCAATACCATCATCACCTATCGGAATTCTTTTCTCACCTTCATATTCAATCAATTTCGAAATATATTTATCATGTTTGGCTATTTCACTTTTCCGACAATACCACGTACACACAGTATTATTTACATATGTTTGCGCACACACACTGGGCGGCACAAGCAATACATTATAATAGTAGGCAAAGTCATTGTTTTAAGTACAAAACATGCTTTTTCGCATGCAATATTTACTAATTTTGAACAAAACTATATTTATTCATAACTCGTGGTGGCGGTGCTGATGGCAGATGTTCTTTTACATCTGAAATACGAAGAAAATATTCTACATAGTTCTTTAAAACCGTGAAACCTTTTGATAAACGATAATTTTTGTAACAATTGTCAAATAAGTTCAATTTAGTAAACGTCATGCAAAGCAAATACAAATAATGCAAAACGTATCATGCCTTTTTTTGTCTGCTTGATTTTAACTTAACTCAAATATATTCTAAATTTTAGGGACACATTTTCAGTATTTGCGATTATAGTCTTAAAATGGTAATCGACTATCAGTATTAAAGAAATGTAAATGTGATGGATAGAAACTCAAACTACTAATCAAGATACTAGAAATAACAATCACATGCAAGGACCATTTTAGTGAAATATGTTTGAAATCGGTACAGCAATGAGTACATTAGCATGAAACATCACGAATCTCAAAATATCAAGCAAAAACGGTCCTGCGCAATAGCGCCTATGTTTAAGGCACTCCAATTAATTTATTTGCAGGTAGTCGTCTTATAAACATTTATCTGACATTAGTTTGAAATCCACTTGTTTCTGACAAGACGATTTTAAAGATTTGTAAATAACAACAGAAGGAATACTGCCCACCAAATGCAATGATGCAACTTACCAAACATTCAATTAGTTTTATACAAATAAATAAACATAGTCGTAATAGGAAAACCGCCTCACAGAGCCAGTGGCCACATCGTTGAAAAATCAAAATGACATTTGGTAGCGAGTCATCCAACGACCATTTTTCTGAAACATGTTTGCAATTTGTCCATAAACTTCATGCGAATATTTTCAAATATTTAAATTAAGCTATATATAAAAACAGCTCCACTCCTTGACGGTCAGTGTGTACATGGAACAAATTAAAATTAACTCACAACAGTATACATGTAGAACGCCATGCATTGGTTAACGCATTGAACTAATTTTGAAATTGGCCAACTTGTTTCAGACAAAAGACTTTTAAAGCTTTCAACAAAAATATACATAATTGCCACTTCAACATGTTTTAAAGGCATCCGGTAGAAAGTCGTACCAGGAACATTTCACTGGAGAATTGTGTTGTTTTTTTTGGAACATTAATTTCAGACAAAATGTTTGTCATATAAATTGTAATAAAAAATGCATCGCCCCCTGGTGGCAATGATGCTTTTCAAATAAAATTAGCGCAACTTCTCAGTCTCTCTGGTGGCAATGCTTATTTCTTTAAATAATTAAAGATACGTGGGCCGAATAGTTTAAAAGTGGGTTCATAAGTCTTCTACCAAACCTTTATATTTTAATAAATCCATAGAACGAAACTGCCCGGTCACTTGGCAATCATGTTGTTTAGAAACCAAACTGATTCGCAGGTATTTGGTCGAGGTTCACCTAAAGATTTCAATATAGTCATGACAGAAGAACGCCCAACCCCAGGCGGTCGAGCTTTAACTTATTAACGAAAACTGAAAAGAATAGGATTACCTCAACGGACGCAGGATCAACATAATATATATGATATTAAGCCTTAATCAGGATATATATTCTGTTGAAAATGGGATCACCAGTCCTATTCTTGGCAAAAACTGCTGCCCTGCCAAAAACAGTGGCTTTTTCTTATCTAACATAGCACTGACCTTAGTCAACAACGATAAAGACTAAACGTTTATGTTGATTGTAGCTGTAATGTAAGCTTATTCGTAAGTTTTGATCAAGCTAATCGAATTTTGATCTCATGAAAAAATTAGGAGAAAATAGTGTCATACCTGATGTTAGTATAATACAAAGTATTTCCAAAACGGTTAACAAAATAATAATTTTAAAGACTGTTAACTTTTACATGAGAACAAGTCAGCTGTGTTGTTGCGTACACAAATATTATCTGTGTTGACTATTGCTATAATGAGATGTATTTTGCTATCAAAACATACGTGATGTGTGGGCCTTTGTGTTAATAATTTGGAGTACTGTTCCAAAACATCTATGTTTGGACTGGTTCTAATTACGACTTTCAAACTAGTAGGGGCATATATAGGCATAATATGTTATGTACGTTTATATAAATGGCTCATGTGGACACGGAAAGTGCTTGCATTTGAATAATACATTCCAATACGAAAACTAACAGGGATTAAGAAGTACAGGAGTGTATGGCGTTTAACTTAAAATGAATGTGTCATTTAATTTCCTAATTGGCTGCTTTACGCTGCATTGTGGCAAAAATGTGTACACATTAATTGTATAATACATCCATTCATTCTAATTCAGTATTAGTCCATACACGTAAAAAGCCAGCTTCGAACTTTTACCTTTAAGTTTGACGTTGACGTTTGAATTGCAGTCCTGCTTTTTGCGCTTGACATGCCGTTTCATTTAGTTACACATGACTGCGCTTGACATGCCGTCTTATTTCGTCCGGACATGCACATAGCTAATTTTGACCTTTGAGCTCTAAGTGTGACCTTTACCTTTGACATACGGACCAAGTTTATGTGCCATTCACGCCGTCTCATTGAGGATAACATTCGTGCCAAGTAGTTTTAAAATCCATGGAAAGTTAAAACACGGACACGCAAAGTGACAAGTTTGACATAGTACCCTAGGTGTGACCTTTACCTTCGACCTACGGGCCTTATTCATGAGCACTACACACCAGCTCGTTGCGCCAAGCATTCGTGCCAAGTAACTAATCAAAAGGCAATTACTCCCTGAAAAATCATCAGACCTGAACGACCTGATAATATGCACATGTCCTCTTCAAGTGGATGCTTCATATAAAGCTTCATTGTATTTGAGTTATAAGTTCTTGAGATCTCGCGCTGAAACGACAATACCCTATTAAAATGTCCTATTATAAAATTGCATATATATAAACGGCAATAACTCCCTAAAAGTCATCAGACAGAATGATCTTAAAATGTGTGCATCCCCTTGGTAGTGATGCTGCATATCAAGTTTCATTAAATACAATCTATTACGTGCTGAATCGTTTAAATTAAAAAGTGTTATGTATAATCAAAGGTCAATAACTCCCTGAAAAATCATCCGACCGGAATAACCTGACAATATGCGCATTTGCTCCTGGTAGGGATGCTGCATATAAAGTTTGACGGAATTCAAGAGATTAGTTACTAAGATCTCGCGCGGGCACGAAGTACTTGAAAGGACGGAAGGACGAAACGACGGACGCACATTCAGCATGATGGAATAAATCGTTCGAGAAGACTAGTAGCATCTGATACCTGAACAAACTGAATGGCTGTTAAATAAGAATGCGGATAGACGGAAGAAGCCCAGGCTATATGTCCTGCATTGGAGTGTCCACATATTGTTAAATTGAAAATTTTACAATACTTTTCAGCAATTCAAAAAGGAAAATGTATTATATACAAATGAACGAAAGGATACTCTTGTCGCAGAAATATATTCTAACGTGCGTTTTTTTCGTTATAAATAAAAAATGACAACATTTGTAAAGTGTGTGTCACATCGCTATTTACTAAACCACGTGTACATGAACCTCTTACAAAGCGTTAAAATTAAAACAAAAAAAGCACACATCTATAGTTTAAGCATGAACCTCTTACAAAGCGTTAAAACAATATTTAAAAAACACAACTATAGTTTAAGCATGCAACGCCCATTTGGTTAAATGCTTATCGTGTCGGGTTTTTGATCCCGAGGATGTGGTTTAGTGCCGCGGCATGACTTGGAATATTTGGGCTTGTTAGTCAAGATATTTAATTACTTTAACTGCAGTGGACCAAACGAATATGTTATTAGAGGAGTCCCCATGGAACACTGGGACCGACGTTTCCTCAAGACCGACCAAAAACAGTTGAAAATATGACATGATTTACAAAAATATGCACTCGTCGCATAAAAAGTCGTTCAGATATTTTGTTCTATTTTTAGCTCCAGTGACATCTAGTGTAGTGGTAAGAACAATCTGCGTGTCTTTGATAGATGACAATCACTTATGTTGTGTAACGATTTACTAATATTGACTTAAAACTGTTTCAGATATGGTAGGAATGCGTATCATAATACGTAATATAAGTATTAGTGCAATATTATAGTTTAATATCTAGCGACCATTTTGTGCAGTAGATCACAACCATTTAACCACTACTGGTAGAGGACCACCAATGTAATATGTATGTGGAATTATTATTTTTTAAAATTCTATCAGCATTTTTATAAGGAACTATCGTTCAATTGTTTTCCTGTTTTAATTCTAGCATGTTTGGTGAACAAACAATCCAGGGAGCAATTGTGTAACGTTTTTTCACTATTGACAAAAATATATCAGGAATACGTAACTTAAACGCAAACTTCTATTTAAGCCAGACGGCCATTTTGTAAAATGGATCAGAACCGTTGTAATATGTTTGGTAGAGTATAATCAAAGAAACATTTGTGTGAAAATATTTGAAAATCGAACCATACGCCTACCAACCCGCCCCATTTGGGCCTCTCCACTAGCCCACAGTTTTGGTTCAAAAATTAAAATATTGTTTAGAGATTTAGTAGCTCGATATAAAATGTATATGTGTACACATAATGAAAAGATAATAAACAAATTCACCCTCTTGTATCACTTGATAACGTAAAATCCTGTATTTACTAAGGGTAAACTTATGGCGAACTATGCATCACCATTCGAACTGTCGTCATTTCTTTGTGTTTCTGATTGTGTTTTGTGAAGCTGGCAGAAAATAACCGCTAACCATTTGCATTTATTTGGAACATATATGTCACCAGTCTTGTTCTACAGTCAAATGTAGACGTGATAAGACCAATATTGTGGATAAAGTGCGGTATAACTATTAATCTGTTGTCGTTGCATATAGTAACATATTCCTAATTGTTGTACGGTCTTTAGAAAACCTGTAGTTAGTACATATATGTTATTATGTGTTTGCATCACACACTGTATGTTGTGTTAAAATGCCTTAACCTAGTATACTGGAAATCAATTAAAGGATTACAAGGCCTGCATTGTGAAAACAATAATAATGAGAGTGACGTTTCAAGCAGTCGAAAATCATAACTTTTATATGAAAACAATAAAATTGCTTACAATGTCAAAGTTAAATATTGAAGTGAAGATTTTGATCAAAGAAAGGTATATATGTATTCGGAATTAAATCGCAAACATGAACAGGCGGAAGCTGATAGCAAAACATTTTTTTTTAAAGCCATATTTAAGTTGTTATATGCGTGTACCTGTTTCTGATGATATATAATGATCCGCTTGTCCTTGAATATGTGTGTCCGCTGTTTATGTAAACATACTCTCTGCAAAAAGCATAGTTCATGCAGAAGGGTTATGAGTTCGAATCTGCAATTTTAAAAGTAAGTATTCTTATAACATAATTTATCATACCACTGTGCTGAAATCGGCCTGATACAAAGGTGCCTGATATATAATTGTTATATCAGTTCGTTTATATTAGTCCATGTTTGGAGGTACGTCATATTACCCGTAATCAACTATAAGGTCAATATTTTCGGTAATAATAAATAAGATTCAACAAAACAAACAAAATTAAACCAATAACGTATATAGTTTATTACTTTTAATTGCCATCAATCACACACACGTTAATTTTGTTCAATACACACATAAACCTGCACTTTGGTAATGGTATGACGTCATCAATGGAACAATCAAACATTCATACACAATTCTATGCATTCGAAATAAATGCACTAAATGTAACTACACAGGATCAGTTTATTTTAAGCCGCAAACATTTTTTACCAAAAAAATAAAAATGTTATAGTACATATTGACACCTTCTTGAAAATGTCGATTTTAATACACAACTCCAAACTGGCGTCTCCAACAAAACCTGTGACGTTTGTTACCTGATAACATTGATCAATGCAATCCTTTTCAGCGTGCATTTTCAGTATTATTTGAATGTAAGGGTGTGTAATCTATGTTTTTGTAGTGAAAAAACCTCATTACGAAGTGATAATAATATGGTAATCCATAGCTACATTTTACGTGAACGTGTAAAAACCGCTTCAGCAAAATCAGCACTGTTTTTAGATTGTAACTATATTTGTAGCTAGTTTGGAGTAATTTATAGAAAACCGTGGAATAATACATAGAAAGACAGGTTACTGTCTGGTCTTGTGTAATATATCATGCTCGGCCTCGCCGTTATATTAATCTATTATTAATATTAATATATAAAACAAGACCAGGCAGTAACCTTTTATTCTCTCTATAAAATTAATTACGGCGAAAATGACGTTGTAGTTGAAAATATAAGCATACGAACCAATTTGAAAACAAATGCGTAGAAGTTCAAATATGCAATCAGCAAAAAATAAATTGTAATTTTGACATAACATGACATTACTTACGGCTTGATTTCAATATCAATATACAAAAAATACCAAAACATAATTGTAATTGTCGTGTAATTATCGCGACTGGCTATAATGAATCCGTTTTATCTGAATGCATTATGTAAACATTTGCACCACAAAGAGAGACATATATGTTACCGTGACTGGCGATAACGTCTCCTCGCATATCTCGTCACTTCCGGTACACGACTCTTCCAGAAAACCGATATCAATCGCAGGGTCATTCAATAACTCCTTTATGCCGCTGCTGCGCTTCAAGGCGTATCCGCTAAAATGACTTTCGCTATCGAGACAGTGTAACTTTAACTTTATCTCCTCGCGTTCTTGTTTTACTTGGATTAATAAGACATACAGCCTTTTGACGTGGTTTTGTGTGAATAAGTTATGAATTAACTCTTGGCAGTTTCTGCGGTGATATGGCGGATAATCAAACTTGGCCGAGACATGCACAAATATTTTCATGTTTGGTGAAGATCAGATGAAAACTGAGGTTAAAAATACCAAGTTTATATACTTCAAGGGCCACAACTCCACGATCTCTTCGGCAATTTGGCTGATAATCGAGCTTGGTTGATATATTATGCCCCATCAGTTCCATAGAGTTTGGTGAAGATCGGATGAAAACTGATGGACTTAGTGATGGAAACGTCTATATAGGCCTATTTCAGATAATTTAAGAGTCATTAATCCGCAATTCCTAAGACGATTTGCTTGAATATCGATCCTGGCCGAGATATTATGCCCACACATTTTATTAGTTGGGTGAAGATCAGATGAAAACTTATGAGAACGAAAACTGCAAAAAGCTAAATTTTGGGCCATAACTCCGTAGTTCCAATGGTGATTTAGCTGATTAGCTGCGATATTATTCCCACACATATGCGATATTATGCCCACACACATTTTCATACAATTTGGTGAAGATCGGATAAAAATAAACGTATGTACTTTGAGAGTGGAAACAGCTAAAATGGTCACTTTTAGAGATTTCAAGGACCATAACACCGCAAGATGTAAACAATTAGCCTTAGAGAGCGGAAAAGTGGTCTACTGACAGACAGACTGACTGACCGACCGACCGACAGCAGCAAACCAATATACCCCGCCATCTTCGATAGGGGGGGGGGGGGCATAATAACGATGGGTAATCGGTGGATTGTTAATTATTCCCTGTGTACTAGAGAAGATTCGAAGAGGACAAGATATATGAACCATAGGTTCTAATTGTTACAAAGGCTGCACTTACGCTTTTAAAAATAGTATAAATGTACATTAATTAAGATGTTCCAATAACCTAATACTGATCGATGTTCATTATTGCAAAAACAGACGGTATGATCTGCAGCAAAATACATTTTGGTCAACATGAAGAAATACTGGGCTAATAATTTAAAGTTATAGCTACTAAAAGACATGGCGATGTCCTAAAGCAAGAAAATCCTGTTACTAAACGTATAATTTGTCAGGAGCTTTATTAGAGTTTACGTACTTTAAATCAGTTGAAAAGAAGAATTTCAATGGTCATATTCATACACCTAAATTGCATGTACCTACTGACATGGGAAAATTGAAACACCAGTATTAGCGTATATTTTTTCTTGAATAACATACACAACATGCAAACATCTACAGTTACTGAGTTATACGTGTAACAAATTTATAACTGTTATAGCTGTGATGTGTGATATGCGTTGTAACACTAACAAGGTTTGTGTATTGTATAGCTTAGGTCTGTATATGTTATACTCAATTCCATAACAACTAGAGCTATCACTAAAGGTGATTAATACCCATAAACACCGCTTGGCACAGAGTCGGGCGTAGACACTGATGTAGAGCTTTGACACAGATGTAGAACTTTGACACAGAACAATGTATTGAATAACGGACAATATGACCTGCATAAATGGTTTGACAAGCAAAATGAAGAGTACAAGGGCAAACGATTCACATATATTTGACCTTGAATTCCTATCTTGACCTTTGACTGGCAAGCATGCGACATGTGCATGACACCTGTTTAGTCATGTCGAGTAACAATTTGAAGTAAAACTAAAATCATTTCAGGCATTTAGAAGTTACTGAGAGGAACAAAATGAAAATATTAAACCTTTGACCTTTAATTGTGACCATTACCATTGACCTACAAGCACGGGTCGTACGCATCATCTGGTCCTGAGGAATGATTATTTGAACCTATATTAAACTTATACTAGGCATTTATAAGGAAGTTATGCAGCGGAAATGAAATACAAATATCTGACCTTGAATAGTTACTTTGACCTTTGATGTTCAAGCATGGGTCACGTGCGCGACACATCTTCTGGTAATTTGGAATAATAATTTGGAGGCATATTATAATCATTCTATGCATTACGAAGCTATGGAGCGAAAACGAAAAACAAGGATTTTACCTGTATTTGACCTTTGATCTTGAATTGTGACCTTTAAAGGAAAATCATGGGTCATGTACGCGACACATCGTCTGGTCATGGGAAAATATTTTTTTAAATTCAATATAATATATAAAGGTGTTATATTGTTACAGCAAAACATACATGTAACAACATATTATGCACTTTAATCTTAACAATATTATAATTGGTGATGTGTATATAAGATGGTTGGGATTTATATGAGTGGTTATGATATATACACAGTGGGGAAGAAAAAGATACAGAAAGACATTCACATGATGTCTATAAGTGGACTGAGTTTTTTATTATATTATTATAACTCTAGTAGACGTCGCCATTTTTGTTCAAACTCGGACATTTGGTCATTACAAAGGGCAATTCTTTTTCAATTTTAATTCTACGTTTTAAATAATGCGTGAAACATTGATAATTAGGGAAAAGTTGGTTTGATTTCATGTGACAGATGAATGACTTCATAAGTAGTATTGCATAATTTATTATATTTACGTCTATTCATTCAGATGTTTCTTGAATTCCAAAGCCTATGGTATAATATGTAAATGTGATATTCAAAGATTTGCTGTTTAGAGTAGTTGATAACTGATGACATATGTTTTGAATGTGCGTACATTCCCAGAATATATGTTCAATTGATTCAATATGTTCGCAACATAGATCACATAGGTTCGTATTTGATAATTTGCATTTTTAAATAGATATTTGTTTGTTGCGATAATTCTGTTTATATATTTATATTGAAAGTTTCTTAATTTTGTGTCTATTGTTGCTATGTATGGCATTGTAAAAATTAGTTTCCAGTTCATATTACTGTTGTTGTATATATGTTCCCACTTTTGTTGTTCTTTTTTTAATTCGTTTGATTTTGGGATGTGCAGTTCATATATTTATTTATTCGGTGCGTTTATTGATATCACGTTTTCTAGAAAAACAGTTTGCGTACATGGTTGTCGATGTTTATTTGAGATTTTATATTAGTCAGTATACTTTTTATCAATGAGTAAAACATAAGGAAGTTATTGATTTTGATGTCGTATAAGTAAATTAAATTTTCAAATGGATAGAAGTCGTGTACTCTGAAAATACTCTGTCATATAATTGATCAACATATTTAATACCCGTTCGAACCATTATCTGTTGAAAACTTTGCATTATTAACTTGTATATCTTTGTTGTTCCGAAGTATAACTTTACTATTGTAATTCTTGTTGAGGTTATTTGTAGTATTAGTCCATACTTCTATTACGTCATGTAAGAATTTGTTTTCTTTACAAATATTCAATATGTTTGTGTTGTTAATGTTACGTTTTAATATTAAATTTCGTCCGAATTTTTGCAATAAATTGTTATAAAACCATTTCCAATGTCCACTATTTGATTTATTTAACAAACGTTTTACCCAGCTGTTCTTGATTGAATGGACAAATGCTTTTGTTAGTAAGTTTTATGCCTCCTAGTTCAACTGGTTGTTTTAAAGTGCTTCTTTTTATTTTATCAGATTGTCCATCCCATATAAATTGGAATATCTTGTTGTTGATTCCTTTAAAAATGTCTCACTTGGATTTGGAAGAACTGTTAGTACGTAAATTAATTTCTAAAGTGCAACAGTTTTTAATACTGCCACTTTGCCTATAATGGTGAGTTTGCGATGTTGCCAACTTTTTATACAATTATTGAAGTTTTGTAATTTTGGTATATGTTTTTTGAGTATTGTTTCAGTTTCATTATTTGTACACGTTATTCCTAGTGCCGTGGCTACACTGGAAGTCAAACGAAATTTTAATTCCTTCATTAACTCGATGTTAGTGTTTTTAAATTTCCCTACTCTTAACACAGTACATTTAGATTTATTTAAATTAAGACCCGATGATTGTCCAAATAATATTAACGATAATATTAATTTTTTTAACGAGTCTATATTATCATCACAAAAGTAAGTTGCATCATCAGCAAAAAGAGATGGCTTAATTTCGACTCCTGTTTGTATTTGTATACCTGTTATAGACGCATTAGATTGTATATGTTGCGATTAAAATTCGATGCATAAAATAAAAAATAAAAAGGGAAGAAGATAATGGACATCCTTGTCTTTACTCCTCTTTCTATTTCGAAGCTGTTAGAAAAAAAATTGTTTATTATTAAACTGTTTATTTTATTTTTTTTAATTTTACCCATTTTCTAAGACTTTCACCAAAGTTCATTTTTTCCAGGCATGCAAACGTACATGATTGGACTAGAGAATCAAACCCTTTTCGAAATCTGCAAATAATATTATACCATGTTTGTTTGATTTGTTGCAAATATTTATGTATTCTTGTATAAGTCTAACGTTTTCACCGATATATCTTCCCTTTACAAAGCCTGCTAGGAGTTGGAAATAAGAAATGGCAGTATCTTTTTAATTCTGTTTGCTATAGATTTTGTAGCTATTTTATAGTCAGTATTGAGTAAACTAATTGGGCGCCAGTTCGAAAGTAAATCTAAATTTTACCTGGTTTCGGTGTTAATGAAATAAGTCCTTGCTTTTGTAAAACGGTAAGTTCTCCAATGTTATACGAATAATTAAGTGAGTCTATTAAGTATTTTTTAATTTCATTCCATAATATTTTAAAAATTCTATTTTGTTACACCGTCAGAACCAGGGCTCTTTAAGCGCCAGTTTACATGCATATTATGTTAATATACCATTAAATGAATCATTTTCGTTTTCATTCAGAGTGTTAAAAGTAAAATCAAATAGGTTGTTTGTTTCAACGGTTCTTTTTTTATATAGATTTCGGTAGAATATTTGTTGTTCTTCTAAAATACCTTCTCTGTTAGTAATTTCTACAGTGTTGATTATTAATTAATTAATTGTTGTCTGTTCACCGCGTCTTTTTTCCATGTTTGCGAAATAGTGTGTGTGTTTTTTTCGTTATGTTCAAAATGTTTGGCTTTACCACTTAATATGATTCCATTAGGTTTGCCAGGGTATATTTCTTCTACTATTAGTAGTAGTAGTCATAGTATTAGTGTAATTATTATTTTTTTTATTGTTATTATTATGATATTGTTTCTCTAGGTTCTCAATTTATGTGATAGTAATTAATTCCATTTTGTTTACTTCTTTTGGTTTTGACGTATATTTTATAGTGGTATTTCTTATATTGCCTTTGATAACTTCCCATAGCATATTAGGATTTGCGTCTTTATTGTTGCTAACTGTATACGATATTGTTTCTTTTATTGTTCCTGATAGTTTGATTCTAACAGATAGATGTTGTTTAGTTTGAAATAGCCTGGGCTTCGATCAGTTTGAGGTTTATTAAGTTTTAATATCACTATTGAATGATCTGTCATGAAGCCAGGTTTAATATAAGAGGAGTGTATTAAATTTAATAATGAGTCTAAAGTTAAAAAATAGTCGAGTCTGCAGAATATTTTTGGTTTAGAGTTTGAATGCCAGGTAAATTTGTATTCTTCAGGATTCAAATTGCGCCATATGTCGTTAACGTTTAGGTCCTGCATTATGAGTTTTCTGCATTTTGGGTGCGTATGTATGTTACCATTCTTAAATCTATTAAAGGATTGAGTACCGTGTTAAAATCCAATAATTATATTATTGTCAGTGCTATCTTGCAAGAATGTTTTTAACTATACATAGAAAGACTCATCATCAGTGTTAGGGCCAAAAATGTGAACTATAGTACTCATAGTGGTATGGTGTTCGATTTCAATGTATGCTAATCTTCCTGGCATCATTTCATTACATTTTATTACGTTTAACCCCTCACTGTTTTGTATTAAGAAGCAAATACCTAATTCATTTGTGTGTTCTCCGCTGATAAAGAATTCCCCATCCAAATCTCTTTTTAACGTCGCTTTTAAGTGAAAACAGTTAAGTGGCTTTCTTGAAGCAGGCACATGTTGTATTTTGTGTCATGTAACCATTTGAAAATTTTATTTCTTTTTTCTTTGTTAATAAGCCCTTTGGCGTTTAAGGTACATATATCACATGTCATTTGTGGATTGTATACAAATTATTTCATTGTTTAGAATAAGTCCCTTTGTATGTGCATATAAAATAAAATGATTGTGAATTTTATTTTTAGTTATTTGATATGGGCGTCAGTAGATAGTAAATAATAATCTTAAGTTATATTAATATCCTACCATGCAGTAGTTATGGAGCGGAAACCAAATACAAGTATTTTACCTGTATTTGACGTATTTTAATTGTGATCTTGACCCTTAAAGGACAAGCATGGGTCATGTCCGCGACACATCATCTGGTCATGAGGAATAATTATTTGAAGTTATATAAAAATTCTACTAGGTAATTATTATGAAGTAATGGAGCGGACCCGAAAAAAATACAAGTATTTGACATTTGACCTTGAATTGTGAGCTTGACCTTTGACGGACACGCATGGGTCATGTACGCGACACATCATCTGGTCATTGGGAATAATAATCTGAAGTTATATTAACAGAACAGAACAGAACAGAACATTTGATTTAATACTTGTACAAGTACATCGTCTACAACACATATCAATATAATACATGCAATCAACATGACATAGCGTAGTGTTAAATAATTCTAATCAATGCGTATTTCAATCGAGGAATTCGAAGGATGAACGTTAACCGTGTGTTAATTATTAACGAAAGTTAGTGCATTTCTAACATTCATAGCTTCCTTAATAAACTTACACAGATTAAAACATCTGAGTTATTAGTTGAAATTAACATCCTTCCAGGCATTATGAAAAAGTAATGGAGCAGAAATATAAGACGCACCGACGTACAAACCAACACGTGTGAATCTTATATAGCCCCCACTTTTTCAAAAAGTGGGGTTACAACTATTTTAACTGTGTCACTAAGTTGAGTAACTTAATGATTTTTTATTTTGTAAATACTTTTAGTTCACAACTAATTATCTCGTACGGTTCTTAGTCAGCAAAAGAAAACAGTGAAAGAATATACAATGTTTCTTGAAATAAAACATGTAATGTACATATACCCTCTATAACATGTTGTTTTAATAAGAGTAATAATAACAACTCGTATTTTAGCTTCATAATGTATTAATCGACGAGCAGAACAAACGCAGGCGAATTTGTCAATCTAATTAAATCCAATAATTTACGCTTCGCATATGGAGCTGAGAACGACCGATAGAAAGTTGTCTTCTAGTGACCTGTAAGCCTTGTTTGCATAGTAAAGATCGTGAAGGTATAACAGTTTTACTTCGCAGTGCGGTAAGTATCAAGTCGCATTTTCAAGATTCAGACTTCATTACTGTGCATTGTGTTTGTCCCCAGGTTTTGAATTGTTTTTTAGCGATATAACAGTTTGATAAAATATACTATTTACGTACGGTTTAAATTTTCCACAATTTCCAACTAAGTGCTTGTGATTAAGCAAACATATTGATAAGCTGAGACATAAATAACCGTTCGGGATATCAAATACAAATATAAGCAGTCTTTTAACAAATTGTATAGTATGGACTTAAAATGTTAATAAAAAAGCGTAGCAACAGACCAATATATACGAAACATCAATAAAATCCTATCTTGTATGTAGGGCATATCCGTCTTCGGTGAAGGTACACCAGGCCCGATAATGCTTTGATACGCATTTTAACAAACGAAAGTACAAACATCTCATGGTGGGTGACTGTAAATCTGACTACTTATATCGCCTGTCAGTTGACTAAACATACACCTGTTGCCTTGGCTTAAGATAGGTTTAAGACTCTTATAAATAAAATAAATATAACATAAATATTTCATTACATACACTCAATGTAAAATAATTTAGGTGGATATACATTTACAGCTATTAAAATAATTACAACTGAACAACAGCATTTAAAAAGCAGTGTGCACCCAGGCATAACCAATACAAGCGTTCAATAAAGTACATTTTTCATAACAACATACAAAAGCAGTGACAAGGAGGTTAGTGGACAAAATGGATTATCATCTAGAATTACAAAATATGTAAGATTTTCGTCCAATTACAAAATAAACCACCGGTACGAACTATGTTTCCTAGTAAACCTTATGTATAACAAAATAAGATATTCTTTTAAATTAAAACTAACAATAGCTATATTTTATAGTAGATTAGATTAAATTTTAAAACAAAATGTGTTAAAATAAAACTACAGCGTTTGCACATATAAACATGAGTTTGATTTATTATTATAATATACATCTTAACGTACATCATCACATATTGTGTGTTGGTCAATGCCATTAAGCAAGTTCAGCTATTGCCACAGCCAATCCATACGACCTTTTAAAGTTTGGCTAGAGAGCCAGAGACTACACAGTTAAAATGTATAATTACAATTCTTTCAAAACAATCAACGCAATGATCCGACTTTTATCCTCTATTGACAAAGTGATTCTTGTCGCAAACGCCTAATCGACTACTAATTATTCCTACAGGAAATCGTTAGTTCAATACAAAACAGAACTGCTGCTTCTGTATGAGGAAAGTAATTTCTATATAGTATTATACATTTTTTTTTTCAAATCGTATAACAGTGTCAAAAAGGTTCGTTAAGTGTAACTACAATAAAGTAAATTTAAACGAGCCTAACCAATAAACATCACTATCAATACAACCACATACTTGGTCTGCAAGGTTCATTAAACGTCAGTGAGTCGCTATCTTTTTCAATGCTCTCAGCATGATTATATGTACTAAAGCTGTTGAGGCATTTGACAATTTAAGTTGTAATTCAATTATGACCCGCAGACACATCAGCAGCCGACCATGACGACTGTAATCTTGAACATTAAAGTCTCAATTAGAAACACATCGACAACCACTATAAAATTATAGTTAAAACAAACAGTCATACTGACAAAATAGCAAAAATGTTCACAAGTATAAAAATGCATACCAATTAAACACAATTATAAACATAAATACTAATTACATAAAACATCAAACGTATACCAAATTAGAAGCACAAACATCATTCCGTTGCAGTCGTATGGAAACTGTAAAGGCACATGCAATATATTCTGATGTAAAGTTACATGTTATTGAGCTTGAAGTTGCCCAGTTAATATGCTTTTTGCCTTTCGACACCTTTCACCGATCTATAGGGTTAATAACACAGTTCAATAACATCACCGACGATAGTTTAACGCATTGTTAAATTATGTATCGTTACAGTCTCGATAATTGACAAGATATTTATAAAATAAACAAAATTCGATTTTGATATGTTCTTTCTGTTTGTTATTTAACTGATATTTATTGATGCTTTACTGGCCCGTCAAGATCGATATCAAAATGTTGATCTACACATCACATTGTATGCTTAGCAGTAGGCTATAATCTATGAGGGCTCCTTTTAATATCCTAATTTGAATACACAGTTCCTTCCAGTTCGTCTTTCGGAGTGATGCCAGCATGTATAACTTCTTTGGGTTTCAACTCATCGGTTACCGTTTTCAGGTACGATGTATCAGGGTATCCGAATCTATTTTAATGCATATTTAATTTTGCAATGCTTCTTATTTAATAGTAACATACAATTAATTTTTCGGCCGTATACGATTATACGAACAAACCATTAGCAAAACAACACGGAGTCCGACAGGGATAATCAGCCAATGATAAACACAAATTATGTAATAATTAATAACTATATTGATATTAGTAACTATATTGATAATAACACTCATTGCTTGTTTCCGTTTTATTGGATCGGATTATTTGTATAACATACTGCGTATATGGTCCGTGATCTGTCTTGTGATGGATACAAACAATAACCAAGTTCAGATGCGGGCGCCGGTGCGAGTAGGATAGATAGCCTATTCTTCGAATAGTTGTGCTAAAATGCACTGTTTAAGCAACATTTGTAGACACAATTTTAAAATAAGATTTATTATTAAATGAACCCCTTTCTAAAGTGTACGTTTTATATACAGATGATTACAGTAACCTTTCTTATTTAGTTTAATTTTAGGATGCTGCTATAAGACAAGTTAAAAACGTTTTAAATAAAGTTCATAGTCAAATGTTTTCATCTAGCCTGGCATTAAGGAGAAAATGTCTTTGTTGTTTATTTTTGCTTTGGCAGACATTTTGTGCAGCAAGCTGGAACCATATCAGCAATCTCAGGATCTCGGTAAAATATCATCAAAGTCGTTCCTGTGGTATTAGAGTTATCATTAACACTCTTGAGCACGCGTATTTCTACGTTTAGCTCAGGTGACTGGAACCATTTTAACAACCTTTGGTAGAGAACCACCAAAGGAAGAATTCTTCGGAGCTATGTGAAAATCTACCCATGCATTTGCGAGAAATCATTTAAAGACTTTTCTACTGACTGCTCTGATGTGCAGCAAACTGGGGGACATTTGAGCACCTTTGGCAGAGGAAGATTTCTGTGAAGTAACATCAAAGTAGGCATATTGGTCGCAGAGTAAAGGTCATTTAAAGAAATGTATACACATGCATGCCCGATGGAAAACCCGCCATGGCACCAGCATGCTGGTCTTTAACTAGTGGAGCTGAATACAGAGTCTGTACAAAGAAAATAGCTAATATGTGAAACATATGGACATATTGTTTAAATCAACATGCGAATTTGTATAAGGTCTATCACCGAACATAACAGTTTTGATCATAGAGTGGTACAATTGTGGGTAAAACATGCGGGATAAAAGTAAGTTTGCGAACTTAGAAATTTCTTTATGATAAACAAAATATTATATTCTTAATCATACATGTGTGGTTTTTCAATTTTTCCATATAATGTGTAGTAACAAGAAAACACAATAGACGGAATTTGGTTTTTCAATACTAAGCAGAGTAATTTTCAAAAATCAAACTTAATACTTATATACTTACATGTATATACTTACTATACCGCGTATGATCTTAAATTAATGGTATCGATGCTACTTTTTAAATCATGACCTGACAAGCTTTGCATACAAATTATGCTACTCACTATCATATATATATTTATAATACCGCACCCTTCTGTTTTCCTTCTTTGCTCATATTAAAAGGGACCAGTCAATTATTAGATATATCATAGTGCAATATCACCTGCTATGACTTCATGGAGATAGACAGAGTGATCAGAGTTAAATAGCACTAATGAAACAGTAAGTTACCCCGTATTACAAAGGCGCGTTTATTTATCCAGACGATACCTTACTTTAAAAATGGCAACACGGTTTGACAAAAAAAAGTATTTCTTCAACAAAATGTTTGTTTTGGTATAATACAATTTATTTTTCATTCTTTGAGGGCGATAGTTCATTTTGTAAACCCTAAAAAAAATACTGTTGCCAGCGGCTTTGCGTTGGGCAACAGTTTTTCCTCGGGTTGACAAATGCACTATCGCCCTCAAAGAATGCTATATTTATACTATATAGTAATCATGAGATGAAATGCCTTATAAACCATGGGAAAGTAATGAAATATAATACCTTGTTTTATATTCATTTCTCTGGGTTCATTTTGGCTACCCACCAACTTGTGTTTCAGTTTTGTTCCATGCACTTCTTGGTTGACTGCAAGGCTGTGTATTGGGCTGTGTATTGGGCTCTCTTCCCTTGACCCACATTGAGCCTGTTATATATAATAAAACAATAGGGTCATTATGGTTCAAAACACTAACCAACGTAACAGGAAATGTTGGAGACACAACAGTAGTAACATGCAGTTACAAAATGTGCTTAAGAATTTGTCATTCACATAAATTGATAAACTATTCTCAAGAAGGGACTATACAGGAACCTGGGCTAGTATGATTTGGCAGGTATAAAATCCCGATCATGGTACCCATTTTTCAAAAGGAATTTCAAGAATATGCATATCCACACAAACATATTTGAATTTATTTGAATCAACTTATTTTTTTTTGTATCACACGATGCAATTCTATCCAATATTAGACAATGTTGGCGGCCATGTTTTTAACAAATTAAAATAATTAGAAGTTATTTGGGTGAGGACCACCCAAGGAACATTTCTATGAAATTATTTCGAAATCAAACCAGTGGTTTCTGACAAGAATTTTTTTAAGTTTACAATATAATTTCCAGGGGAGAAGATTTTTGACGACCGACGATGAACACAGACAACGACTGACGACAAAAGCTCACCAATGTGCATTTCGTGCTCAGGTGAGCTAAACATGGAGCAGACACAGTATTAAGAGGGTCTTATGGCCCTGGGTCGCTCACATTAGTTCCATTAGTCAAACAATTTTCCATGTGTTAGAGTTTTATACGGATATGGATATACTGATACGGACTGATGGAAATGCGGCCTTAATCATCATGGTTTGAAAAACTAAAGTGACAACAGACATTCACAATTTGGGAAGTACATATTGAATTCAAGTTTGTCTTCAATTTGACCTAGTGACATAGTTTTTGACCCTACATGGCCCAGATTCGAACTTGGCCGAGATACCATTCAGACACATGTTCTGATCAAGTTTAATGAGAATTTGGCAAAAAATGTGACTTCTAGAGTGTTAAGAAGGTTTTCTTCAATTTGACCTAGTGACATAGTTTTTGACCCCACATAACCCGGATTCGAATTCTGACGATATATCATTGGGACAAATGTTTTGACCAAGTTGCATGAATATTGGGCTAAAAATGTGACTTCAAGAATGTTAACAATCTTTTTATTTAATTTGACCTAGTGACCTAGTTTTTGACCCCACATAACCCAGATTCGAATTCTGCCGAGATATCATTGGGATAAATGTTTTGACCAAGTTGCATGAATATTGGGCTAAAAGTGTGACTTCTTGAGAGTTAACAAGATTTTTTTCAAATTTGACCTAGTGACCTAGTTTTTTACCTACATGACCAGCATTTCAACTCATCCGAGATATCATTGAGACAACTGTTCTGACCAAGTTTCGTGAAGATTGGGCAAAAGAAGTTACTTCTTGTGAGTTTACTTTTTTCAAATTTGACCTAGTTACCTAGTTTTTGACCCAACATGACCAAAATTCGAACTCACCGGAGATATCATTGGGACAAATGTTCTGACCAAGTTTCATCTGAATTCTAGAGTGTTAACAAGCTTTTTCTTTATTTGACCTAGTGACCTAGTTTTTGACGCACATGACCCAGATTTGAACTCGGCCAAGATATCATTAAGACAAATGTTCTGACCAAGGTTCATAAAGATTGGGCAAAAAATGTGACTTCTTGAGTGTTAACAAACTTTTTCTTCATTTTTACCTAGTGACCTAGTTTTCGACCCAACATGACCCAGATTCAAAATCTGCCGAGATATCATTTGGATAAAATGTTCTGAACAAACTGCATGAAGATTGGGCGAACAATGTGACTTCTTGAGTGTTAACAAGCTTTATCAAGCTTTATAAAGTGTTCAATATAGCAACATAAGGAAAACTGACCCGCTCCCTGGCCTCCATGTTTTTTAACGGAGGGCAACCATTTCAAACTGGGCTGAGATATCATTAGCACAAATGTTCAGCGCAAGTTTCAGGAAGATTGGGCAAAAATGTGACTTTTAGATTGTTAACAAGCATTTTCTTCAATTTGACCTAGTTACCTAGTTTTTGACCACACCTGACCCAGGTTCGAACTCTACCATAACCGAGATATCATTTAAGCAAATGTTCTGACCAAGTTTCATGAAGATTGGCCAATAAATGTGGTCTCTAGAGTGTTAACGAGGAAAATGTTGACAATGCATGACGGACGTCGGACAAACGGCAAATCAGAAAAAGCTCACAATGAGCACGTTGTGCACAGGTGAGCTAAAAAGCAGTATTTTCTCTACAGTAATTGACATTGCAGTCTAAGATATTTAATGACAGAGGAAGTATTCAGAATGTTTACAGTCAGATGGAGATTTTCAGGAAATAGTGTTGTTATTGTTCCATTGATGCACTTTTCGCAGACCTAGCCCGTTTAAAATTCAAAGTACAACATTTCAAAAGTATCAATTTTGGAAGAACAAAGTAATTACCTCTACATTTGACCTCAAATAATGTCGAAATTCATCAACCTCTTTCACTGACCCTTGAACAGTTAACGTAACTGACTTGACAGTTTCTGAAAACAAGTTATGACACCAATATGAATCTGTGAATATTTTACTAACCTTTAAATTTCCAATGAAGATACAACAATTGGTGCACTATAGCAATCTACTTGTAATGTTACATTTACCTTTTTGCCGGAGTTGGATTGCATGTTAGCAATTTTATGACAGATTTGCACGAAGTTTTCTCGGAAGTTTTGAAACGGGCGGATAAACAAATGATTTTGTTGCTGATTGCTAACATCGTCTGGATCCAGTATTTGTTTTATTATTATTATTATTATGATCATTATTGGGAGATACAGCAAAGTGACTGTCGTGGCAAAGTTCAGCTCACTCAGACATATTTCTTTTTACCGATGTGTTATAGATAAATGTTATTCTAATGCGTATAATATATAATTCACTGAGAGGTCCAATGGACCTGGTGAGATGTATAGATTTTTCATAAGAAAACGAGAGACACAAACATGCCACAATTGCCCAACTAGCTTATTAAGAAAGGAGTGTCAGAAGATAAAGGAGTATAAATTGGACATATAAGAAAATTACGTCCAGCAATATGGACGACGTGTTTTTTTAACAAATCCAAATAATATTAAGTAATTTGGAAGATAACCAACCAAGGAAGATTTTTGAAAAATTATTTTAAAATCCAACCTGTGGTTTCTAGCAACAATACTTTCAAAGTTTTCAATATACAATAGCCATACACAGTAAAACGGCCCCGTCCTCTGGCGGCCCTGGTTTTCGACGGAGGGGAACTATGAGAGCAACTTCGGTAGAGGTCCACCCAATAAACAGTTGTGAGGAATTTTTTGAAAGCTTTCACAGGAGTGTAGGGGGAGATGTCGTTTAATTTTTTTTTTCTATTTAAAGCTCTGTTGGCCATTTGTTCACCGGACCGAAACCATTTGAGCAATTTTGGAAAAGGACCACCCAATGAACATTAATTTTTGGTTATGTTGCATCATAGTTTTAGAGGAAATGTCTAAATAAAAGATTTACGTACGAACGCAGGACGGACAAGCGAACCGCCATAATATAAAATCGCTGGCCTTTGGCCAGTGGAGATCAAATCTGGCCTTGGTGATGTTAACATTTTTCTTCGTAAAACTCAATTTTAGCTAACTTCATATCGGCTGACATTCTGGTCCGTAGTACATTTTGACATTATGACATACACACACGATAATGTATCAACACCGGTAAATTAACAACTTTAATGACATTTATCAGAAAAGACCCTGTTTTACAATAATTATTGCAATTTTTGAGTTGATTGCATAACCCACTGGCTTACAACAAGTTATGTAATCCCAACCAGTATACAATTTAATTAATGAAGAATTTTCCTCCAATTGGTTGGTATAAGTTCATGTTTCTTAATAGACAGTAAAGGATTGGAACTTTAATGTTCTTTTAAAATAAACTTTGTTTTGGATGACACACCACAAACTGCGTCTACTTTTCATGAATGCTTTAACAGTGGCACTAGCCATCGGAAATATCTTTATTGTAAAAGATTCACTCTTTAAAACTATTGAAACATTTTTCACCGACAAATAGTATTTTATTTTCATATAAAAAGCTGTTTCCAGTATTAGTTTAGTACTGACATATTTACCTTTTTCAAATGGCAGGAAAATATCTTCACACCTTTGGCAGTCACTGACTATAAGCATTATTCTGATTGGCTTATTAAAGACATTCAGCGGAATAACAAAATGACGATCAAACCTTACCAGACATTAATTCTCCTGAAATTACGAAACAAATAAGAGAGAATGCTTTAATTTGTAAATGGTCAACAGTGTATATGGAAAAAATTAATTTCAATAGGAGCCATAACTTTGTCAACATTTAGTGGCTTGTAACCGAAGTTGAACTTGATCTGTATTTTATGATGTTACATCAATGTATTATAATAATTTAAATATGTGAAGCCTTTCATAAGTTATTGTCCATGTTTTTTCATTTAATTTAAAGATAAAATGGGCCAAAACTGTGTCACAATTAAGTGGTTTGTAACCAAAGTGGTCCTTGACCTGTATTTTATGATGCTACACATGTGCGCCAATAATTATTTAACTATGTCAAGCCATTGTTTAGTAATCCTCAGGAAACCATGTTTGTAGGAATTTTTAAGTACAATAAAGGGCCATAACTCAGTCAAAATATAGTTGTAACCAAAGTCAAACTTGACCCGTATTTTATGATGCTGCACATGTATACCAAGAATTATTTGAATATGTTGAGCCATTCTTGAGTTATCGTACGGAAATCATGTTTGTAGGGAATTTTAAGTTCAAAAGGGGTCATAACTCTGTCAAAATTTACTGGTTCGTAACCAACATCGAACCTGACCAGTATTCTATGATGTTTCACATATGTAACAAACATTATTTGAACATGTCAAGCCTTTCTTGAGATATCATCCGGAAACGAAAAACCAACAGACCGACAAGCTCACTCCTATATACCACTTCCCCCACCCTAAACTTCGCTTGTGGGGGTGTAATAAATGTTGTCATTGGCCAATTATGTTTAGCTCAACGCACACAGATCAGTAGTGGTTATAGTGCAATTATTTTGACAAAGGAATGGACATACAGCCTCGATCACACGATCAATTGTAATACAAGAAGTATGTAGATATAAAAGTATAACAGGTACTTTATTAAGAGAAAATGCAAATGCCTTGTTAATGTTTGAAATCAAACAAAAAATGCACACGGGTGCTTTGGAGTTCATTTGTTGTATAATCATTAGGCGCTGTTTCATTCTTAATCTCTAAAGACACAAATTCTTGTCTGGTATATTATTTCCAGATGGTTTATTTAGAATGAGTTTGATTTGATTAACAATAATATCAGCATAATTATTAATGTCAAAATACCAAAACATTTTGCTTCGAATGAAAAAAAAAATATTTATATAAAACGTGCCTGCACTTAGCACGCAAACCTGAGACATGCTTAACAACTCTACATATGTTTAAGTCACATTTTAAAGCTCTACGTACATTAGGGATGCATGAGGTAGGTCCGTAAGCTAAAAGTAAGGTCGTATGTGACAATGCAAGATTCACACATAAAATGAATGCCTTTTTAGCTTGAGTTGCACTTTTCAATGGAGGAAACCATTTTGTAAACATGAGGTTTGTCGTGTCTTAACCAGTGTGATTAATACACAAGCAACAATGTGTTTTCCTTTACAATTTTACATGTCATTACGGTTTGGTATTGCCTCTGTTATGTACAGCTTTCTTTAAGTATACGTCACTTAATTTCTATGCATGATTCCTCATTTAAAAATAAACAATACATATCACAGTAGTTGACAAATGCTACAGAAACAATGTTAACTTTGATAATAAAATGTCAAACTTTACAAAAACCAATGAAACAAAGGACCTTAAATCTCTAAATAATTTGGACACTTTACAGCCCTTATATCCCCCATTTCCTCTAAGTGCTCTCTGTCATAATATGCAGATTTATTAATCCTTTCATTGGTAACAGAGTTATTTCGATACAAAAATATTAACGGGGCTCACATTTTCAAATAATTAAATTTTTCTAAAAAATGTCATTTAATGTCGTTACTGCAAAAAGTAAAGCAGTTGGACAAATACAAACTATTATTTGACAACAAGGCCTGTCACAGGATGTGACATATGCCCCCAAAGCATATGCTTGTCAGAGGAAACCGAAACAATGTCAGAGTATTTTGAGATTTCAGCAACACAGCTGTTTGTTGTTGTGACACACTTCCTCATATTGATCTTCATTCCAACCAAGATATTGCATTCCTTACATGTTGGCAAAAATAATGCTTCCTACAAAAAGTTCATTCTAATATTTGACCTGTTAAGCGTTACCTTGGACCAACAGACCTTGACCGAGGAGCATGTAAGTAATATGTGACACATCATCTGGTCATGGGAAAACATAATCTGAAATAATATTAAAGTCCTTTAAGGCTTTTAAAAGTTATAGAGCAGAAAGAATATTCCGTGACATTTGAACTTGAATTGTGACCTTGACCTTTGACTGAGACAATGGGAGTTGTACACGACACATCGCCTGGTCAAGGGAAATAACTAGCGATGGGAAATCGATATTCGAATATTCGCTTTAGGTATTCGAATATATTCGAATATTCGTTTTAAAAATACTACTATATACTACTATATATGGCAACCTGTCCGAATATTTTCATATCCGAAATATGTATACTACGTATACGTAATTGTTTTACCTTGTTTCAGTGGTAAATGAGGGATATAACTTTGTGAGTGTTAGGCAAATATAAAGAAATGTAAGATATTGTTAAATGCATTGTCAATGGATTTGTCAATCGTTCCGTTTTTCAGAAGCTTGTATCTGCTGTGCAGATTACACGTTGCCTGGGTTTTGTCTAATGACCGCATAAAGAACATCCAAGCACGTGATGGTGGCATTATTTAATAATAAAGACTATTGTGTAAGATACGGTGTTGACACAATGGAGAATAATTTACAAGTGACGTATAGACACATTGACCAGATCATGTTAATTTTGTTAAAGAAATTGATTGGTTGATAATGGATATATCTTGAGTGGTTTACTTAGAGAGTAATTGTAATTAACTGTGAACAAGTTAACCGTATAGATGTCACTTAAGGATAATATACAACAATGTACGCCTTGTGCAAACTGTGAAACCGTTATCACACCATGGCCCAGTTTTGTTATTTGTGGATACAATGCGTCGTATTCGCGCCGCCTACAAGCCGTTAACTCGCGGCCCTTGTAGAGACGTGGCCCCATGCCAATTATCAATTTTCGTTAATTTGACATGTTTAGCATGTGTTGTAAAAACTTTACACTGCCCCCACCCACCTGCTAGGCAGGAAATACCTTGACCTTGACCTTTGACAGACGAGCATGGGAGTTGTATGCGACACGTTTTCTGGTTATAGAGAATAATAATCTGAAGTAACATTTAAATCCCTCCGGACGCTTAGAAGTAATGAAGTGGAAACAAAAATAATTGACCTTGA
The DNA here is from genome assembly GCA_027627225.1 of Congeria kusceri. Taxonomy (NCBI): domain Eukaryota; kingdom Metazoa; phylum Mollusca; class Bivalvia; order Myida; family Dreissenidae; genus Congeria; species Congeria kusceri. Next base: position 56,046,698 of record CM051034.1, read on the forward strand.
ATTGTGACCTTGACCTTTGACCGACCAACATGTGAGTTGTGCGCGGCATATTGTCTGGTCATGGGGAATAATAATCTGAAGTTATATTTAAATCCTTCCAGGCGTTCAGAAGTTACGGAGCGGAAAATTCATGACCTTTGACCTTCAATTGTGACCTTGACCTTTGACCGAGAAGCATGCGAGTTGTACCCGACACATCGTCTGGTCATAGGGAATAATAATCTGAAATTATATTAAACTCCATTCAGGCATTTAGGAGTTGCGGAGCGGAAACGAAAATTCATGACATTTGTCCTTGAATTGTGACCTTGAACTTTGACGGACGAGTATGGGAGTTGCACTCAACACATCGTCTGGTCGTGTGGAATAATAATCAGAATGTATATTGAAATCCATCCAGGCGTTTAGCAGTTATGGAGCGGAAAGAAAATTTATGACATTTGACCTTGAATGGTGACACATCGTCTAGTCGTGGGGAATAATAATCTGAAGTTATATCAAAATCAAGCCAGGCATTAAAAGTTACAGAGCAGAAGGAACGAAGTCTGAACCGACGGACCCATTACCCACCCACCCACGCACGAACCCACCATAGACGGACGGTGCGCTTACTATATGCCCTCCTTCAGAGGAATACAAACTAAAAATCTATGTGAAAAGTGGAAAATCTGTCAAACTACACTAATTGAGTTATGGGGAATGTTGCACTTGATGTTGGAGTTGAAGAAGAGAAAGGTACATTCCAAGTTTCAGGTGAATAACTTGTGTAATTTAGAAATTATAAGACTTTGGATAAAATCTTTAACCAGAAAATCTATTTTGACAAAGGAATGGACATACAGCCTCGATCACACGATCAATTGTAATACAAGAAGTATGTAGATATAAAAGTATAAAAGGTACTTTATTAAGAGAAAATGCAAATGCCTTGTTAATGTTTGAAATCAAACAAAAAAAGCACACGGGTGCTTTGGAGTTCATTTGTTGTATTATCATTAGGCGCTGTTTCATTCTTAATCTCTAAAGACACAAATTCTTGTCTGGTATATTATTTCCAGATGGTTTATTTAGAATGAGTTTGATTTGATTAACAATAATATCAGCATAATTATTAATGTCAAAATACCAAAACATTTTGCTTCGAATGAAGAAAAAAATATTTATTTAAAACGTGCCTGCACTTAGCACGCAAACCTGTGACATGCTTAACAACTCTACATATGTTTAAGTCACATTTTAAAGCTCTACGTACATTAGGGATGCATGAGGTAGGTCCGTAAGCTAAAAGTAAGGTCGTATGTGACAATGCAAGATTCACACATAAAATGAATGCCTTTTTAGCTTGAGTTGCACTTTTCAATGGAGGAAACCATTTTGTAAACATGAGGTTTGTCGTGTCTTAACCAGTGTGATTAATACACAAGCAACAATGTGTTTTCCTTTACAATTTTACATGTCATTACGGTTTGGTATTGCCTCTGTTATGTACAGCTTTCTTTAAGTATACGTCACTTAATTTCTATGCATGATTCCTCATTTAAAAATAAACAATACATATCACAGTAGTTGACAAATGCTACATAAACAATGTTAATTTTGATAATAAAATGTCAAACTTTACAAAAACCAATGAAACAAAGGACCTTAAATCTCTAAATAATTTTGACACTTTACAGCCCTTATATCCCCCATTTCCTCTAAGTGCTCTCTGTCATAATATGCAGATTTATTAATCCTTTCATTGGTAACAGAGTTATTCCGATACAAAAATATTAACGGGGCTCACATTTTCAAATAATTAAATTTTTCTAAAAAATGTCATTTAATGTCGTAACTGCTAAAAGTAAAGCAGTTGGACTAATACAAACTATTATTTGACAACAAGGCCTGTCACAGGATGTGACATATGCCCCCAAAGCATATGCTTGTCAGAGGAAACCGAAACAATGTCAGAGTATTTTGATATTTCAGCAACACAGCTGTTTGTTGTTGTGACACACTACCTCATATTGATCTTCATTCCAACCAAGATATTGCATTCCTTACATGTTGGCAAAAATAATGCTTCCTACAAAAAGTTCATTCTAATATTTGACCTGTTAAGCGTTACCTTGGACCAACAGACCTTGACCGAGGAGCATGTAAGTAATATGTGACACATCATCTGGTCATGGGAAAACATAATCTGAAATAATATTAAAGTCCTTTAAGGCTTTTAAAAGTTATAGAGCAGAAAGAATATTCCGTGACATTTGAACTTGAATTGTGACCTTGACCTTTGACTGAGACAATGGGAGTTGTACACGACACATCGCCTGGTCAAGGGAAATAACTAGCGATGGGAAATCGATATTCGAATATTCGCTTTAGGTATTCGAATATATTCGAATATTCGTTTTAAAAATACTACTATACTACTATATATGGCAACCTGTCCGAATATTTTCATATCCGAAATATGTATACTACGTATACGTAATTGTTTTACCTTGTTTCAGTGGTAAATGAGGGATATAACTTTGTGAGTGTTAGGCAAATATAAAGAAATGTAAGATATTGTTAAATGTATTGTCAATGGATTTGTCAATCGTTCCTTTTTTCAGAAGCTTGTATCTGCTGTGCAGATTACACGTTGCCTGGGTTTGTCTAATGACCGCATAAAGAACATCCAAGCACGTGATGGTGGCATTATTTAATAATAAAGACTATTGTGTAAGATACGGTGTTGACACAATGGAGAATAATTTACTAGTGACGTATAGACACATTGACCAGATCATGTTAATTTTGTTAAAGAAATTGATTGGTTGATAATGGATACATCTTGAGTGGTTTACTTAGAGAGTAATTGTAATTAACTGTGAACAAGTTAACCGTATAGATGTCACTTAAGGATAATATACAACAATGTACGCCTTGTGCAAACTGTGAAACCGTTATCACAACATGTCCCAGTTTTGTTATTTGTGGATACAATGCGTCGTATTCGCGCCGCCTACAAGCCGTTAACTCGCGGCCCTTGTAGAGACGTGGCCCCATGCCAATTATCAATTGTCGTTAATTTGACATGTTTAGCATGTGTTGTAAAAACTTTACACTGCCCCCACCCACCTGCTAGGCAGGAAATACCTTGACCTTGACCTTTGACAGACGAGCATGGGAGTTGTATGCGACACGTTTTCTGGTCATAGAGAATAATAATCTGAAGTAACATTTAAATCCCTCCGGACGCTTAGAAGTAATGAAGTGGAAACAAAAATAATTGACCTTGAATTGTGACCTTGACCTTTGACCGACCAACATGTGAGTTGTGCGCGGCATATTGTCTGGTCATGGGGAATAATAATCTGAAGTTATATTTAAATCCTTCCAGGCGTTCAGAAGTTACGGAGCGGAAAATTCATGACCTTTGACCTTCAATTGTGACCTTGACCTTTGACCGAGAAGCATGCGAGTTGTACCCGACACATCGTCTGGTCATAGGGAATAATAATCTGAAATTATATTAAACTCCATTCAGGCATTTAGGAGTTGCGGAGCGGAAACGAAAATTCATGACATTTGTCCTTGAATTGTGACCTTGAACTTTGACGGACGAGTATGGGAGTTGCACTCAACACATCGTCTGGTCGTGTGGAATAATAATCAGAATGTATATTGAAATCCATCCAGGCGTTTAGCAGTTATGGAGCGGAAAGAAAATTTATGACATTTGACCTTGAATGGTGACACATCGTCTAGTCATGGGGAATAATAATCTGAAGTTATATCAAAATCAAGCCAGGCATTAAAAGTTACAGAGCAGAAGGAACGAAGTCTGAACGGACGGACCCATTACCCACCCACCCACGCACGAACCCACCATAGACGGACGGTGCGCTTACTATATGCCCTCCTTCAGAGGAATACAAACTAAAAATCTATGTGAAAAGTGGAAAATCTGTCAAACTACACTAATTGAGTTATGGGGAATGTTGCACTTGATGTTGGAGTTGAAGAAGAGAAAGGTACATTCCAAGTTTCAGGTGAATAACTTGTGTAATTTTGAAATTATAAGACTTTGGATAAAATCTTTAACCAGAAAATCTATTTTGACAAAGGAATGGACATACAGCCTCGATCACACGATCAATTGTAATACAAGAAGTATGTAGATATAAAAGTATAAAAGGTACTTTATTAAGAGAAAATGCAAATGCCTTGTTAATGTTTGAAATCAAACAAAAAATGTACACGGGTGCTTTGGAGTTCATTTGTTGTATTATCATTAGGCGCTGTTTCATTCTTAATCTCTAAAGACACAAATTCTTGTCTGGTATATTATTTCCAGATGGTTTATTTAGAATGAGTTTGATTTGATTAACAATAATATCAGCATAATTATTAATGTCAAAATACCAAAACATTTTGCTTCGAATGAAAAAAAAAATATTTATTTAAAACGTGCCTGCACTTAGCACGCACACCTGTGACATGCTTAACAACTCTACATATGTTTAAGTCACATTTTAAAGCTCTACGTACATTAGGGATGCATGAGGTAGGTCCGTAAGCTAAAAGTAATGTCGTATGTGACAATGCAAGATTCACACATAAAATGAATGCCTTTTTAGCTTGAGTTGCACTTTTCAATGGAGGAAACCATTTTGTAAACATGAGGTTTGTCGTGTCTTAACCAGTGTGATTAATACACAAGCAACAATGTGTTTTCCTTTACAATTTTACATGTCATTACGGTTTGGTATTGCCTCTGTTATGTACAGCTTTCTTTAAGTATACGTCACTTAATTTCTATGCATGATTCCTCATTTAAAAATAAACAATACATATCACAGTAGTTGACAAATGCTACAGAAACAATGTTAACTTTGATAATAAAATGTCAAACTTTACAAAAACCAATGAAACAAAGGACCTTAAATCTCGAAATAAATTTGACACTTTACAGCCCTTATATCCCCCATTTCCTCTAAGTGCTCTCTGTCATAATATGCAGATTTATTAATCCTTTCATTGGTAACAGATTTATACCGATACAAAAATATTAACGGGGCTCACATTTTCAAATAATTAAATTTTTCTAAAAAATGTCATTTAATGTCGTAACTGCAAAAAGTAAAGCAGTTGGACTAATACAAACTATTATTTGACAACAAGGCCTGTCACAGGATGTGACATATGCCCCCAAAGCATATGCTTGTCAGAGGAAACCGAAACAATGTCAGAGTATTTTGAGATTTCAGCAACACAGCTGTTTGTTGTTGTGACACACTACCTCATATTGATCTTCATTCCAACCAAGATATTGCATTCCTTACATGTTGGCAAAAATAATGCTTCCTACAAAAAGTTCATTCTAATATTTGACCTGTTAAGCGTTACCTTGGAACAACAGACCTTGACCGAGGAGCATGTAAGTAATATGTGACACATCATCTGGTCATGGGAAAACATAATCTGAAGTAATATTAAAGTCCTTTAAGGCTTTTAAAAGTTATAGAGCAGAAAGAATATTCCGTGACATTTGAACTTGAATTGTGACCTTGACCTTTGACTGAGACAATGGGAGTTGTACACGACACATCGCCTGGTCAAGGGAAATAACTAGCGATGGGAAATCGATATTCGAATATTCGCTTTAGGTATTCGAATATATTCGAATATTCGTTTTAAAAATACTACTATATACTACTATATATGGCAACCTGTCCGAATATTTTCATATCCGAAATATGTATACTACGTATACGTAATTGTTTTACCTTGTTTCAGTGGTAAATGAGGGATATAACTTTGTGAGTGTTAGGCAAATATAAAGAAATGTAAGATATTGTTAAATGTATTGTCAATGGATTTGTCAATCGTTACTTTTTTCAGAAGCTTGTATCTGCTGTGCAGATTACACGTTGCCTGGGTTTTGTCTAATGACCGCATAAAGAACATCCAAGCACGTGATGGTGGCATTATTTAATAATAAAGACTATTGTGTCAGATACGGTGTTGACACAATGGAGAATAATTTACAAGTGACGTATAGACACATTGACCAGATCATGTTAATTTTGTTAAAGAAATTGATTGGTTGATAATGGATACATCTTGAGTGGTTTACTTAGAGAGTAATTGTAATTAACTGTGAACAAGTTGACCGTATAGATGTCACTTAAGGATAATATACAACAATGTACGCCTTGTGCAAACTGTGAAACCGTTATCACAACATGTCCCAGTTTTGTTATTTGTGGATACAATGCGTCGTATTCGCGCCGCCTACAAGCCGTTAACTCGCGGCCCTTGTAGAGACGTGGCCCCATGCCAATTATCAATTTTCGTTAATTTGACATGTTTAGCATGTGTTGTAAAAACTTTACACTGCCCCCACCCACCTGCTAGGCAGGAAATACCTTGACCTTGACCTTTGACAGACGAGCATGGGAGTTGTATGCGACACGTTTTCTGGTCATAGAGAATAATAATCTGAAGTAACATTTAAATCCCTCCGGACGCTTAGAAGTAATGAAGTGGAAACAAAAATAATTGACCTTGAATTGTGACCTTGACCTTTGACCGACCAACATGTGAGTTGTGCGCGGCATATTGTCTGGTCATGGGGAATAATAATCTGAAGTTATATTTAAATCCTTCCAGGCGTTCAGAAGTTACGGAGCGGAAAATTCATGACCTTTGACCTTCAATTGTGACCTTGACCTTTGACCGAGAAGTATGCGAGTTGTACCCGACACATCGTCTGGTCATAGGGAATAATAATCTGAAATTATATTAAACTCCATTCAGGCATTTAGGAGTTGCGGAGCGGAAACGAAAATTCATGACATTTGTCCTTGAATTGTGACATTGAACTTTGACGGACGAGTATGGGAGTTGCACTCAACACATCGTCCGGTCGTGTGGAATAATAATCAGAATGTATATTGCAATCAATCCAGGCGTTTAGCAGTTATGGAGCGGAAAGAAAATTTATGACATTTGACCTTGAATGGTGACACATCGTCTAGTCATGGGGAATAATAATCTGAAGTTATATCAAAATCAAGCCAGGCATTAAAAGTTACAGAGCAGAAGGAACGAAGTCTGAACGGACGGACCCATTACCCACCCACCCACGCACGAACCCACCATAGACGGACGGTGCGCTTACTATATGCCCTCCTTCAGAGGAATACAAACTAAAAATCTATGTGAAAAGTGGAAAATCTGTCAAACTACACTAATTGAGTTATGGGGAATGTTGCACTTGATGTTGGAGTTGAAGACGAGAAAGGTACATTCCAAGTTTCAGGTGAATAACTTGTGTAATTTTGAAATTATAAGACTTTGGATAAAAACTTTAACCAGAAAATCTATTTTGACAAAGGAATGGACATACTGCTTCGATCACACGATCAATTGTAATACAAGAAGTATGTAGATATAAATGTATAAAAGGTACTTTATTAAGAGAAAATGCAAATGCCTTGTTAATGTTTGAAATCAAACAAAAAATGCACACGGGTGCTTTGGAGTTCATTTGTTGTATAATCATTAGGCGCTGTTTCATTCTTAATCTCTAAAGACACAAATTCTTGTCTGGTATATTATTTCCAGATGGTTTATTTAGAATGAGTTTGATTTGATTAACAATAATATCAGCATAATTATTAATGTCAAAATACCAAAACATTTTGCTTCGAATGAAAAAAAAATATTTATTTAAAACGTGCCTGCACTTAGCACGCAAACCTGTGACATGCTTAACAAATCTACATATGTTTAAGTCACATTTTAAAGCTCTACGTACATTAGGGATGCATGAGGTAGGTCCGTAAGCTAAAAGTAAGGTCGTATGTGACAATGCAAGATTCACACATAAAATGAATGCCTTTTTAGCTTGAGTTGCACTTTTCAATGGAGGAAACCATTTTGTAAACATGAGGTTTGTCGTGTCTTAACCAGTGTGATTAATACACAAGCAACAATGTGTTTTCCTTTACAATTTTACATGTCATTACGGTTTGGTATTGCCTCTGTTATGTACAGCTTTCTTTAAGTATACGTCACTTAATTTCTATGCATGATTCCTCATTTAAAAATAAACAATACATATCACAGTAGTTGACAAATGCTACAGAAACAATGTTAACTTTGATAATAAAATGTCAAACTTTACAAAAACCAATGAAACAAAGGACCTTAAATCTCGAAATAATTTTGACACTTTACAGCCCTTATATCCCCCATTTCCTCTAAGTGCTCTCTGTCATAATATGCAGATTTATTAATCCTTTCATTGGTAACAGAGTTATTCCGATACAAAAATATTAACGGGGCTCACATTTTCAAATAATTAAATTTTTCTAAAAAATGTCATTTAATGTCGTAACTGCAAAAAGTAAAGCAGTTGGACTAATACAAACTATTATTTGACAACAAGGCCTGTCACAGGATGTGACATATGCCCCCAAAGCATATGCTTGTCAGAGGAAACCGAAACAATGTCAGAGTATTTTGAGATTTCAGCAACACAGCTGTTTGTTGTTGTGACACACTACCTCATATTGATCTTCATTCCAACCAAGATATTGCATTCCTTACATGTTGGCAAAAATAATGCTTCCTACAAAAAGTTCATTCTAATATTTGACCTGTTAAGCGTTACCTTGGACCAACAGACCTTGACCGAGGAGCATGTAAGTAATATGTGACACATCATCTGGTCATGGGAAAACATAATCTGAAGTAATATTAAAGTCCTTTAAGGCTTTTAAAAGTTATAGAGCAGAAAGAATATTCCGTGACATTTGAACTTGAATTGTGACCTTGACCTTTGACTGAGACAATGGGAGTTGTACACGACACATCGCCTGGTCAAGGGAAATAACTAGCGATGGGAAATCGATATTCGAATATTCGCTTTAGGTATTCGAATATATTCGAATATTCGTTTTAAAAATACTACTATATACTACTATATATGGCAACCTGTCCGAATATTTTCATATCCGAAATATGTATACTACGTATACGTAATTGTTTTACCTTGTTTCAGTGGTAAATGAGGGATATAACTTTGTGAGTGTTAGGCAAATATAAAGAAATGTAAGATATTGTTAAATGTATTGTCAATGGATTTGTCAATCGTTACTTTTTTCAGAAGCTTGTATCTGCTGTGCAGATTACACGTTGCCTGGGTTTTGTCTAATGACCGCATAAAGAACATCCAAGCACGTGATGGTGGCATTATTTAATAATAAAGACTATTGTGTCAGATACGGTGTTGACACAATGGAGAATAATTTACAAGTGACGTATAGACACATTGACCAGATCATGTTAATTTTGTTAAAGAAATTGATTGGTTGATAATGGATACATCTTGAGTGGTTTACTTAAAGAGTAATTGTAATTAACTGTGAACAAGTTGACCGTATAGATGTCACTTAAGGATAATATACAACAATGTACGCCTTGTGCAAACTGTGAAACCGTTATCACAACATGTCCCAGTTTTGTTATTTGTGGATACAATGCGTCGTATTCGCGCCGCCTACAAGCCGTTAACTCGCGGCCCTTGTAGAGACGTGGCCCCATGCCAATTATCAATTGTCGTTAATTTGACATGTTTAGCATGTGTTGTAAAAACTTTACACTGCCCCCACCCACCTGCTAGGCAGGAAATACCTTGACCTTGACCTTTGACAGACGAGCATGGGAGTTGTATGCGACACGTTTTCTGGTCATAGAGAATAATAATCTGAAGTAACATTTAAATCCCTCCGGACGCTTAGAAGTAATGAAGTGGAAACAAAAATAATTGACCTTGAATTGTGACCTTGACCTTTGACCGACCAACATGTGAGTTGTGCGCGGCATATTGTCTGGTCATGGGGAATAATAATCTGAAGTTATATTTAAATCCTTCCAGGCGTTCAGAAGTTACGGAGCGGAAAATTCATGACCTTTGACCTTCAATTGTGACCTTGACCTTTGACCGAGAAGCATGCGAGTTGTACCCGACACATCGTCTGGTCATAGGGAATAATAATCTGAAATTATATTAAACTCCATTCAGGCATTTAGGAGTTGCGGAGCGGAAACGAAAATTCATGACATTTGTCCTTGAATTGTGACCTTGAACTTTGACGGACGAGTATGGGAGTTGCACTCAACACATCGTCTGGTCGTGTGGAATAATAATCAGAATGTATATTGAAATCCATCCAGGCGTTTAGCAGTTATGGAGCGGAAAGAAAATTTATGACATTTGACCTTGAATGGTGACACATCGTCTAGTCATGGGGAATAATAATCTGAAGTTATATCAAAATCAAGCCAGGCATTAAAAGTTACAGAGCAGAAGGAACGAAGTCTGAACGGACGGACCCATTACCCACCCACCCACGCACGAACCCACCATAGACGGACGGTGCGCTTACTATATGCCCTCCTTCAGAGGAATACAAACTAAAAATCTATGTGAAAAGTGGAAAATCTGTCAAACTACACTAATTGAGTTATGGGGAATGTTGCACTTGATGTTGGAGTTGAAGAAGAGAAAGGTACATTCCAAGTTTCAGGTGAATAACTTGTGTAATTTTGAAATTATAAGACTTTGGATAAAATCTTTAACCAGAAAATCTATTTTGACAAAGGAATGGACATACAGCCTCGATCACACGATCAATTGTAATACAAGAAGTATGTAGATATAAAAGTATAAAAGGTACTTTATTAAGAGAAAATGCAAATGCCTTGTTAATGTTTGAAATCAAACAAAAAATGTACACGGGTGCTTTGGAGTTCATTTGTTGTATTATCATTAGGCGCTGTTTCATTCTTAATCTCTAAAGACACAAATTATTGTCTGGTATATTATTTCCAGATGGTTTATTTAGAATGAGTTTGATTTGATTAACAATAATATCAGCATAATTATTAATGTCAAAATACCAAAACATTTTGCTTCGAATGAAAAAAACAATATTTATTTAAAACGTGCCTGCACTTAGCACGCAAACCTGTGACATGCTAAACAACTCTACATATGTTTAAGTCACATTTTAAAGCTCTACGTACATTAGGGATGCATGAGGTAGGTCCGTAAGCTAAAAGTAAGGTCGTATGTGACAATGCAAGATTCACACATAAAATGAATGCCTTTTTAGCTTGAGTTGCACTTTTCAATGGAGGAAACCATTTTGTAAACATGAGGTTTGTCGTGTCTTAACCAGTGTGATTAATACACAAGCAACAATGTGTTTTCCTTTACAATTTTACATGTCATTACGGTTTGGTATTGCCTCTGTTATGTACAGCTTTCTTTAAGTATACGTCACTTAATTTCTATGCATGATTCCTCATTTAAAAATAAACAATACATATCACAGTAGTTGACAAATGCTACGGAAACAATGTTAACTTTGATAATAAAATGTCAAACTTTACAAAAACCAATGAAACAAAGGACCTTAAATCTCGAAATAATTTGGACACTTTACAGCCCTTATATCCCCCATTTCCTCTAAGTGCTCTCTGTCATAATATGCAGATTTATTAATCCTTTCATTGGTAACAGAGTTAATCCGATACAAAAATATTAACGGGGCTCACATTTTCAAATAATTAAATTTTTCTAAAAAATGTCATTTAATGTCGTAACTGCAAAAAGGAAAGCAGTTGGACTAATACAAACTATTATTTGACAACAAGGCCTGTCACAGGATGTGACATATGCCCCCAAAGCATATGCTTGTCAGAGGAAACCGAAACAATGTCAGAGTATTTTGAGATTTCAGCAACACAGCTGTTTGTTGTTGTGACACACTACCTCATATTGATCTTCATTCCAACCAAGATATTGCATTCCTTACATGTTGGCAAAAATAATGCTTCCTACAAAAAGTTCATTGTAATATTTGACCTGTTAAGCGTTACCTTGTAACAACAGACCTTGACCGAGGAGCATGTAAGTAATATGTGACACATCATCTGGTCATGGGAAAACATAATCTGAAGTAATATTAAAGTCCTTTAAGGCTTTTAAAAGTTATAGAGCAGAAAGAATATTCCGTGACATTTGAACTTGAATTGTGACCTTGACCTTTGACTGAGACAATGGGAGTTGTACACGACACATCGCCTGGTCAAGGGAAATAACTAGCGATGGGAAATCGATATTCGAATATTCGCTTTAGGTATTCGAATATATTCGAATATTCGTTTTAAAAATACTACTATATACTACTATATATGGCAACCTGTCCGAATATTTTCATATCCGAAATATGTATACTACGTATACGTAATTGTTTTACCTTGTTTCAGTGGTAAATGAGGGATATAACTTTGTGAGTGTTAGGCAAATATAAAGAAATGTAAGATATTGTTAAATGTATTGTCAATGGATTTGTCAATCGTTCCTTTTTTCAGAAGCTTGTATCTGCTGTGCAGATTACACGTTGCCTGGATTTGTCTAATGACCGCATAAAGAACATCCAAGCACGTGATGGTGGCATTATTTAATAATAAAGACTATTGTGTAAGATACGGTGTTGACACAATTGAGAATAATTTACAAGTGATGTATAGACACATTGACCAGATCATGTTAATTTTGTTAAAGAAATTGATTGGTTGATAATGGATACATCTTGAGTGGTTTACTTAGAGAGTAATTGTAATTAACTGTGAACAAGTTAACCGTATAGATGTCACTTAAGGATAATATACAACAATGTACGCCTTGTGCAAACTGTGAAACCGTTATCACAACATGTCCCAATTTTGTTATTTGTGGATACAATGCGTCGTATTCGCGCCGCCTACAAGCCGTTTACTCGCGGCCCTTGTAGAGACGTGGCCCCATGCCAATTATCAATTGTCGTTAATTTGACATGTTTAGCATGTGTTGTAAAAACTTACACTGCCCCCACCCACCTGCTAGGCAGGAAATACCTTGACCTTGACCTTTGACAGACGAGCATGGGAGTTGTATGCGACACGTTTTCTGGTCATAGAGAATAATAATCTGAAGTAACATTTAAATCCCTCCGGACGCTTAGAAGTAATGAAGTGGAAACAAAAATAATTGACCTTGAATTGTGACCTTGACCTTTGACCGACCAACATGTGAGTTGTGCGCGGCATATTGTCTGGTCATGGGGAATAGTAATCTGAAGTTATATTTAAATCCTTCCAGGCGTTCAGAAGTTACGGAGCGGAAAATTCATGACCTTTCACATTCAATTGTGACCTTGACCTTTGACCGAGAAGCATGCGAGTTGTACCCGACACATCGTCTAGTCATAGAGAATAATAATCTGAAATTATATTAAACTCCATTCAGGCATTTAGGAGTTGCGGAGCGGAAACGAAAATTCATGACATTTGTCCTTGAATTGTGACCTTGAACTTTGACGGACGAGTATGGGAGTTGCACTCAACACATCGTCCGGTCGTGTGGAATAATAATCAGAATGTATATTGCAATCCATCCAGGCGTTTAGCAGTTATGGAGCGGAAAGAAAATTTATGACATTTGACCTTGAATGGTGACACATCGTCTAGTCATGGGGAATAATAATCTGAAGTTATATCAAAATCAAGCCAGGCATTAAAAGTTACAGAGCAGAAGGAACGAAGTCTGAACGGACGGACCCATTACCCACCCACCCACGCACGAACCACCATAGACGGACGGTGCGCTTACTATATGCCCTCCTTCAGAGGAATACAAACTAAAAATCTATGTGAAAAGTGGAAAATCTGTCAAACTACACTAATTGAGTTATGGGGAATGTTGCACTTGATGTTGGAGTTGAAGACGAGAAAGGTACATTCCAAGTTTCAGGTGAATAACTTGTGTAATTTTGAAATTATAAGACTTTGGATAAAAACTTTAACCAGAAAATCTATTTTGACAAAGGAATGGACATACAGCTTCGATCACACGATCAATTGTAATACAAGAAGTATGTAGATATAAAAGTATAAAAGGTACTTTATTAAGAGAAAATGCAAATGCCTTGTTAATGTTTGAAATCAAACAAAAAATGCACACGGGTGCTTTGGAGTTCATTTGTTGTATAATCATTAGGCGCTGTTTCATTCTTAATCTCTAAAGACACAAATTATTGTCTGGTATATTATTTCCAGATGGTTTATTTAGAATGAGTTTGATTTGATTAACAATAATATCAGCATAATTATTAATGTCAAAATACCAAAACATTTTGCTTCGAATGAAAAAAAAAATATTTATTTAAAACGTGCATGCACTTAGCACGCAAACCTGTGACATGCTTAACAACTCTACATATGTTTAAGTCACATTTTAAAGCTCTACGTACATTAGGGATGCATGAGGTAGGTCCGTAAGCTAAAAGTAAGGTCGTATGTGACAATGCAAGATTCACACATAAAATGAATGCCTTTTTAGCTTGAGTTGCACTTTTCAATGGAGGAAACCATTTTGTAAACATGAGGTTTGTCGTGTCTTAACCAGTGTGATTAATACACAAGCAACAATGTGTTTTCCTTTACAATTTTACATGTCATTACGGTTTGGTATTGCCTCTGTTATGTACAGCTTTCTTTAAGTATACGTCACTTAATTTCTATGCATGATTCCTCATTTAAAAATAAACAATACATATCACAGTAGTTGACAAATGCTACAGAAACAATGTTAACTTTGATAATAAAATGTCAAACTTTACAAAAACCAATGAAACAAAGGACCTTAAATCTCGAAATAATTTTGACACTTTACAGCCCTTATATCCCCCATTTCCTCTAAGTGCTCTCTGTCATAATATGCAGATTTATTAATCCTTTCATTGGTAACAGAGTTAATCCGATACAAAAATATTAACGGGGCTCACATTTTCAAATAATTAAATTTTTCTAAAAAATGTCATTTAATGTCGTAACTGCAAAAAGTAAAGCAGTTGGACTAATACAAACTATTATTTGACAACAAGGCCTGTCACAGGATGTGACATATGCCCCCAAAGCATATGCTTGTCAGAGGAAACCGAAACAATGTCAGAGTATTTTGAGATTTCAGCAACACAGCTGTTTGTTGTTGTGACACACTACCTCATATTGATCTTCATTCCAACCAAGATATTGCATTCCTTACATGTTGGCAAAAATAATGCTTCCTACAAAAAGTTCATTCTAATATTTGACCTGTTAAGCGTTACCTTGGACCAACAGACCTTGACCGAGGAGCATGTAAGTAATATGTGACACATTATCTGGTCATGGGAAAACATAATCTGAAGTAATATTAAAGTCCTTTAAGGCTTTTAAAAGTTATAGAGCAGAAAGAATATTCCGTGACATTTGAACTTGAATTGTGACCTTGACCTTTGACTGAGACAATGGGAGTTGTACACGACACATCGCCTGGTCAAGGGAAATAACTAGCGATGGGAAATCGATATTCGAATATTCGCTTTAGGTATTCGAATATATTCGAATATTCGTTTTAAAAATACTACTATATACTACTATATATGGCAACCTGTCCGAATATTTTCATATCCGAAATATATATACTACGTATACGTAATTGTTTTACCTTGTTTCAGTGGTAAATGAGGGATATAACTTTGTGAGTGTTAGGCAAATATAAAGAAATGTAAGATATTGTTAAATGTATTGTCAATGGATTTGTCAATCGTTACTTTTTTCAGAAGCTTGTATCTGCTGTGCAGATTACACGTTGCCTGGGTTTTGTTTAATGACCGCATAAAGAACATCCAAGCACGTGATGGTGGCATTATTTAATAATAAAGACTATTGTGTCAGATACGGTGTTGACACAATGGAGAATAATTTACAAGTGACGTATAGACACATTGACCAGATCATGTTAATTTTGTTAAAGAAATTGATTGGTTGATAATGGATACATCTTGAGTGGTTTACTTAGAGAGTAATTGTAATTAACTGTGAACAAGTTGACCGTATAGATGTCACTTAAGGATAATATACAACAATGTACGCCTTGTGCAAACTGTGAAACCGTTATCACAACATGTCCCAGTTTTGTTATTTGTGGATACAATGCGTCGTATTCGCGCCGCCTACAAGCCGTTAACTCGCGGCCCTTGTAGAGACGTGGCCCCATGCCAATTATCAATTGTCGTTAATTTGACATGTTTAGCATGTGTTGTAAAAACTTTACACTGCCCCCACCCACCTGCTAGGCAGGAAATACCTTGACCTTGACCTTTGACAGACGAGCATGGGAGTTGTATGCGACACGTTTTCTGGTCATAGAGAATAATAATCTGAAGTAACATTTAAATCCCTCCGGACGCTTAGAAGTAATGAAGTGGAAACAAAAATAATTGACCTTGAATTGTGAACTTGACCTTTGTCTGCATATTGTCTAGTCATGGGGAATAATAATCTGAAGTTATATTTAAATCCTTCCAGGCGTTCAGAAGTTACGGAGCGGAAAATTCATGACCTTTGACCTTCAATTGTGACCTTGACCTTTGACCGAGAAGCATGCGAGTTGTACCCGAAAAATCGTCTGGTCATAGGGAATAATAATCTGATATTATATTAAACTCCATTCAGGCATTTAGGAGTTGCGGAGCTGAAACGAAAATTCATGACATTTGTCCTTGAATTGTGACCTTGAACTGTGACGGACGAGTATGGGAGTTGCACTCAACACATCGTCTGGCCATGTGGAATAATAATCAGAATGTATATTGAAATCCATCCAGGCGTTTAGCAGTTATGGAGCGGAAAGGAAATTTATGACATTTGACCTTGAATGGTGACACATCGTCTAGTCATGGGGAATAATAATCTGAAGTTATATCAAAATCAAGCCAGGCATTAAAAGTTATAGAGCAGAAGGAACGAAGTATGAACGTACGGACCCATTACCCACCCACCCACGCACGAACCAACCATAGATGGACGGTGCGATTACTATATGCCCTTCAGAGGAATACAAACTAAAAATCTATGTGAAAAGTGGAAAATCTGTCAAACTACACTAATTGAGTTATGGGGAATGTTGCACTTGATGTTGGAGTTGAAGAAGAGAAAGGTACATTCCAAGTTTCAGGTGAATAACTTGTGTAATTTTGAAATTATAAGACTTTGGATAAAAACTTTAACCAGGAAATCTATTTTGACAAAGGAATGGACATACAGCCTCGATCACACGATCAATTGTAATACAAGAAGTATGTAGATATAAAAGTATAAAAGGTACTTTATAAAGAGAAAATGCAAATGCCTTGTTAATGTTTGAAATCAAACAAAAAAAGCACACGGGTGCTTTGGAGTTCATTTGTTGTATTATCATTAGGCGCTGTTTCATTCTTAATCTCTAAAGACACAAATTCTTGTCTGGTATATTATTTCCAGATGGTTTATTTAGAATGAGTTTGATTTGATTAACAATAATATCAGCATAATTATTAATGTCAAAATACCAAAACATTTTGCTTCGAATGAAAAAAAAAATATTTATTTAAAACGTGCCTGCACTTAGCACGCAAACCTGTGACATGCTTAACAACTCTACATATGTTTAAGTCACATTTTAAAGCTCTACGTACATTAGGGATGCATGAGGTAGGTCCGTAAGCTAAAAGTAAGGTCGTATGTGACAATGCAAGATTCACACATAAAATGAATGCCTTTTTAGCTTGAGTTGCACTTTTCAATGGAGGAAACCATTTTGTAAACATTTTTTTTTTTTTTTTTTTTTTTTTTTTTTTTTTTTTTATCCGATTCTTTATTTACCTCGTCCATAGGTATGTGCAGGTCGAGGTCATCCTGCTCCATACCTTACAATGTTTGATGTTAGTAGACAGACAGTTTAAATACAATAAAAGTTAGTGTATAATAATATTTGTTGAGTTGTCTTTAACATCTTTATAGATTACTGATAATGTTATAGAAGAGGCAAAATAAATATGTTTATATGAATGCATGTACAACAAAATAGCAAAAAACACTCACTTTCGGCATACATACAAACACAAATATGAAAGAAAGAAGAAAGGAAATAAAAAAAAAAAACAAAAAAAACAACAGAGAATCGTGTTTGGACTTCTGACAATATAATCTTGAAATCATTGCGAGACATACAGCAAAATGGTATCGGGTAAGTATTAGAACAATAAAAAACTAGTATAATTATGATATTGGATACACTACACTACTTCATCGTGGATTGGATTGGCAAGTAGCTGTACAATTGCCCATTTTTGCTTTTCTTTTTCTTGACATTTGCCATTGTTTTGAATGTCCCATGGTAATCGTAAACTTTTACTTAGTCCTAGTATAGTGGGTGGGACCCTTTTTTTCTTACACATGAATATATATTTTTTCAATTCTAAGATAAAAATATTTATTTCACTCATGGTTTCATTTGTACTGCCAAGTATCATAGTTTGACAACAAATTTCAGAATATTTGTGCATATTATGTGACCTTAAAAATTGAATAACATAATTGACAACAATTTGTGTAAAGTAGCAGTCCCAGAATAAATGTATAATAGTTTCTTCATGTTCTTTGCAAAAAGTACATAAATTATCCTGTGCAATATTCATTTTATACAGTAAAGATTTAGTTCCTAGGATTCTGTGCACAATTCTTGTCTGAAACCACTGGGTGTATGTATCTCTGGAAATGTTAAAAACAAGTCTATGTACTTTTTTCCATTCAATGTTATTGAAGGATATATTCCATTTCGATTGGCAAGTTGGTATATCGGTGTTGGAGGTAAACGTTTTATATACAATTTTGTTTTGGTTTTGCATCAAGACTATATTATTTAAATAAAAAGATGTAAATGCACATTCTATATCTGGCTTTTTTATAACATCAAAGCCTGACATTTTTATAAAGTTCTTCACTGTTCTAATTAAGCCTTCATAAAATAGAAAATTAATTTGTATACCAATGTAAGATTCTAACAAATCCTTACTCACAAATAGTCCAGATGAGCTTACTATATCTCTAACATACCTAACTCCTCTATCATACATATGTTTATTATAAATACTATTCAGACCTATTTTAAAGTTGTGGTTATAAAATAAAGGCATATTTAATATATCTTCATGCCTACTAACAACTTGTTTATTGATATATGCAATATAACATGTAAGTACATCTTTCCAAAAACAATTTTTTAATGTTTTTACTATTTTTTCAGCATAATCTTTTCCCACATTCGTCAATTTTTTAACATCAAACAATGAATAAACCAGTAGGAAACATTTTCCAGTACACAATACAATTTTCCTTAACCATGTCATTTTCATTGTTTTTTCAAAGGCATAGACATCTATCATAGAAATACCTCCATCATCATAAGATTTAATAGCCACTTTATGTTTAATTTTAGCAGGCCCATTCCAGACATAATTATGACAGATGTTATTTATCTGTTTTAGTATTATTTCTCCTGGATTAGGGAGGGTAATAAATAGGTGCGTCAACAAGGGGAGTAATAATGATTTGATAACAGTTATCTTTCCCAGGGGTGTTAAGTGTCTTCTACTCCAAAAATTTATGACATTTTGTAGTTTTTCTATTTTACTGGAGAAATTCATGTCTATCATTGTATTCAAGTCAACATGAAATATAATTCCTAGAACTCTGAAAGTTGTCGTCCCCCAGACTAGTTTATACTTAGTTTTTATTGAATGTGTACTGTACTTTTTACAGCCAATCCATATTAGGTTTGTTTTGTCATAATTTATTTTTAATCCAGAACATGAAGCAAAGTCTTGTAACAGATCAAGAGTTGCATTTAAGGAATTTTCCGAGCCATCTAAAAAAAGAGAAGTATCATCGGCAAACTGAGAGATTTTATATTCTATATTATCAATTTCTATTCCCTTAATTGTTTTCGAGTTCCGAATTTTAATTGCCAGTATTTCAGCGCAAAGAATAAAGATGTACGAACTTATCGGGTCTCCTTGTCGACAACCTCTTTCTATAGTAATAAAATCTGATAAGAATCCATTGATTTGAATTAAAATCATGGTGTTATACAAGAAAAGGGATATCCATTTTTTGAATGTTACTCCAAAATTAAAATATTCTAGAGTTTTTTCTATGAAATCAAACTCAAGGGTATCGAATGCCTTTTCAAAGTCAATCGTCATCAATAGTCCAGGGATATCGTTATCCTCTGTATATTTCATTATGTCATACAATAGTCTAGTATTCTCTCCAATGTACCTGCCCTTAATAAATCCTGTCTGGTCTTTAGAAATCAGAGTATCAAGGACAGTTTTAAGTCTGTTGGCAATTGAGCCAGATGCAAGTTTATAAATAACATTTAAAAGTGTTAAGGGACGTAAATTTTTTAACAATTGTCTGGGTTTATTTTCTTTAGGTATACAAGTAAGTATTCCTTGTTTTTGAGTAATTGACATATAGCCAGAGGCAAAAGCATAATTAAGACTTCTAGTAACGAAATGGCCCAAATCTTTCCAGAAGACTTTAAAAAATTCTGCGGTGAAACCATCCGATCCAGGACTTTTGTCATTTTTCATATTTTTTAATGTGAATGCGATTTCATCCAGTTTGATGGGGCCTTCCAGTACTTGTGATTGTTCATTACTTAATTTTCCAGTTTGTATATCATTAAGGTCTTCATGTATATTATAATTCTCATTATGTACAGATTTTGTGTATAACATTTTATAAAATTGTGCCGCTTCTTTTAGAATATCATTTTGATTAAATATTTTTTTGCCTTCGTCATTTTCGATAAATGGAATAGTTTTACTAGTAGTATGTTGTGTTTCCAAATTACAGAAGTATTTGGAAGGTTTTTCACCATCATCAATCCATTTTGCCCTAGCTCTTATAAAAGAGCCTTTCATTTTTAAATTTCGAATATTTTCAAGTTCTTGTTGCAATAAATTTAGTTCTTCCATATTCTCGTTTGTAAGGTTTTTTTCTATAAATTCAACCGCTTTTAAGATATCACCCTCTCTTTCTTTATTCATTTTGGATTTGTAGCTTGAGTATGATATGGTTTTACCTCTGATTTCCATTAACAGAGTTTCTAAAAAAAGTTGGTCATTTATAGAAAATTGTATAAGATCATTTTCTAATGAATTTAAAGTATCAATATTGTAGACAGGTAGAGCATACTGCATCTTAATCTCTTCAATCTTAAGTTTTATACAATTTAGGTACTCTATATCATGGAGTAAAGAGTTGTTAAATTTCCATAATCCTTTTCCATGTTCTATCTTGCCAAAATTCAATTCCAAAGTTATAGGAGAATGATCAGATCTGTAGCTTGCATGTATATTAGAATTTCTAATATGCTGAATATAGCTACTAGTGACTAAGAAAAAGTCCAATCTGGCTTGCTGGACAGTGTTGGGCTTTCGCCATGTGAAATGTTTCACATCGCCATTAATAAACCTAAAAGTGTCAATTAGACTTCTATCATTGATTACGGAAGATAACAATTCCCTAGATTTTTTATTATTATTTAGTGTTTTGTAATTGACATAATCAATGTCAACATTTAGTACAAGATTAAAATCTCCACATATCATATAAGAGTCATTTCCTATTGTATCAATTACATTGAAAATGTGACTAAAAAATACAGGAGTATCTTTGTTTGGCCCATATAGTGAACACAATGTAAATCGATGTGTATCAATTGTTAAATCTAAAATCAAATAATTTCCAGTAATATCTCTTTCTATGGAATGCACCTTAGTGGGTAGTCTAGTTTTAAATAAAATACATACACCTCTTGAGTTTGAAGTGCCAAAACTAAAATAACATTCACCGTTCCATTGTGAGTAGATCTGTTTTTCCATTAAAGAAGTAAAATGACAGTCTTGTAAACAATAAATATCCGCATTTATTGTTTTTAAATAATTAAAGACATCATCCCTTTTGGCGATATCATTAAGGCCACGGCAATTGTAGGAAACAATTTTTACATTATCCATGGTCTATGTAAATGATTATCTTTTCATTTGGTATTTCATTTACATGCAAAAAGACAAGTCCGTACTTGTCACAGCTATTTGGTTGTATTACCCTGCTATACACATGTATATTAAATAACAAGCAATACATTTTATCTTTGTCCAAACAAACAACAGAACAAATAAACATTGAAACAACTACAAAAAGGATCGACCTTAATTTATAAGCACATACGCTTATTACAAAATACTCAAATGAAAAAGAAAACAATTAGACAAACAGAACAGCAACAGGTACATCATTAGTTATTGATAAAATAGACAGACATCCTTGTAGTGACATGATGGACAGACAGTTATCTTGTTAGACATAATATAGTTTCAAAAAACATTCTAGTACGACACATGGTATGCCCAATTTATGTTGTATACTTTTTGCTATTTAATCATAGCATTATATAAATCAATAGGCTATTTATGTGAAAGTTGTGGAACAAAAACAATGCTACAATGTTACTGTGTCTATAAATAACACTGGCTAAACATACTATTACATAAAAGTTACAACCTTAAATATGTAGGTAATATATGTAGGTAATTTGTAATATGTTAAGATAAAAGATATTACTAATAATAAATAGACTATTTATTGTTGCATTTATGTCATGAAAGGGGTTTATTCTATTGGCAACATACATACTAACAATAAATAGACTATTACATAAAAGTTACAACCTTAAATATGTAGGTAATATATGTAGGTAATTTGTAATATGTTAAGATAAGAGATATTACAATATAGACGTTGCAAGTAGCTTTATTGTTGTTGTTGCATTTATGTCATGAAAGACATGTTCATTTCATACCGTAAATAAATCCACATGTATATATGACATATTTGTTTAGTAATAAATATTTACGTCTTCTATCCAAGAGGAGCATTTGTTGTTGTAAAATACACGGTAATAAAAGTAATGCAGCATCTTTATACTAAGCACTTACACATAGACAAGTGTACATCCATTAAATAGAACTTCCTATTTATTATATATTCTAAGATGTATAATTTAATTTAAACATATTTGTTTTAAACAAATTATGTATAACAAGTTTTGTTTTATGAATTTCAAAGATATGAGAATTTTCAAATTTGATTATTACAGAGCAAGTTTTAGTGAACAAAAAGGACTAGGATGCTCACCGTCTGTCTTCTTATTTCTTCCCCTTCTGGTTTTGAATTCTTCTTCACATAGTGATTTATACTGTTCACATACACTGTAAGTTAATGTTACTTGCGATGGGCACGAAATTCTTCAATAACGAGGTCAATGATATCATAGAGATCGAACTTAATACGTTCTTGTTGTTTTGTTAAGGCAAACACTGATCCATTGAAGAACCAGGTAGAGTCAATGCCCTGGTGGAGATGCAGTCGGTTCATCAGTGCGGTGTTCATTGCCGTGACATCATCTACCAGTCGGTGGCCCGAGTTTCTCATCTCTTTTCGTTTCCTCATAACTATGGTTTTGTCGTTATTGTTACGCAGTTTTATCAGGACTGGTCGTATTTGTCCTTTTTTGGTGGGGATTCTATGTATTGCTACGATCTGTTCTGGTGTGATGTTTATGTCCTGTTCTTTGAATAGTTTGATGATTTTGTCTGACAGTTCTGCTACAGTTTCACTTTGATCTTCCTTCACATTCATCACTTTAATATTGTTCTTTCTTGAGTATTGCTCATTGTGGTTTGAGCATTTTGTAAACATGAGGTTTGTCGTGTCTTAACCAGTGTGATTAATACACAAGCAACAATGTGTTTTCCTTTACAATTTTACATGTCATTACGGTTTGGTATTGCCTCTGTTATGTACAGCTTTCTTTAAGTATACGTCACTTAATTTCTATGCATGATTCCTCATTTAAAAATAAACAATACATATCACAGTAGTTGACAAATGCTACAGAAACAATGTTAACTTTGATAATAAAATGTCAAACTTTACAAAAACCAATGAAACAAAGGACCTTAAATCTGCTTGTCAGAGGAAACCGAAACAATGTCAGAGTATTTTGAGATTTCAGCAACACAGCTGTTTGTTGTTGTGACACACTTCCTCATATTGATCTTCATTCCAACCAAGATATTGCATTCCTTACATGTTGGCAAAAATAATGCTTCCTACAAAAAGTTCATTCTAATATTTGACCTGTTTAGCGTTACCTTGGACCAACAGACCTTGACCGAGGAGCATGTAAGTAATATGTGACACATCATCTGGTCATGGGAAAACATAATCTGAAATAATATTAAAGTCCTTTAAGGCTTTTAAAAGTTATAGAGCAGAAAGAATATTCCGTGACATTTGAACTTGAATTGTGACCTTGACCTTTGACTGAGACAATGGGAGTTGTACACGACACATCGCCTGGTCAAGGGAAATAACTAGCGATGGGAAATCGATATTCGAATATTCGCTTTAGGTATTCGAATATATTCGAATATTCGTTTTAAAAATACTACTATATACTACTATATATGGCAACCTGTCCGAATATTTTCATATCCGAAATATGTATACTACGTATACGTAATTGTTTTACCTTGTTTCAGTGGTAAATGAGGGATATAACTTTGTGAGTGTTAGGCAAATATAAAGAAATGTAAGATATTGTTAAATGCATTGTCAATGGATTTGTCAATCGTTCCGTTTTTCAGAAGCTTGTATCTGCTGTGCAGATTACACGTTGCCTGGGTTTTGTCTAATGACCGCATAAAGAACATCCAAGCACGTGATGGTGGCATTATTTAATAATAAAGACTATTGTGTAAGATACGGTGTTGACACAATGGAGAATAATTTACAAGTGACGTATAGACACATTGACCAGATCGTGTTAATTTTGTTAAAGAAATTGATTGGTTGATAATGGATATATCTTGAGTGGTTTACTTAGAGAGTAATTGTAATTAACTGTGAACAAGTTAACCGTATAGATGTCACTTAAGGATAATATACAACAATGTACGCCTTGTGCAAACTGTGAAACCGTTATCACACCATGGCCCAGTTTTGTTATTTGTGGATACAATGCGTCGTATTCGCGCCGCCTACAAGCCGTTAACTCGCGGCCCTTGTAGAGACGTGGCCCCATGCCAATTATCAATTGTCGTTAATTTGACATGTTTAGCATGTGTTGTAAAAACTTTAAACTGCCCCCACCCACCTGCTAGGCAGGAAATACCTTGACCTTTGACAGACGAGCATGGGAGTTGTATGCGACACGTTTTCTGGTTATAGAGAATAATAATCTGAAGTAACATTTAAATCCCTCCGGACGCTTAGAAGTAATGAAGTGGAAACAAAAATAATTGACCTTGAATTGTGACCTTGACCTTTGACCGACCAACATGTGAGTTGTGCGCGGCATATTGTCTGGTCATGGGGAATAATAATCTGAAGTTATATTTAAATCCTTCCAGGCGTTCAGAAGTTACGGAGCGGAAAATTCATGACCTTTGACCTTCAATTGTGACCTTGACCTTTGACCGAGAAGCATGCGAGTTGTACCCGACACATCGTCTGGTCATAGGGAATAATAATCTGAAATTATATTAAACTCCATTCAGGCATTTAGGAGTTGCGGAGCGGAAACGAAAATTCATGACATTTGTCCTTGAATTGTGACCTTGAACTTTGACGGACGAGTATGGGAGTTGCACTCAACACATCGTCTGGTCGTGTGGAATAATAATCAGAATGTATATTGAAATCCATCCAGGCGTTTAGCAGTTATGGATCGGAAAGAAAATTTATGACATTTGACCTTGAATGGTGACACATCGTCTAGTCGTGGGGAATAATAATCTGAAGTTATATCAAAATCAAGCCAGGCATTAAAAGTTACAGAGCAGAAGGAACGAAGTCTGAACGGACGGACCCATTACCCACCCACCCACGCACGAACCCACCATAGACGGACGGTGCGCTTACTATATGCCCTCCTTCAGAGGAATACAAACTAAAAATCTATGTGAAAAGTGGAAAATCTGTCAAACTACACTAATTGAGTTATGGGGAATGTTGCACTTGATGTTGGAGTTGAAGAAGAGAAAGGTACATTCCAAGTTTCAGGTGAATAACTTGTGTAATTTTGAAATTATAAGACTTTGGATAAAATCTTTAACCAGAAAATCTATTTTGACAAAGGAATGGACATACAGCCTCGATCACACGATCAATTGTAATACAAGAAGTATGTAGATATAAAAGTATAAAAGGTACTTTATTAAGAGAAAATGCAAATGCCTTGTTAATGTTTGAAATCAAACAAAAAAAGCACACGGGTGCTTTGGAGTTCATTTGTTGTATTATCATTAGGCGCTGTTTCATTCTTAATCTCTAAAGACACAAATTCTTGTCTGGTATATTATTTCCAGATGGTTTATTTAGAATGAGTTTGATTTGATTAACAATAATATCAGCATAATTATTAATGTCAAAATACCAAAACATTTTGCTTCGAATGAAGAAAAAAATATTTATTTAAAACGTGCCTGCACTTAGCACGCAAACCTGTGACATGCTTAACAACTCTACATATGTTTAAGTCACATTTTAAAGCTCTACGTACATTAGGGATGCATGAGGTAGGTCCGTAAGCTAAAAGTAAGGTCGTATGTGACAATGCAAGATTCACACATAAAATGAATGCCTTTTTAGCTTGAGTTGCACTTTTCAATGGAGGAAACCATTTTGTAAACATGAGGTTTGTCGTGTCTTAACCAGTGTGATTAATACACAAGCAACAATGTGTTTTCCTTTACAATTTTACATGTCATTACGGTTTGGTATTGCCTCTGTTATGTACAGCTTTCTTTAAGTATACGTCACTTAATTTCTATGCATGATTCCTCATTTAAAAATAAACAATACATATCACAGTAGTTGACAAATGCTACATAAACAATGTTAATTTTGATAATAAAATGTCAAACTTTACAAAAACCAATGAAACAAAGGACCTTAAATCTCTAAATAATTTTGACACTTTACAGCCCTTATATCCCCCATTTCCTCTAAGTGCTCTCTGTCATAATATGCAGATTTATTAATCCTTTCATTGGTAACAGAGTTATTCCGATACAAAAATATTAACGGGGCTCACATTTTCAAATAATTAAATTTTTCTAAAAAATGTCATTTAATGTCGTAACTGCTAAAAGTAAAGCAGTTGGACTAATACAAACTATTATTTGACAACAAGGCCTGTCACAGGATGTGACATATGCCCCCAAAGCATATGCTTGTCAGAGGAAACCGAAACAATGTCAGAGTATTTTGAGATTTCAGCAACACAGCTGTTTGTTGTTGTGACACACTACCTCATATTGATCTTCATTCCAACCAAGATATTGCATTCCTTACATGTTGGCAAAAATAATGCTTCCTACAAAAAGTTCATTCTAATATTTGACCTGTTAAGCGTTACCTTGGACCAACAGACCTTGACCGAGGAGCATGTAAGTAATATGTGACACATCATCTGGTCATGGGAAAACATAATCTGAAATAATATTAAAGTCCTTTAAGGCTTTTAAAAGTTATAGAGCAGAAAGAATATTCCGTGACATTTGAACTTGAATTGTGACCTTGACCTTTGACTGAGACAATGGGAGTTGTACACGACACATCGCCTGGTCAAGGGAAATAACTAGCGATGGGAAATCGATATTCGAATATTCGCTTTAGGTATTCGAATATATTCGAATATTCGTTTTAAAAATACAACTATACTACTATATATGGCAACCTGTCCGAATATTTTCATATCCGAAATATGTATACTACGTATACGTAATTGTTTTACCTTGTTTCAGTGGTAAATGAGGGATATAACTTTGTGAGTGTTAGGCAAATATAAAGAAATGTAAGATATTGTTAAATGTATTGTCAATGGATTTGTCAATCGTTCCTTTTTTCAGAAGCTTGTATCTGCTGTGCAGATTACACGTTGCCTGGGTTTTGTCTAATGACCGCATAAAGAACATCCAAGCACGTGATGGTGGCATTATTTAATAATAAAGACTATTGTGTAAGATACGGTGTTGACACAATGGAGAATAATTTACAAGTGACGTATAGACACATTGACCAGATCATGTTAATTTTGTTAAAGAAATTGATTGGTTGATAATGGATACATCTTGAGTGGTTTACTTAGAGAGTAATTGTAATTAACTGTGAACAAGTTAACCGTATAGATGTCACTTAAGGATAATATACAACAATGTACGCCTTGTGCAAACTGTGAAACCGTTATCACAACATGGCCCAGTTTTGTTATTTGTGGATACAATGCGTCGTATTCGCGCCGCCTAAAAGCCGTTAACTCGCGGCCCTTGTAGAGACGTGGCCCCATGCCAATTATCAATTGTCGTTAATTTGACATGTTTAGCATGTGTTGTAAAAACTTTACACTGCCCCCACCCACCTGCTAGGCAGGAAATACCTTGACCTTGACCTTTGACAGACGAGCATGGGAGTTGTATGCGACACGTTTTCTGGTCATAGAGAATAATAATCTGAAGTAACATTTAAATCCCTCCGGACGCTTAGAAGTAATGAAGTGGAAACAAAAATAATTGACCTTGAATTGTGACCTTGACCTTTGACCGACCAACATGTGAGTTGTGCGCGGCATATTGTCTGGTCATGGGGAATAGTAATCTGAAGTTATATTTAAATCCTTCCAGGCGTTCAGAAGTTACGGAGCGGAAAATTCATGACCTTTGACCTTCAATTGTGACCTTGACCTTTGACCGAGAAGCATGCGAGTTGTACCCGACACATCGTCTGGTCATAGGGAATAATAATCTGAAATTATATTAAACTCCATTCAGGCATTTAGGAGTTGCGGAGCGGAAACGAAAATTCATGACATTTGTCCTTGAATTGTGACCTTGAACTTTGACGGACGAGTATGGGAGTTGCACTCAACACATCGTCCGGTCGTGTGGAATAATAATGTATATTGAAATCCATCCAGGCGTTTAGCAGTTATGGAGCGGAAAGAAAATTTATGACATTTGACCTTGAATGGTGACACATCGTCTAGTCATGGGGAATAATAATCTGAAGTTATATCAAAATCAAGCCAGGCATTAAAAGTTACAGAGCAGAAGGAACGAAGTCTGAACGGACGGACCCATTACCCACCCACCCACGCACGAACCCACCATAGACGGACGGTGCGCTTACTATATGCCCTCCTTCAGAGGAATACAAACTAAAAATCTATGTGAAAAGTGGAAAATCTGTCAAACTACACTAATTGAGTTATGGGGAATGTTGCACTTGATGTTGGAGTTGAAGAAGAGAAAGGTACATTCCAAGTTTCAGGTGAATAACTTGTGTAATTTTGAAATTATAAGACTTTGGATAAAAACTTTAACCAGAAAATCTATTTTGACAAAGGAATGGACATACAGCCTCGATCACACGATCAATTGTAATAGAAGAAGTATGTAGATATAAAAGTGTAAAAGGTACTTTATTAAGAGAAAATGCAAATGCCTTGTTAATGTTTGAAATGAAACAAAAAATGCACACGGGTGCTTTGGAGTTCATTTGTTGTATTATCATTAGGCGCTGTTTCATTCTTAATCTCTAAAGACACAAATTCTTGTCTGGTATATTATTTCCAGATGGTTTATTTAGAATGAGTTTGATTTGATTAACAATAATATCAGCATAATTATTAATGTCAAAATACCAAAACATTTTGCTTCGAATGAAAAAAAAAATATTTATTTAAAACGTGCCTGCACTTAGCACGCAAACCTGTGACATGCTTAACAACTCTACATATGTTTAAGTCACATTTTAAAGCTCTACGTACATTAGGGATGCATGAGGTAGGTCCGTAAGCTAAAAGTAAGGTCGTATGTGACAATGCAAGATTCACACATAAAATGAATGCCTTTTTAGCTTGAGTTGCACTTTTCAATGGAGGAAACCATTTTGTAAACTTGAGGTTTGTCGTGTCTTAACCAGTGTGATTAATACACAAGCAACAATGTGTTTTCCTTTACAATTTTACATGTCATTACGGTTTGGTATTGCCTCTGTTATGTACAGCTTTCTTTAAGTATACGTCACTTACTTTCTATGCATGATTCCTCATTTAAAAATAAACCAATACATATCACAGTAGTTGACAAATGCTACAGAAACAATGTTAACTTTGATAATAAAATGTCAAACTTTACAAAAACCAATGAAACAAAGGACCTTAAATCTCGAAATAATTTGGACACTTTACAGCCCTTATATCCCCCATTTCCTCTAAGTGCTCTCTGTCATAATATGCAGATTTATTAATCCTTTCATTGGTAACAGAGTTATTCCGATACAAAAATATTAACGGGGCTCACATTTTCAAATAATTAAATTTTTCTAAAAAATGTCATTTAATGTCGTAACTGCAAAAAGTAAAGCAGTTGGACTAATACAAACTATTATTTGACAACAAGGCCTGTCACAGGATGTGACATATGCCCCCAAAGCATATGCTTGTCAGAGGAAACCGAAACAATGTCAGAGTATTTTGAGATTTCAGCAACACAGCTGTTTGTTGTTGTGACACACTACCTCATATTGATCTTCATTCCAACCAAGATATTGCATTCCTTACATGTTGGCAAAAATAATGCTTCCTACAAAAAGTTCATTCTAATATTTGACCTGTTAAGCGTTACCTTGGACCAACAGACCTTGACCGAGGAGCATGTAAGTAATATGTGACACATCATCTGGTCATGGGAAAACATAATCTGAAGTAATATTAAAGTCCTTTAAGGCTTTTAAAAGTTATAGAGCAGAAAGAATATTCCGTGACATTTGAACTTGAATTGTGACCTTGACCTTTGACTGAGACAATGGGAGTTGTACACGACACATCGCCTGGTCAAGGGAAATAACTAGCGATGGGAAATCGATATTCGAATATTCGCTTTAGGTATTCGAATATATTCGAATATTCGTTTTAAAAATACTACTATATACTTCTATATATGGCAACCTGTCCGAATATTTTCATATCCGAAATATGTATACTACGTATACGTAATTGTTTTACCTTGTTTCAGTGGTAAATGAGGGATATAACTTTGTGAGTGTTAGGCAAATATAAAGAAATGTAAGATATTGTTAAATGTATTGTCAATGGATTTGTCAATCGTTCCTTTTTCAGAAGCTTGTATCTGCTGTGCAGATTACACGTTGCCTGGGTTTTGTCTAATGACCGCATAAAGAACATCCAAGCACGTGATGGTGGCATTATTTAATAATAAAGACTATTGTGTAAGATACGGTGTTGACACAATGGAGAATAATTTACAAGTGACGTATAGACACATTGACCAGATCATGTTAATGTTGTTATAGAAATTGATTGGTTAATAATGGCTACATCTTGAGTGGTTTACTTAGAGAGTAATTGTAATTAACTGTGAACAAGTTAACCGTATAGATGTCACTTAAGGATAATATACAACAATGTACGCCTTGTGCAAACTGTGAAACCGTTATCACAACATGGCCCAGTTTTGTTATTTGTGGATACATTGCGTCGTATTCGCGCCGCCTACAAGCCGTTAACTCGCGGCCATTGTAGAGACGTGGCCCCATGCCAATTATCAATTGTCGTTAATTTGACATGTTTAGCATGTGTTGTAAAAACTTTACACTGCCCCCACCCACCTGCTAGGCAGGAAATACCTTGACCTTGACCTTTGACAGACGAGCATGGGAGTTGTATGCGACACGTTTTCTGGTCATAGAGAATAATAATCTGAAGTAACATTTAAATCCCTCCGGACGCTTAGAAGTAATGAAGTGGAAACAAAAATAATTGACCTTGAATTGTGACCTTGACCTTTGTCTGCATATTGTCTGGTCATGGGGAATAATAATCTGAAGTTATATTTAAATCCTTCCAGGCGTTCAGAAGTTACGGAGCGGAAAATTCATGACCTTTGACCTTCAATTGTGACCTTGACCTTTGACCGAGAAGCATGCGAGTTGTACCCGACACATCGTCTGGTCATAGGGAATAATAATCTGAAATTATATTAAACTCCATTCAGGCATTTAGGAGTTGCGGAGCGGAAACGAAAATTCATGACATTTGTCCTTGAATTGTGACCTTGAACTGTGACGGACGAGTATGGGAGTTGCACTCAACACATCGTCTGGTGATGTGGAATAATAATCAGAATGTATATTGAAATCCATCCAGGCGTTTAGCAGTTATGGAGCGGAAAGAAAATTTATAACATTTGACCTTGAATGGTGACACATCGTCTAGTCATGGGGAATAATAATCTGAAGTTATATCAAAATCAAGCCAGGCATTAAAAGTTACAGAGCAGAAGGAACGAAGTCTGAACGGACGGACCCATTACCCACCCACCCACGCACGAACCCACCATAGACGGACGGTGCGCTTACTATATGCCCTCCTTCAGAGGAATAAAAACTAAAAATCTATGTGAAAAGTGGAAAATCTGTCAAACTACACTAATTGAGTTATGGGGAATGTTGCACTTGATGTTGGAGTTGAAGAAGAGAAAGGTACATTCCAAGTTTCAGGTGAATAACTTGTGTAATTTTGAAATTATAAGACTTTGGATAAAAACTTTAACCAGAAAATCTATTTGAACTAGGCTTGCAACAGTGACGTAAGCCCCTAAAGCTTATACTTGTCAGAGGAAGGCGACACAATGTCAGTAACATGTTGGCAAAAATTATGCTTGCTAACAAAAGAGTAATGGTCCTTGTACTCTGCACTTCCTCTCAATATTCTGTCTCAATATATGTGGGTTTTATTTTAAATCACTTCAATACTAATGAATTGACGAAACGCACAAGAAAATTAACTGATGGGCAATAACTCCATAAATATTGAAGAAAAATGTTTGTCCATTTACTCGAAATTAGCCGAGATACCATTAAAACAAAGGACTGGGCAAGTTTCATGATGATTGGGCAATAAATATGGCCTTTAGAGTGTTCACAAGCCTTTTAAAGTTTTCATTATACCCAAAGAATAAAAACTTCCGCGCCCCAAGACAGCAATGTTTTTCAGCAGAGTGGAACCATTATCGAACTCACCCGAGATATCGCAAGAACAAAATTTCTGAGCAAACGTCATGATGATTGAGCAATGTGACTTCTAAAGTGTTAACAAGCTTTTTCTATAGACACAGAAGGAAAACTGCCCAGGCCCTTGGCGACCAGGTTTTTCAATGGAGCGGAACGATTTTCAATTTTTTCGGCCGAGATATCATCAGGACAAATGTTCTGAGCAAGAATCATGTAAATTGGGAAAAAACTGTGACTTCTAGAGTGTTAACAAGCTTTTCCTTCAATCTGACCTAGTGCCCTAGTTTTTGACCCCACATGACCCAGTTTCAAACTCGGCCGAGATATCATTAAGTCAAGTGTTCTCACCAAGTCTTATTAAGATTGGGCAAAAAGTGTGACTTCTAGAGTGTTAACAAGTTGTTTGTTCCATTTAACCTAGGGACCTAGTTTTTGATCCCACTTGAATCAGACTCAAACTCGGCCGAGATATCATTAATTCAAATGTTCTGACAAAGTTTAATCCAGATTGGACAAACAATGTGACTTCTAGAGTGTTATATCATTGAGTCAAATGTTCTGACACAGTGTTATAAAGATTGGGCAAACAATGTGACTTCTTGAGTGTTAACAAGCTTTTTCGTCAATTTGACATAGGGACCTAGTTTTGACCCAGATTCAAACTTGGCCGAGATTTCATTCAGACAAATTGTCTGACCAAATTTTATAAAGATTGAATAAAATTATTACTCCTAGAGTGATAACAATCTTTTTCTTCGATTTTACATAGTAACATAGTTTTTTACCCCACATGGCCCAGATTCAAACTCGGTGGAGATATCATTAGGGCAAATGTTCTGACCAAGTTTAAAGAAGATTGAGCAAAAGATGTGACTTCCAGAGTGCTAACAAGCTTTTTTTATTTGACCTAGTGACCCAGTTTTTGACCATACATGACCGTCATGCTAAGCCGACCGATATATTACTAAGACAAATGTTCTGACTAAGTGTCATGAAGATTGGGCAAAACACGTGACTTCTAACGTATGTACAAGCTTGTGACTTCTAACGTATGTACAAGCTTCTTCTTCAATGTGACCTAGTTACCTAGTTTTTAACCCCACATGACCCAGATTCAAACCTGGCCGATATATTATTGGGACAAATTTTCTGACCAAGTTTAATGAAGATTGGACGAAAAATGTGACTTCTAGAGTGTTAACGAGCTTTTTCTTCAATTTGACTTAGTAACTTAGTTTTTGACCCCACATGACCCAGATTCGAACTCAGCCAATATGTAATTGGGACAAAAGTTCTGAAGCATTTTCATGAAGATTGGCCAATAAATGTGGCCTCTAAAGTGTTTACAAGGTAAATGTTGACGATGCACGACGGACAAAATGCTACCACAAAAGCTCACGATGAACACGTTGTGCTCAGGTGAGCTAAAAAGAGTTATGGTCCTTGTACTCTGCACTTCCTCTCAACGTCCTCTAGCAATATGCGGCTTTGTATAAAATCCCTTCAATACAAATGCAGTTATGCTCTGCAAAAAAAACAACATCAAAGGGCAACAAGTCAATAAATATTGAAGAAAAAGTTATGGTCCTTGTACTCTGTACTTCCCCTCATTGCCCTCTATCATTATATGAAGTTTCATATGCATCCCTTCAATAATAATGGGAGTAATGCTCTCATATTCTTCGAATAGTCGAGATAGTAATGACAATATATAGGATCTGAAACGACTTGACATTTTATACATTATTTTCTTTAACGAGTTCAGGAATTTCGTTAGTAAACGAGCCTTTGGCGAGCTTACTAACACATTTCCTGGACGAGTTTAATAGAATATGGTATGATTGTCAGATCTTTTTTATAACATGCTTTAAAACAAAATACAAATACCAAAAGATGTTGATGAATCCTAAAAGTTGTGTACTGACGTGACGTCATTTCACCAAAACGACATCAAGCGATCGGTCAAGAAAACAATATTCGTAATGGCTGTTTTACACGGGAAACAAGGTATAGCATGTGATAAATGATTATATTTTACTCTCAACGCCCACTTTTAGTATATGAAATTTTAAAGGGCATAATGAACTTTAAATAGGTTTTAATAGTCTTACTGTATATTATGGTTTGCAAAATTGCTTATCCCTAGATTTAACTAATGCTGAGTATTCGTCGTAAAATATGTTCACATTAGTTACTTACTTTCTATTAAATGCCAACAGTTTGTAAGTTTTCTTCCAATGCTTTCTGGAATGCTCTCGAAAAGTCTACAGCCATGTTTAATTCTGAACCATCTGATGGAAAAATTCCTACCGTATTTTTGGCCATATTTTCTGCATAAAGAAAATATAAGAAAACATACAAACGAAACAAGAAACGTGGAAATTCCACGAAAACCACATTTTTCGAACAAAATGCATTACAGTCAGCACAATGAAAAATGTTCTGAGTGCAATGTGAAGGTCATAACCACTAGGACAAGGAAATGGATACCTTGACCTTGCAATCCAAATCGAAAACTCAATGTATGGTATACGTATTTACATATGAAGTTTCATTAACATATCTAAATGCGTTCTCAAGTTATTGCGTGGAAACCTTTTTTTATTTTTAGTAATGGTGACTTGACCTCATCCACCCCATGTCTATTTTAGTAATGGTGACCTTGGCTACACACATCCCATATGCAAACCCAAGCAAGCACTCAATATGAGGTATCTAGATATGACGTTTCATTAAAATGTATCCATTTTTTATTTTAAGTAACGGTGAACTTGACCCTGATCCCATGACAAAGATGATCTCCAAATTTTGTACAACCATAATACGCAAATGGTGTGATTTTGTCTTCAATTTATTACAAACATAACCATTTCTCTTTCCACAATACTAAACCTGTTTATTGTTCTCAGGACATAAGTATCTAAACTCTGGATAAATTCTGAAAATATTTTAGACAGTTTTCAAGGCGCAATTTGATTACTAGACCCAAGTTTGACACAATATAAAACATTACCACAAAATATTTACACTTAAAAAAAGTGTTATTCTTGTCAATGTTTGCCTTTGTTTTTATAACATAACAATTTCATAACCATTTTTGGCTGTTTCGTACACATATATCGGTCATTTTTACCCATGTCAGTCTATCACTTTACGCACCAAGTTTGCCTTTCTTTGCGTATCGGATATTTTGTGTTTTGTTACTCATCAAATATATAATTAATTGCGTAAAAGGGGTTTCAGAATTGCGTATTTACGCAAATACGCGCCTTATCTGTTGCTCTGAGTATCTATGAATGAAGTTTCATTAAAACATGTAAGATGCGTTATCCAGTTATTGAGCGGGAACCGTTTTTTCTATTTTTAGTAACGTTGACCTTAACCCTACTAACCTCATATTCAATCCCAAGCGAGGTCTTGATATAAAGTACCTATGTATGAAGTTTCATTAACATATCTCAATGAGTTGTAAAGTTATTGACTGGAAACCGTTTGTCTATTTTTGGTAACAGTGACCTTGGACAACATACCCCATGTGCAATCCCACACACGGTCTCGATATAAGGTATCTACGTATGAAGTTTTGTAAAATGTCTCGATGCGCTCTTAACTTTTTGAGCGGAAACCGTTTTTCTATTTTTTGTAACAGTGACATTGACCCCAACCAACCCATACGCAATCCCAAGCGAAATATCGATATAAGGTATCTATGTATGAAGTTTCATACAATACCTCATTCTTTTCTCGAGTTAGCGGAAACGAACAGTTGACGCGGACGGGCGGCCCAACGACATAACCCAATTTTATAAGCAACTTTTTTCTTCGAACAATCTGGTTAGCAAGGATTTGATCACATGCTAAATAGTTAACATGTTTATATTAATATCCACATTAAATCCAAAACATTATCCATCATGTTCCATGGGAATATCGATAATTGGCGGCTTATGATTACAAAGTAATGCATTACAAGATCACAGCACAGCTTGTGGATTATATGTTGATCATACAACACAATTTTATATAAATGTAAAAATTTTAGTTTTAAAATATGTAATAGTCAGTTAAACACATGCAATTACTACAATTATAGCTATTGCTTGTTTAAACAAGAGAGTCATAAGATCGTAGGTTGCTCACCTGAGGGCTAAGCAAGTGTTATGTTGATTGGGCAACACATGTGGCCTCTAGGGTGTTCACAAGCGTTTTCGTTAGCATGCCCTAGTGACCTAGCTTTTGACCCCACATGGCCCAGTTTCAAACTTGACCGAAATATAATAAGAACAAATGTTTTGATAATTTTTTGTTGTTGAATGGGCGACAATGCGGCATCTAGAGTGTTCACAAGCTTTTTCTTAACATGCCCTAGTGACCTAGTTTTAGACACCACACGACCCAGTTTTGATCTAGTCCGAGATATCATTGAAACAATTGTGATGGTCAAATGTCATGAAGATTGGGCAATACATGTGTTCTATAGATTGTTCACAAGGAAATTGTAGACGACAAACAATGGGAAATTTAGAAGAAGGACCATATCTATGAAATAAGTTTGAAATCCAATATGAGAATTCTGAAAAGAAGATTTTAAAAGTTTTGTATGTAGCCATATAAGGAAGACTCCCCCGACCCTTGCGGCCATGTTTTTTTAAAGATTCAAAATAATTTGAAGCAATTTGAAATCCAGCAAGCGGTTTCTGACAAGATTTTCAAAGATTTCAATGTAGCCGTATAAGGAAAACTCCCCGCTCCCTTGTGGCCATGTTTTATTAATAAATTAACTTTGAATTGTAGTACTTTGGTATAATGTCATTCATGAACCATTTCTGTAAAATTTATTTGAAATCCAGCGAGCGGTTTCCGACAAGAAGATTAAAATAAAAATTACATAGCCATAATATAAAAACTGGCCCACCTCCTGGTTTCCAAGATATTTAACAAATTACAATGATTTGATGAAATTAGGTACATGGTCAGCCAAGGAACATTTCTATGACATTATTTTGAAATCCAGTCCGTGGTTACAGACAAGAAATTTAAGTTTCAAATATAGCCATACAAGGAAAACTGCCCCGCTCCCTAGTGGTCATGTTTTTCAACGTTGCGGATCTATTTTCGAACTCAATCGAGATATCATCAGAACTAATGTTCTGAGCAAGTCTCATGTTGCTGTGGCAAATAATGTGGCCTCTAGATTGTTCAATAGCGTTTTATTTAATTCGAGCCAGTGACCTAGTTTTTCAAACAACATAACCCAGAACTAGTCCGAGTTATCACTGGAACAAATGTTCTGGTGTACTTTCATGAAGATTGAGCAATAAATGTGGTCTATAAAGTTTCCACAAGGTAAATTTTGACGACGAACGATTAACGACGGACGAGTAATAACGGACATAAGGCAATTACAAAAACTCATAATGAGCACCCTTGTGCTCATGTAAGCTTAAATACTACCAATACTCAACTGAAACAGTTTTTGTCTTCAAATACATTATATTCCTGAATTATGTTCAAGTAGTTTCGCTTTGGAAAGATTTATGTTTTTCTCCCTTGAAAGATTTATGATAGAATATAGACACAAATACAAAAATGATATCTTGTATTATGTCTGAAATAAATGCTGATCGTTAAACTCTCATCAAGTTTAAAATAAAAAAACAAACCTGGCCATGTATCTGGTTTTGTTGCAAAGTAAATAACTTTATCGACACCACATGCCTGATGTATTGGAGAGCAAACTGCTTTACACACTGCTTGCTTACAACCTAGAATTCTTGATGATTTTCTATCCCAAGGTGTTTTCAACAGCTGATCTGCAAGAGGTTAATCAACAGCACACATATGAGACAATAGATCAATATTTAGAGACGTGAATCAACAACTAAAATATTATTGATACATGTTCATTTTGTATAAACCTATCTGTCTGTTTGTAAGGGGTAATACACTAGTACTTCAAAGTTAACATTTTCTTATTGGAAGGGACATTCATTTGTTGAAATACAAAGATGAGTAATGGCAATTATTTCATCA
Organism: Congeria kusceri; assembly: GCA_027627225.1. Lineage (NCBI taxonomy): Eukaryota > Metazoa > Mollusca > Bivalvia > Myida > Dreissenidae > Congeria > Congeria kusceri. The sequence continues at coordinate 56,085,860 of CM051034.1, forward strand.
ATTTATTCCAAGTTTCAAGTGAATACCTTATGTAGATTAGAAATTATAAGTCTTTGGAACAAAAACTTGAACCCACAAATCTATGTGAAATATAGGCATATCTCTGTCAAACACCATTACATAGTTATAGAGTTGTTGCAACTGATAATAGAGTTGATTACAAAGCTGTATTCCAATTTTCAAGTTATACCTTATGTGGTTTACAAAGTATAAGACTTTTGAAAAAAAACTTTACACTGAAAATTTATGTGAAAAGGGATTGTGGCTTGATAACCTTTCAAGTGTTTAAGTTATAAAACACTTGAATAAAAACTTAAATCTGAAAATGTTTGTGCACATGGGACATAACTATGCTAAAATATAAAACAGAGTTATAGGGAATGTTGCAAATGATGCTGGAGTTGATGGGAAAGTTGTATTCCAAGTTTCAAGTGAATAACCAATGAAGGCTTGAATTTACAATACATTTGAATAAAAACTTTAACCCGAAAATATACGTAAAATAGAGGGATAACTATGTGAAATACAAACCTGAGTTATGGGGAATGTTACACTTGATGTTAGAGTGTATGACAAAGGTACATTCCAAGTTTCAAGAGAATAATTTTTGTAGTCCTGAAGTCATACAACTTGTGAATATAAACTTAAAAAAGAAAATATGTTAGAAAAAGGGGCATTACTCTGTCAAAATACACGACTGAGTTAGTAAGGTAGTAGGAAAGCTCACATATTCTTCAATTAGTCGAGCTAACAGTCCATGATAGCGTTATACTTTGGTAACTATTGAAGTATCGATGTTTACCGAAAAACAATGCATACATTTAGTGCATGTTATTAATTACTAAGCTACTATACATATTTACTCACCTTTCTTGTCTTGAAATACCTGAAATAACAAAAACAACCTTTTGTTATTATCCTTCTTTCCTACAGTTTCAGCCACTCCTATAGATTCGGCCAACCCTAGATAATGGAAATTAACTATTAATTCTCATCAAACTTGTTTTAGCTATCTGTATTGAGGCAATTATATCACATAAATATTGTTTTTGGTTTTAAAATTTTTAAATTTTAGATTTTGTATGAGGAAATAAAAGATTTAAAAAAAAATCCCCAAAATAGCTTCACCCTTTGTGCGTAAGCCAAGAATTGTGTAAGCATTCATTTCAAACAGTATGCTAGTTATTGTGTGTTAATCTAATACAGAATGCTTCTAATGAATTATATAAAATTGTAACAAAATTAAATTTTAATGCTTTCTTTTCAAAATGAAGACTTAACCAAATGATAGGAAACATCCGACTAATTCATGGTTGATAGGGTGCCGTCCTAGAATTGGTGAGTAACTAAGTGAATGGCTGATCTCTAAATTATCAGGCCTTTATGTAGTAGGAGAGACCTTACATTTATAGATAAACGTCTCACTGGTGTTAAAATTGTGCTCATTTAGGGTATGAAAGCAGTTTAGCTCTTAAGTGGCCAAATATACAGGAAAAGAGGCTACATATTTTAAATGACACCAACAATGGACAACATTCCTTACACGACACTTACAAAATCGTGATAAATCGCAAATTTAAAGAAAATGTTATCAAACTTGCGCAACGACTTATTCAGTAATAGAAGTCTTCGCATGTAAAAATTTTATCCATTTCATAAACCATTTTTTAAAAAGCAAACAAATTAAAAAAAAGCAGTCGAAAATCAAAATTCGCAACATAATGCGATAATCCTGACCAATATTGAAGATCTATTTAGGTTTTTAACATTTAATTAATAACTATTAATGATTTATAAAGGTTGTCTATTTCCACTGCTCTCGAGAGTGCACACAACACACGGAAACATCTGTTAACTACAAACTCATCGGATACCAAGGCAAATGAGCCTCCATGGGACCATCTGTATAAGAGATATGTGAACTCGTCAAATCGGGTTGAAATGACAGGCGATCGATTAGCACTCATCAAAACATTAATGGTGACTGAGTATACAGTTTGTCCTTCCGTGTCTCTTAACATGTGACGTCATCTTTGCCTAACATATATTACTCGTTTTCATATAAAATATTGATACTATTCCTCCATTTAAAGTCACATGCCTGCTATAATTTTATCAGATTTAACGGCAACATTTTGTGAATTTCAAGTGTTTTTTTCATCATGAATTGAATATATATATGAAAGTGTACAAGCAGGCGAACATGTCATTCATTGCATTGTTGTACAAATTTACAAGATAAAAAATTAACCATTTTAAAGCTAATTGTGTAAGTGTCCTGTTACAAGTGTTGTTCAGTGTATGTTATACAAAACAAATTGACATTGAGCAACTTAACGGGCCCATTTTGTATATTTTATAGCACTGGTCATTTCGACAGTATATAAATATGTACCTGTAACTGTTCGTTTGTGCGTGGATCAACAACAATTAGTATCTTCTTCACAAATTTAAGTGACTCACGAACATCTTGAATGGCTTCAAACATAGCTTTTGCTACTTTTGAGGCTGTGAATCTTGCTTTTCCCGTTCCCAACGCCGGAAAAGCAATCGAAGAGAGCTTCTTCGCATCTGTTTTTCGTATACAATCCTGTACTAGCTTTTTCATACGCTGGAAAAGAAAAAATATTGCACTCTTATACAATTTCAAGGGTACACGGAATACAGGAGGGCCATGATGGCCCAAAGAACTCACCTGTGTACTGGCAATGACCGGAGATCAGTTCTGGCACCTGAATGCCATCACTTTAAATTGACCGATGTCAGCCAGATTACTTCTGATCTTAACCTAGCAAACAACAGGCACACTACAGATGCCTGTCTGGCCTTCTGAAACAATGTTGGCTTGGCAATTGACAGGTGCAATGCAATGCATGTGCGGTCAAATCAGTTGGGACCATAAGGAAAACCACATGAATGAGCCCTGGTATTTCTGGCCCTTTTGACCCATTACCGAGCTGACACTTTTCCTGGGCAAGCTTAACCAAGCAAAGTAATTTACCAGTACCAAGTACGATCTACCAAATGAGTAGCCGGGCCACACTCAATCTGCTAGTCCCCTGGCAACCATGTTTTTAAACAGATCAGTATTATGTGAAAGCAATATGGTAGCGGGTCATGCAATTAACAATTTTAAACTCTATTACATTATTTCTAAATCCTGCCAGTGGGTTCTGACGAGAAGATTGTCAAAGTTGCCTATACGGCCATTTACAGTCAAAGTTACTCCCTTGGAGGCCATGTTTTTATACGAATCAAAATATTTGAAGGCATTTGGTACAGGGACTCCCAAACAATATTTCTGTTAAATAATTCTTAAATTGAATATTGAATAGGTTTACAAGCAGGTGACACGTTTTCAATATAGCCAAATATAAGGACTAGACAGGTATCCGTAGGACACGGATGTCCCCAAATTCCGCTGGTTGTCACAAAACTGTGCTGATGTCGTAAAAAATGCACCAAAATACCCAGGTGCACACGTACACATATGATTAATATGTTTATAAAGTCCCATCACTCTAGCAATAATACTTTTTGAGTTACACGTGACACAAGTCCAAAAGTATCATATTTTGCTAAAAAAAGGCCATAACTCCGCTGATGTCGGAAAAAATTGCACCAAAATACCCAGCTGCATAAGTTCACATGATGAATAATATGTTTATAAAGTTTCATCAGTCTAGCTGTTATACATTTTGAGTTACACGCGACAAGTCCAAAAATGTCATTTTTTGCTTTAAAAAAAGGGCTATAACTCAACTGATATATGAAAAAAATGCAGCAGAATACGCAGGTGCACAAGTTAACATGATGATTAATATGTTTATTTTGTTTCAACACTCTAGCATTATTACTTTTTTGAATTACAAGCAACATGAGTCCAAAAATGTTCTTTTTTGTTAACAATAGGGCCATCACTCTGCTGATGTCGGAAAAAAACTGCATCAAAATACCCAGGTGCAAAAGTTCACAAGTTGATTAATACGTATATTAAGTTTCATCACTCCAGAAGCAATATTTTTTGAGTAACGCACGACAAAAGTCCAAAAATGTCATTGTTTGCTAAGAATGGGCCACAACTCCGCTGATGTCGGAAAAATGGAAACAAAATACCCATGTGCACAAGCCCTGATGTCGATGAATATGCTTATAAAGTTTCATCACTCTCACTATATGCAACACAAAACTTGACGGACCGACGTAAGGACGGACGGACAAGGACAAATCTATATGCCCCCCACCCTCTAAAGTGTGGGCATAAAAACTGACCGCACCCTGGCGGCCAAGCCGGTCATGTTTTTTTTACGAATCAAAATGATTTGAAAGGTATTTAGCGAGAACTTTTTTCAAATCAAGCTATTGGTTTCAGACAAGAAGATTTTCAAAGTTTTCAAACTAGCCATATAAGGAAAATTGCAGCACCTCTACTGGCAATGTTTGTTTCTTTTTCAAGAAATTAAAATGATTTGCTGGGAATTGGTAGAAGATCATCCAAGGACAAGACATGTGGACATTCCACGAAAACCAAATTTTTCTAACGAAATGCATTAAAGTCAGCACAAAAATAAAAATTTTAGTAATGGAGACATTGACCGCACAAACCCCATATGCAATCCCAAGCGAGGTCTAGATATAAGGTTATACATATGAAGTTTCGTTAACATATCTTAAGGTGTTCTCAAGCTATTGATCGGAAACAGTTTGTCTAGTTTTAGTAACGGTGAAATTGACCTTGACCCCACCCACCCTATATGCAATCCCAAGTAAGGTCTAGATATAAGATATCTTTGTATGAAGTTTCATTACAATATCGGATGTGTTCTCAAGTTATTAAGTGCAAACCATATGTCTATTTATAGAAATGGTGACCTTGACCCCAACTTTTTCATATGCAGTCACAAGAAAGGTCTCAATATAAGATATCTATGTATTAAGTTTCATTACAATATCTCAAAACATTCTGAAGTTAATGGGCGCAAACGATATTTCTACTTCAAGTAACAGTGACCATGACCCAAAACACCCCATATGCAATCCCAAGGGAGTGAGCGGAATTTATTTTTTATTTTTTTAGTAACAGTGACCTTGACCTTGACTCCACCCACCCCATATGCAATCCCAAGCGAAGTCATGATATAAGGTATCAATGTATGAAGTTTCATTCAAATATCTCGAGGCATTCTCAAGTTATCGAGCCAAAACTGTTCTATTTTAGTAACGGTGACCTTGACCCCACCCATCAAAATGCAATCCCAAGCGAGGTCTTAATATAAGGTATCTATGTGTAAAATTGCATTAAAATATCTCTAGGTATTCTCAAGTAATTGAGCGGAAACCGTTATTATTTATTTTAGTAACGGTGACCTTGACCGCACCCACCCCATATGCAATCCCAAGTGAGGTCTTGATATGAGGTATCCATGTATGAAGTTTCATTAAAATATCTCAATGCGTTCTCAAGTTATGGAGCGGAAACTGTTGTTCTATTTTTAGTAACAGTGACCTTGACCGCACCCACCCCATATGCAATCCCAATGGAGGTCTTGATATGAGATATACACGTGTGAAGTTTCATTAAAATATCTCAATGCGTTCTCAAGAGCAGAAACCGTTTTTCTATTTTTCGTAAGTGACCTTGACCCCAGCCACCCCATATGCAATCCCAAGTGATTTCTCGATATCAGGTATCTATGTATGAAGTTTCATTAACATATCTTGATGGATTATCGATTTAGATAGTGGAAACGAAAAGTTGATGCCGCCACCCCGCCCGCCATATGACATACCTCAATCCAATAAACAAAATTTTGCTTCAAATATTTGGGTAAAAATGTCTCTAAAATCATTTTGAAATCCAGCGATGGGTTTCAGACAAAAATATTTTTAAAGTTTTCAATATAGCCATATAAGGCAAACTGTCCCGTCCCCTGGCGGCCATGTTATTTAATAAATCAAAATGATTTTTTATGAACAAGAGCGCCATGATGGCCCAAAGCGCTCACCTGAAAACTGGTACAGATGAAGACCATACTGTTGTGACAGGTTTGAAAATTAAGGTATCTGAACAATACGCAGAGGGTGATAGGATCAATTTTGATTTAAAAATAGGTTAATGCAATAGGCTAACTAAAGTACGAGTTTGGAAGTGGATGTGTGGGTTTTTTTGCTAATGGTTATCAAATCATTTTTCTCAATTTTACCTGACCCTTTTTCATTAAGTCATTGACAATTCTGGAAAATGCAAAAACAGTAGATTTTGATGTCTTTTTCGCAGTAGAATTTTATGTCTTTTTCGCAAACAGTTTTTGTGAACTAATTGCAATGCGATAACTGCAATGGCTGCGCTATAAGGTAAAGTTTTGCATTTTCTTTGATAATTTTCTGTCCAATGATGATAAATGATGTTAATGCAAGCTCGGAAGACATCAATTTTGCATGTAAAAATAACTGCATAAAGGTCTAGCAACTGTTGGAAATCAAATTTTATCAATCCAATTTTATGGTCATGCTCAAACTGTGTAAGTTTGGTCAACATTGAATCAAAAATCGTGTGTGCAAGCAAATCTTTGATAACCTTTTGATGTTTTATTCCAAACACAAGGGGCAAAAACTCTGGTGTTTCTGGTGCGATCAAGCTTTTATTCGACTTCACCTTTAATCTTACGTTCATAGACAAACTGCACACGAATGGTGAAGATTGGATAAAAAATGAAGTCGCTATCCTGTATAATGTTCAATTTTGCATATTTGTTTCACAAACAAAGAGCAATAACTCTGGTGTTTCTGGTCCGAGCATGCAGATTCGACTTCACCTTTAATCGTACGATCATAGACAAACTGTGCAAGATTAGCGACGATTGGATAAAAGATGAAGTCTCTATCCTGAATAATTTCCATTTTTGCATATTTTTTTCACAAACGGCAATAACTCTGGTCCGATCTTGCTTATATTCGACTTCAACTGTAATCTCATGGTAATAGACAAGCTGTTCCAGACGGGTGAAGATTGGATGAAAAATGAAGTCTCTATCCTGAATTATGTCCATTTTTGTATATTTTTTTACGAAACAAAGGGCAATAACTCTGGTGTTTGAAAACGATCTGGCCCATTTTTGGCGTCTGCTGAGATCTGATGGTCATACACAAACTGTGAAAGTTTGGTTAAGATTGGATGGACAAGGCAGTCTAAAGGACAGTTATATCCACCGACGTGATCCTTCATCAGATTTTAAAGGTGATTTTGAAGTATCACACTAACCTTAATCAGTTTCATGAAAATTCCTTAAAGGGCATAGATATGGAGATTACACGAAAATTAAAGTTCAAACATTTGACGTTCAATTGTGACCTTGATCTCGAGGTGGCGTGACTGCCTCATGTCTTCTGCACATGGCCCCAATGTGATAAACATTTGAGGTAAGTTTCATGAAAATCTTTTAAGGGCACAGGAGATCGAAGGGCATTCCTATAATCCCCCTCCCGCTTCGCGGTGGGGGGATTAAACATAAAGTATATACGTTAGAAAAGGGCATTTTTGCACTTTTTGCATGATCAAGGAGCATTAACTCTGGTGTTGCTGGTGTGATCTGACCCAAGAACAATCCAACCGAGATTTTATGGCCATACACAAACTGTGCCAGTTAGATCAAGACTGAATAAAGAAATGTTGTCTTTATCGCGATAACGGTCCAAATTGTTGACGGCATGCAGACGACGGACGATTGACGACGCCCGAGAGGTTCTCTATATCAAAAGCTCACCGAGCACTTCGTGCTCAGGTGAGCTATAAAGGGATTAAACTCCGGTGTTCCTAGCCTGATCTGGCCTACATCCATCTAGCAAACATGTAACTACCATACGCAAACGATGTACGGCTGCTCAAGATTAACATAAAAAGAGGCGCTTGACCCGAGTCTTGCGCACGACACATCATTGCATGATGATGAGCATCTCTGCCAAAATGTTTTACCAGCAATGACAAGAGTTATTGACCGGACACGAAGAAAATAAACACATGGGTCATGCGCACCACACATTGTTTCGAAATGGCGAACGTTTCTGCAAAGAATTTTCAAAATCCATCCAGAAATGACAGAGTTAAAGAGCGGACACGAAAAGCAAACCCCATTTTGGAACTCTAAGTGTGACCTTTACCTTGGAGGCACGGACCTGGTTCTTGCGCGGGACAGAAATGGCAGAGTTAAAAAGGACACGAAATAGGAACACGGAAGGACACTTGCAAACAAACCTGTTTTACTGATAGAAGACTAGTAATACATAAAACATCCATCTTTTATCTAAACACCATGTCCCCTTATTGAGTTTACATTTTAAGATATTATTCTATGGTTTGTCTTAAACGTTATAAGCAACAATAACATGGCTTTAGACAAAAAGAGGACCATTATAACTCAAATCGCAGACCTGAGTACTGGCAATGACAGAGATTAGTTTACCCAATCTGTCCAATATTTTACTTTTACCGATTCATTATGGTCATATACAAACAGTGCAAGTTATGTCAAAATTAGACAACAAATGAAACCTCTTTCCTTCAAATTGCACATTGTTATTTTTTTCTTCACAAACAAGGGGCAATTACTCCATTTTTGGATTATTATGAAATCTTATGGCCATACACAAGCTGTGCAAGAATGATAAAGATCAGATGAAAACTGTAGTCTGTATGTTGCACAAAGTCCATGTTGCAAGTTTTGTTTTCTCATGAAAAGAGGGCAATAATTCTGGTGTTTTTGATTCAATCTGGCCCATTATCAAACTTTGCCGAGATTTTATGATTATACACAAACTTCACGCTTGGTAAAGATTAAGTCCGCGAGCAAAATTGCTGACGCATGACTGACGACTAAGGACAGCTCCTTTATACCAAATTACACGAATTGTCATTTCACACCATTTTTTATTAAAACGAGTTAAGAAATTTTATTAGTACGCGAGCCTTTTGCGAGCTTATTAACCAACTTTTTGGGTGAGTTTAATAAATATAGTATGACATGACAACCAGTGTCGGTTGCTTTTTATCAACTGCTTCAAACCAGAAAAAACTAGCATTGTCACACGAGTGACCGAATATACCCCCACCAGATGGCTTTGTCACACAACTATGCCAGCCATTCGAAAGAAATGGACACAATAAAAATGAATTTACAGTGTATTTGGAAAAATGTTTCATTAGTTATTGTCCTGAGACCGTGTTTTGAGGACATTTAATTCCAAAATGGGCCTTACCTTAAAATGTTGTAGTTTGTAACCAAAGGGGATCTTGACCTGCATTTTATAATGCTTCCCGTGTGTACCAAGTATTATTTGAAAACGTCAAGCCATTCTTGAGGCATCGTCGGGAAACCATGTTTTTAGGAAATTTAAGTCACAAAGTGGTCATTACTCTGTCATAATTTAGTGGTTCGTAACCAAAGTTGATCTCCACCTGTATTTTATCAAGCTACACATATGTTCAAAGAATTACTTGAATATGTCAAGCCATTCTTGAATTATCGTCTGGAAACCATATGTTTAGGGAAGTCTAAAAGAAGCCATAAGTCTGTCAAAATTTAGAGGTTTGTAACCAAAGTCGAACTTTACCTGTATTCCATGATGGTACACATGTATACCAACAAATATTTGAATATGTTAAGCCACTCTTGAGTTATCAAAACCATGAAAAACAACCGACAGACAAGCTCACTCCAAAAGCCCCACAAAAGTGTGTGGGTATTAAAACATATATTTTTACCAAAACATGTTGATATATCCTAAAATTTTTATACTGATGTGACGTCATTTCATGCTGACGCTGTCATTTTACCGAAATAACCTCATGCGAATGGTCAGTCAAAAGAAATGTAGCCAATGAAAAAGCTATAAATGTTACATTACACTAGTGTAAGATAAAAAAAAAATTGTAACTGCTGTATTACACGGAAAACCATAAAATCAATGTTTAACAAAATATGATCTACCATTTGATTTTAACCAATGTATAATTTTAAATAAGCAACACAGAAATTACCACTAACAACTTGTCCTCACCGTCACTACTTAACTGTTTGTTATTGTGATCGAAACAACGACCAACATAACCATGGAAAATGAATTGACAAGTGGTGAGGTTAAACGACTTTGTCTCAACATATTCTCCTGTTCCGATTGTTTTCTTTGTTTTATAAATTGCAGTTTGCAGTTCTGGTCCTGCAAGCTTCAACAGCTGATTTGAAACATAGCCCTCACATAGCTCCAAAGTAGCGCCAATGCTGTTCACAATAATGTCCGCCTGAAAAAGAGTTAGTGAAAATGTGTTTTATGAACACATATGACAAATGCCATTATATTTCATCCCATCTTCACACTGTCATTGACGAAATAACACACCATGGGGTAAACTTAGCTGTATTGCCACACTGTGGGAATATATTTGTCGCGTGCATGGACTACGTTTTCTATTCCGTAACAAGATACAGTCGCATTGTTTACTTTTGCGGATCCAATTTTCTTATCAGAATAAATAGAATACTAAGATAATCTTGCCCTTCCTGTGTTCTAAGTTGTGCAAGATAAACTTATCGATATTCAACACTTAGATAGTATTCTCGGTGTATTATGTTTTTAACATTTGGTACACAATACATTGCACAACGATGCATTACAGTATGTGTATGTTCCTTACTACAGTTTTATAATGAGCCAACTACTACAAATATTGCAAGACGTATTGCTAAGAGCTGTCCATGTAAAGGATATGTATGTAGATATATACTAAACAGGTGACTAACACATACCAGATATAAAATGCAAGGAAAAGTATCCGTTTTATCATTACATATAATTGAACTAACGTTAATTTTGACAATGATTAAAATAACAATAATGAAATTATTATGAATACATGCACAAACATTTTAATACGGATAATGTACAAATGTGCTCATACACACTACTAATTAAATACAGTGAAAACCATCTAACCGGACATCCTCGGGACCTTGAAAAATGTGCAGTTTATAGGGGAAGTAACTTATCTCAGCTTCTGTTGAGTCAATAATTTGGAAACAAATAAGATATATCGTGTTGATTGTTTTATTTTTCGTTATTAAAAATCTACTGCTGTGTTAAAACAATACACTGTGTTATAATATCAGTAAATATTAATTTAAAAAAAACGCCATAATCGTATATCGTGGATATTCACGTTTTTGCCCTTTCAAATTGAGTCAATTTCGCAATAACAGTCAATTTTAGGGGGTTTTGTTATTATTTAATTCCCTGTTGGCAACGTGTATTTATCACATATATGGTTGTTGTTTCACTATATATGCGGCGGACCTAGGGCGCAAAATAGTTCCGAAAATAGGAAAAATAACATATTATTTAACATAATCAAAGTTCTTCATCCAATGTACGTACGCTATTGAACACATTATAAGTGCAGTCTTTTTGTAATCATGTGTATAGGAATAAGCTGTTTACAAGTGTGCGTTTATCCATAATATTTGCAGAGAACCAAATTGATAACAATTAAATTCCCAGAAAACATTGCACAAAAGTAAACAGGTAAGTGCTGTGATCACTTGACTGACTTGTTCACAGTCTTAATTGTTTCTTTACCTTGCTTTGGGATTTTCACAGCTTTTGTGAATTCTCGAGTGTGTTTGATAACTTACCGTGACCTTAATCCGCAATACACACAATTCTGACACTACACCAGAGGTGCGATAAACAAAGGCGAAAACAGATTTGAGGGGTTAAATAATCCTTGACAATAAACAATTTGAGTGACAGTTAGACTGGTTTCCGGAATTAAGTGGATTCTGGTATTGACGAGACTTTGTACATATGAACATATGAAATAAAAGGAGATCGAACAAATTCTCCGGTGTGAAGAGGATTCAGGTTGACAGAGGATCCGGTTTAGAGGGTTCCACTGTAGCATATGTGTTAATGTAATAGGCAACCCAAATATGTCAGAATTTGTTAAATGAAAAAAAACTCATATTAATCACGCACAGTTTTTTCATAAATGAATCACCATCTTGGGCATGTACACATTCTAATTCATTTTACATATATTATCTTAAAACATTAAAATGTATGAAAACGGGTTTTGAAGAAGGGCCCTTTCCGGTTTCGATTTACTGACTAATAGTCTGCAAAAGAAAAGAAGAAGTTTTCCGCGATACCTGTTTTAGAAATTACCCTCTCAAAAGACCGCCAACTGTCTAAAAACAATTATGACTGACAAGCCCCCATGGCATGAGTTCACCCCCCTTCTGCCAGTGGAGCTATTAAAAATGTCATGGTACAGAGCACAACACCATTTAGGGAATGAAGGTTTCCACAAAGGTGTATTGTAATCCGGCCAGTATAGTTGCTTTGACTGAATATCCCGGATAAGAAAACGTGATGGAAGCACAGACGGTCGAACAAAGCGGCAACTACTTGTACATATGCTCCGCTGTAAGTTTTCGGGGAACATAAAAAAGCCTTACTAAATAGACAAAATACAATTTGTATGTACTTGTGTTTACAATAACTCAACAGCAATACTCTGAAATGAAGGTTAGTTTGAAAAGTATTATGAACGAATTCCATAGGGTTAAACATTTCCTTTTTCTATTAGCCTGACTATGCAAACTAACTAGGAACAAATTACTGTTCTATTAAGGAAATTAAGAAAACACATTGGCATTATATGTACCTGTATACAAGAATCAATGTACGGGAATAGTCAGTCAGGAATCGAGCAAACCCAATTTGTTCAATGGCCAGTAAATCATTAAATTTATATTTACGGATGGATACAAGTTAATGAACTGTTCAATATAATAAAGTAAAATTTAAGAGTTTGAGTTTTAAGGTAATGTTAAATGATTGTTTAATAATGATGGCACACGGAATATATGTGTTTTCTAACAAAATCAAACGAACAGGAGTGTGTCATTATATACCACATTTATTTACCTGATATTTCACATATATGTACCAGGTTTAACAAAGACGGTTTTTATTATGGGTTTGGCGATTTTCACTTTTCACTTTTTGTGTTGCTCTAAGCATCTACACATGTGTTTATTAAGTGCACCTGACTAAGACGGAATTCACAAAAATGATATGAACATATTTACATCTGTTTCTTCTAAATTTCCTTGAAGAACATAAACATCTAAAGAGTCTGAAATATATATTATGAAAAGCAAAAATACTTATCAAAGTAAGTTGGATGATAAGAAACTATATCTGATTCCAATAATTGTTAATCTTTAATGATAAACAGGAGGGTCACTTTTAAACGCTCACCTGAGTTTAATAAGTCATAATGGTTTGTTAAACTTTTAAAGCATGTTCAGAGATGAAGTAAAAGTTGACAACTGACGTCAATGATGTACCATACAGAGCCATGTTTAGCATATCCAAATTATTTGCAGGAATTTGGTAGATGATAGTCACCCATGAAACATTGTTTTTTATTTATTATTTCAAAATCTAGATAGTGGTTATAGATTATTTGCAAAATTTTAATTCAAGCCATATAAGGAAAAATAGTTGAATATAAACTTTAACCAGAAAATCTATGTGAAAAGGGGGCATAACTCTGACAACATACAAAACAGAGTTATATGGAATGTTGCCCCTGACATTGGAGTTGATGGCAAAGGTATATTCCAATTTTCAAGTGAATAACTTCTGTAGTTCTGACGTTACGAAACTATTGAATATAAACTTTAATCAGAAAATCTATGTGAACTAGACATGTGTCCGTAGGACACGGATGGCTCCACATTCCGCTGGTTGTCGCAAACTCTGCTGATATTGGAAAATTGAACCAAAATACCCTGGTGCACAAGTTCACATGCTGATGAATATGTTTCTAAAGTTTTATCAGTCTAGCATTTATACTTTTTGAGTTAGACGCAACACAAATCCAAAAAGGTATAGTTTTGCTAACAAAAGGGGTCATAACTCCACTGATGGCGGGTAAAACTGAATCGAAATACCCAGGCGCACAAGTCCACATACTGATTAATATGTTTGTAAAGTTCCATCACTCAAGCAATAATACGTTTTTATAAACACCCCATGCAAACCCAAAAATGTCATTTTTTCCTAAAAAAGGGCCATAACTCCGCTGATGTCCGAACAAAAACTGCAAAAAATACACAGGTGCCAAAGTTCACATGCTGATTAATATGTTTATTATGTTTCAACACTCCAGCATTAATACTTTTTGAGTTACATGCGACACAAGTCCGAAAATGTTATTTTTTGCACAAACAGGGCCATAACTCCGCTGATTGCGAAAAAAAAACACCAAAATACCCAGGTGCACAAGTTCACATGTTGATTAAAATGTATATAAAGTTTCATCACTCCAGCAGTAAAACTTATTGAGTTACGCGAGACACAAGTCCAAAAATATCTTTATTTGCTAAAAAAGGGCCATAAATCCTCTGATGTCGGAAAAAACACTGCACCAAAATACCCAGGTGCACAAGTTCACATGCTGATTAATATGTTTGCAAAGTTTCATCGCTCTAGCAGCAATACTTTTTGAGTAACGTGCGACACAAGTCCAAAAATACAATTTTTTGCTAAAAAAGGGCCATTACTCCGCTGATGTCGGAAAAAACATCACCAAAAAATACCAGGTGCACAAGCCCCGATGCCGATTAATTATGCTTATTAAGTTTCATCGCTTTACCAGTTATACTTTTGAGTAATGAGCGACACAAACATCCAACGGACGGACGGATGGACGGACGGACGGACAAAGGCAAATCTATATGCAACCCCCCTGTAAACTGGGGGTTTCAAAAGGGGAATACTTCGAGTTTTCAGTGAATAACTTCTGTAGTTTTGAAGTTACAAACAATTTTAATGTAAACTTTTAAAAGAAAATCTATGTGGAAAAGGGGCAAAACTTTATCACAATACAAAACTGAGTTATGGTGAATGTTGCCCGTGATACTGGACAAAGGTATATTCCAAGTTTCAAGTGAATAACTTGTGCTAGTTTTGAAGTTACAAGACTTTTGAATAAAAACTTAAATTCAGACGCAGACGCCGGGGGTAGTAGGAAAGCTCACCTATTCTTCGAATAGTCGAGCTGAAGGCCACCGCCCCCCCCCCCCTGACGGCTATGTTTTTAACGAATCAAAATAGGTAATTTAAAGTATTTGGGTGGGTAGAGGACCACCCCATAATCATTGACCTGACCGTCCTTAAAAAATGCCCAGAAAACAGAACATTTTATTAAGTTTGTCAGATTTTATTTTTTTATTTGCACAACGCCAATTAAGCAAAACTGTAATAGTGTGATCAACTCTTAATTCGGGTGGTAATGAAATCGAGTAAGATATTTGTAAATCATCTATGTAGACATTTGATTTTATCAATAAGTCGCATATTTTACAGTTTTTGAGTAGGCATTGAGAATGGATAAGGAAAAACAACGACGCAAAATAATTTTACCAGGTACAGTAGATAACCGTTAATCCAAATTCCTCGTTATTTCGACGTTTTTTTTGGTCCCGCTTTTTACCTTCTTATTTTAATTAGAATTTTCATGTTTAATTCCAACTCCGTTTTTTCGAATTATCGCTATTTCGAACCCATTAATCCGGTCCCAACACCTATTTTTCAGTGCATTTATCAATTGTTAATTCGAAGTGTTAATAATAGAGATGGAGAAAATTTTCACACCTTTACCTTGATCGTATCAGCCTTGACAGCATTTGTTCACTGCTTGATTTTCACACCTTTCCGGAGTTAATAATCGATTAAACTAAGCTGTTGTGTTGGTATAGTTAAAGCGTGGCAAGCTATTGCTTTAACAAGACTGAATTGCAAACACGGATGTCAAACGTTTCATCAATTATTGGGTTTCTGTATTTAAGTTAGGCTTGCATTTGTCAGATCAGTTCGTATTTACTTGCGCTAATATTCACGATGTCAGAAGCAGTAATAAATACAGAACACATCAATCCCATTGCCAAACAATCTGGAGAAGTGCCCGGTAACCAACCCCCGAGGATACCCGGATTGGCAGCAGGGAAGGGCGTTAAACGACGCCATACATCGAAAACATACCAAGAAAAGTATGGTGCCATCATGGAAGTGGAGCGCGGTGTAAAGTCAAACAAAACGATCGCTGTGGAATTGTATACAATAAACTCACGTACATCAAGTTATCGTATGTATTCGTTTTTTATAAGTTCAATCAAAGTGTGAAGTGTAACCGCATCTCTACTATATAACTATGCGATTTTTACAACGTTTTTTTCTTAAGAATATCTAGAAATGTTTAATTCGAATAATCGTTATTTCGAGGTATTTACTGCGGTCCCGACGACTTCGAAATAACGAGTTTTGACTGTATTTCCTTTCTTGATTCAGTAAAATAATGTCTGCATAAATTAACATTACACACGTTTATATGCTAAATGTGTAATGTAATCATACATCCTTAAAATGCAGAATGTTTTAAAATATATTTTATATATTGGTATTCAAAACGTCATAAAGCGCTCTGTACAAGTGTATGCGAGACGGGTTATCATATTGCCTCAAGAGCATGATGAAAATTAACTACACAAGGCCTTTTATTAAGATTCCGACACAAGAATCATTGATAAGACAGTGTAATTAAAATATCTGAAATAATTGAATAATATTGACATAATAATATTGAAACAAGAGCAAGAACATTTCCTTCGGGCCAAATCTTCAGTGAAATAACTGATATTAACCATGTCATTGAATTCCAGTTGACGTTCTCCTGGTTGCTTATAGTGACTCATTTTTATGCCTACCATTTGAAACAGAGAAGAGTCAAATAGCTATATAAAAAAAATAAATTGATGCAATATATATATTTCTATGAAATAATTATAACTCTAACAAGGCAGTCCAAAGGACAGCTATATCCCCCGCCGTGATCATTTATTAGATTCTAAAGGTGACTTTGAAAATCAAACTGAACTTAAACAGTTTCATGAAAATTCCTTAAAGGGGATAGGAGATATGGAGCTGACACGAAAATTTAGGCTCAAACATTTGACCTTTAAGTGTGACCTTGACCTTGAGGTGGCAAGACTGCCTCATGCCTTCTACACATTCCCTCAATGTGATTAACATTTGAGGCAAATTTCATGAAAATCCTTTAAAGGGCACAGGATATATAGAACGGACATTAAAATACAGTCTCAAACATTCAACCTTCAAGTCTGACCTTGACCTTATGTTGGCGTGAATGGCTTATGCCTTCTGCACATGGTCTCAATGAGCAAAGCATTTGAGCCAAGTTTCATGAAAATCCTTCAAAGGGTAGAGCAGATATGGAGCAGACACGAAAATGTTACGGACTGACTAACGGACGGACGGACGGACTGGCGGACGGAGGAAGGGCATTAAGGGCTTCGCGGCGGGAAATTAAAACTATGAAAAACGGCTAAATTATTTTTTATCATCCCTCATAGCTATATAAGTTTTCCAACAGAACAATATAAGGAAAACTGCCCAGCCCCTTGCGGCCATGTTTTTAGTAGATGGTCACACAAGGAACATTTCTGCATAATTACATTGAAATCCAACAGTGGTTTCGGGCAAGAATATTTTTCAAGTTTTCAAATTAGGCATATAAAGAAATCTGGCCCGCCCCCTGGTGGCAGATTTTTTAACAAATCAAAATAATATGAAGAAATTTGGTAAAGGGTCACCCATGAATTTTTTTTCATAATTACATGGAAATCCAGAATGAAGTTTCGAACAAGAAGATTTTCAAACGTGTTCTGGTTTTAAAGCTTTTGGTTGTAATGGCAACCAGAGTTTTTTTAGATGTTCCAATGAATTGAAGACATTTGTTAAGGAACCATCCAGGAACATACCTGCTAAGTTAAGTTAAAATCCCCCAGCAGTTTCAGAGAAGAAGGTGTTTAAGTAAACTGTTGACGATTCAACGGACGACAACGACGACGGACTGTGACTGACTAGAATAGGTCAAATTGAGCACTTCATGCTCAGGTGAGCTAAAATATACCCCTTTTTTCACATAATAGACACATAAATACAAAAAGGGGCTAACAACAAATAATTACCCAATTCAGTGTTCTGACGGTTGTCACACCAAACCTCTGGATGGGTGCCATTTATAAAAACCTGTGCACATTCTGAGAAGGTGTTGTCATCCGCAAAATCGTAGCAAACTTTTTCAAGTGTACCATTTTCTTCAAAAGCCTTGTTACAGCTCTGCCAGAGACTATTCCAAAAGTACTTTCGACCAGTGTTCAATTCCAATAGGTTAGGAATGGTGACAGTGACTGTTTTCAAACCTAGTTTCTTTACTTCCTTAAACATCTGTTCCATGTAGCAATGCACACTGATATCCCCCTTCTTACAAGAACATGCAAAAGTGTTTATATTCAAAAAACTGCAGTGCCCTCGACATTCTGAAAGAGAAACATTCTTTTCTAATGCATTTGCTATCACATATCCAACTTCTGTGTAGGGCTGCATATAGGGAAAAAATGATGATTACACAATAGATCTAGCAACTCCTAATGAAAACATCATTTCATAGCTATTCTTACTTTCATACTCAATCAGTTAATAGTTGACAATCTCAATTGTAATGTCATGCCAGATACCTGTGCAGATGGGATGAAAGATTCCAAATCAATGTCCTGTATAGTACAGTGTACATTTATCTAATACATTCCAAATCAATGTCCTGTATAGTACATTGTACATTTATCTAATACATTCCAAATCAATGTCCTGTATAGTACATTGTACATTTATCTAATACATTCCAAATTAATGTCCTGTATAGTACATTTATCTGTAAAATGAAGTTTGTAAAATCATGTACTGACAATGGATCAGCATTGAATGTTAGAAACTACCCGGACTTTAACTGCCATGCACACATTTTGTTCAAAGGCATTCTGTGAAGGCATACTAATATCATGTAGCTTGCAACTTTCGGATTGCACATTAAATTATTGGTAATAATGTGAAATCGATATGGTGACATTATTTTAATACAATTAGTTTAACTACAGCTAATACAATTGAAATTATTTTTGAACTTTCTATGCAATCTAACTCACAACAAAAATAATATTAAATGAGTATCTAAGGTTAAAAACACAAACCAAATATTTGTTTTGCTGCAGTCGCATCTATTATACGAATTTCAATAATATGAGCCATTGATTCCCTGCTTCTTACAGCAAGCTTTACCATCTGCCAACTAGGAAATATCCATGTAATGCATTTGATATCTTCAACATTGGTAATATCAGCGTGTACCCCTTTTTGAGCACCATTCTTTAAAACTGAAGACAGCATGCTGGGTTTACAATGAACATTTACTATTCTAAAAGCATTGTTTTCCATAATTTGTTTTACCACGTCTATGATCTCACTATCAGCTTTGTTCTTTTCAAAATGAACAACAACTAACAGTCCGTTGTCAACATAAACATAACACAGTCCAATAGCCTTCGGTAAATCTGCTTGCAAGTTTGGTAACAGACTGGCTGTGTTCGTGTCACACTTTATAGTCGCTATTTTCATTCGGTTTATCTTCTTAAAAAGAGAATAGTGTACACCAAGAGTGCAAATCTCGATAAATTGTTTGGCTTTATTTATAGTCCAGAACAAAGTTCCTAACGTTTCGTATTGATCTTTCATGAACATTTCAATCACTGCATGTAATCGTTCAACATATTCATGTTTGTTTAATGATCTAAATTCAATCTTTTCAACCACAATCTCTAATTAAAACCATTTCTGGACTTCTTGTAATGCATCTGAAACACTCTGAAAAGTCAATAAAGTTTCGTCTTGACTGATGTCGAACGTAGCAGACCGAAATTTTGTTTTAAATGCATTCTTGAAGACCTCTGATTTCACCATCTCCCTTACACACTCTGCTTCCAAACGGAGGGTATTTGAAGACTGATAAGAAGACCCACTTGAGTTCATATTAACTGGAATTGTAAAATGAGATTATACAAAGTTAAATGTTTAACTGTCTTGTTACATATTAAATTAATGTCTGCGCACAAATTCTGACACAAGCACACACATCATTGTAGGTTTAGTCTAGAATTCTGAAACAAGAAACATTGACATTCCATGAAAACCAACTTTTTTGAATGAAGTGCTTTAAAGTCAGAACACAAAAAAACAACATTTTTAGTAATGTCACTTTGACCTTGACCCCACCAGCCCCATATGCAATCCCAAGCGAAATATAGATATAAGGTGTCTACATAATTATTAATTTCATTAAAAAGCTCAAAGTCTTCTCAAGCTATTGAGCGGAAACTGTCTATTTTTAAAAACGGTGACCTTGACCTTGACCCCACCCACCATATATGCAATCCCAAGCAAGGTTTAAATGTAAGATATCTATGTATGAAGTTTGATTAAAATATCTCAATGTGTTCTCAAGTTATTGTGCGGAAACCGTTTTTTTCTATTTTTAGTAACGGTAAGCTCGTCGGTGACTACACCCACCAATTACACAATCCCAAGCAAGGTCTCGATATAAGGTATCTATATATGAAGTTTTCGTTAAAATATCTCAATTTGTTCTTAAGTAATTGTGGGTAATTTTCTATGTTTAATAACAGTGACCTTGGCCCCACCCACCCCATATGCAATCCGTAGCTAGGTCTCAATATAAGGTACCTATGAATGAAGTTTCATTACAATAGCTCAACCGGTTCACGAGTTAGAGAGCTGAAAGCAAAAGTTGACATCGCGACTACAGCCCAGAACGACATACCTCAAGCTATTAACCGAAATTGTTTTCGAAAAATTGGGTTAATTAAAACCGTATCTGTTCACATGAAATCATTAGAAAATTTGAAGCAAATATATATATTTGTTTTATAAAATTAATAAACCTCGTGGTGATGGTGCCGGTGGTGAAGATTTGTCTGCATCTTAAAAAGAAGGTAAATAGTCAACATGTATAGTTGTTTAAAATGAAAACACCTTTTGTGTAAGCAATATTTTCTCATGCTCTACACGTATTTTGAAGATATGTTTCGGAAAACAGAATTTGAACAAAAATATTAAACACAAGAATTTCAAACAATAAACACATCACGCAGATTGCCAAATTTGCTGCTTTTGCAAAAAGTTCTAACATTAACAGACACACATTTATACAGCTATTGAACTTAAATACTAGTGACAACGAACATCCGTGATTTATTTATTAATTTAAATGAAACTATAGGTGAATAAGTTAGCAGCACATGGGGATAAATAATTGGTTTTTAAATAGATGCTTACTGATATCAGGTGAAACACCAGCAGTTTCATTGAGTGATGAAGCCACAACTCCATCAACAATCTCTGATTCTGTAAAACATGTGTTTTAATTACAATACATGATACAGAACCGATCAAACGGGAAACTAACAGTCAAGATAAAGTTGTGCTTATTTGTGTAGATCAAGTACAATCTAATGTAAAGGCAACATATATTTTGGTCTTGTGTAGCTGACCTGACTGTTAGCAAGGTCAAGGTTTCACATCAGTGGCGTAGCCAGAGGCAAATTTAAGCCGAGGCAGTGTATGCGAGTACGTGGGGTGATGCACAACCCCCACTGGCTTTTTATGTTACATAGAACGTCTCTGGTACGTTTTGGAGGCCACTTTATTAAACCATGTTTAAACACAAAATAACCAAAATCATGGATGTTATATATAGTAGTTTAGTAACAATTATGTTATAATTTTTCCATACATGTACGCACAATCTTTGCGGAAGTCAACAAATTAACAGCGAGCGATCGAGAAATATCAGGATCGCGACACCTGATGCTCCGAGTATAGTAACAAAGGGTTACGTGCATTTTAATGCGTTCTATCTTCAATAAATGACACAATGCTTTATTCTTCAATTATCATTGTCGAACACTTCTTCTATGTCCAAGGGAATCATATCACTGAAGAATATCCTTTCGGACAATTGGAATGATTTTAAAAACATACATCACAGCGATAACATTTTCTATTTTTAGTAAGGGTTACCACAACCTTGACCCCAGCCACCCCAGACGCAATCCCAAGCGAGGTTTCAATATAAGGTATCTACTGATACAGTTTCAGTGCAATAGCTCAATTATTTCTCGAGGTAATGAGCGGAAACCATTTTTTTCTATTTTTTAGGAACGGTATATGTATATTAAACGTGACCTTGACCTTGACTCCACCCACCTCAGAAGCAATCCCAAGCAAGGTCTTAAAATAAGGTACCTATGTATGAAGTGTCATTGCAATAGCTGAATTCATTCTTGAGTTAGAGAGCATAATCCAAAATATGACGCAATCTAGGTAAACTTTACATTCAAGTGTAATACACACCGCCTACTTCTGATTCAGGTAAAAATGTGTGTATTATTTTTGTAAGATGACGGTCATTTCTGCCAATTTGTTTGAAAATCCCTGCATGCAAAAAATATTTTGCTCTGGACAATCATTTGACCTTTGACCTTCAAATATGGCCTTGACCATGGGACCTGGTTATTGCACGCAACACGCCTTCCTATCATGCTTAACACTTTAGCCAAGATATATGAAAATCCTTCAATGGCAGACAAAATAATGCTCAACAAATACTTGACCTTTGAGTGTGACCATGACCTTGGTAAAGGGACCTGGTTCTTGGGCGTGAAACACCGTATCATAAGGCTTATCAAACTTGCCCAGTTATTTGAAATGCTGGACAAAAATATGCTCTGTGAATGGACCATGGTTTTCTTATATCTGACCTTTGACCTTAAAATATGACCTTGACTTTGGACCTAAGGACCTAGTTGTTGCGCTTGACACACCATCACCTAATGCTCAACAATTTTGTCAATTGATATGTAACACATTCAATATTGGACAAAATTATGCTTCAGACAAAGTCAGAGGATACAATTCTTACAATTGAACTTTAACATTGAAATTTACCTTGACCGTAGACCTATGGGCCCAGTTAGGCGTAAAAAAAATGTTTGTTTCAAATTACATGACCAAAAAAATTAGCGTAGGTAGGTGGGGAATTATTTTTATTTTTTTAGTAAATGGTCCACTTCAAGATTCTACAACTGAATTAATATTTAAAACATATCTGTAATATCTTTAAAAATTGTTTTATAGCGGATTCTATAAAAACTAAACACTTATTTTAACAAAAAAAAGAAACATTTAATTATTGAAAAACATAAATATAACAAAACATTATCAGTAGATCACAACCTTTTAACCACTATTGGTAGAGGACCACCACTGTAATATGTATGTGGAATTATTTAACAATCTAGCAGCATGTTTATAAGAAACTATCGTTTTAATTTTTTTTTATGTTTTAGCTCTAGCGGCCATCTTGTGAAGTGAAGCGCAACCATCTGTGCAGGTTTGGTGAAAACACAATCCAGGGAGCATTTGTGTAACGTTTTATCACGATTGGCAAAGAAATGTTGAAAATATATCAGGAATACGTAACTTAAACGCAATATTCTATTTAAGCCAAACGGCCATTTTGTGAATTGGATCAGAACCGTTTTAATATGTTTGGTAGAGTCTAATCAAAGTAACACTTGTGTAAAAATATTTGAAAATCGAACCATACGCTTACCAACCCGCCCCGTTTGGTCCTCTCTACTAGCCAGCCAACAGTTTTGATTATAACTTAAATATTGTTTAGAGATTTAGTAGCTCGATATATAGTGTATCTGTGCACAGATAATAAATAGGGAATAAACAAGTGGCCCCTCTTTTATCACTTGATAACGTAAAATCCTGTATTTACTATGGAAAAACCTATGGCGAACTATGTATCAACTTTCAAAAAAATTGTCGTCCTTTCTTTCTCTTTCTGAACGTATTTTGTAGCTGAATTTAGTGAAGCTGGCAGGAAATAACCGCTAATGTTATGCGTTTATTCGGAACGTATCTTTCACCAGTCTTGTTCCACAGTCAAGTGCAGACGTGACAAGGCCAATGTTATGGATAAAGTGCGGTCTGTTGTCGTTTCATATAGTAACGTATTCCTAATTGTTGCACGGTCTTTATTAGTACATGTATGTTATTATGTGTTTGCATCACACACTGTATTCTGTGTTAAAATGCATTAAACTAGTATACTGGAAATCAATTAAAATATTACAAGGCCTGCACTGTGAAAACAAACATGTTGACAGTGACGTTTCAAGCAGTCGGAAATCATAACTTTGTATGAAAACAATAATATTGCTTACAATGTAAAAAATAAATGTGTAAGTGAAGATTTTGCCATAAATTGGGTATGTACGTATTCGGAATTAAATCGCAAACATGAAAAGGCGGAAGCTGATAGCAAAATGAACGATAATAAAGCACCACATTTTTAAGTTTTTACATGTGTGTATCTGTTTCTGTTGATGTAGCATGATCCACTTGTCCTTTAATATGTGTGTCACCTGTTTCTGTAAACATACTCTCTGCAAGAAGCAAAGTTCCTGCAGAAGGGTTATGAATTCGAATCTGCAATTTTAAAAGTAAGTATTCTTATATCATAATTTATCATACCACTGCTGAATTCGGCCTGATACAAAGGTGTCTGATATATTTGTTATATCAGGTCGTTTATATCAGAGCATGTTTTGAGGTACGTCATACTACACGTAAACAAATAGAAAGTCAATATTTTCGGTAATTATGAATCAGATTAAACAAAACAAACACTTTTAAACCAATAACGTATATTGTGTATTACTTTTAATCGTCATCAACCACACAAACGTTAATTTTGTTAAATATTCACATAAACCCGCACGTTGGTAGTGGTATGATGTCATCAATGGAACAATCAAACATCCATACACAATTATTTCTATGCATTCGAAAAAATGCACTAAATGTCACTACACAGGATCAATTTATGCCAAGCCGCAAACATTTCTTCCAAAAAAATAAAAATGCTATACTCAATACTGACACGATCTTGAAAATGTCGATTTCAATACACAACTCCAAACTGGCGTCTCCAAAAAATGTTGTACTCGGATAACATTGATCGTTGCAATCCATTACAGAGTGCATTTTCAGTATTATTTGAATGAACGGGTGTGATATCTATGTTTTCGTAGTGAAAACAGCTCATTTATCATTACGAAATGATAATAATATGGTAATCCATAACTACATTTTATGTGAACGTTTAAAAACCGCTTTAGCAAAATCAGCACTGTTCTTAGGTTGTAGTTAGTTTTGAGTAATTTGTAGAAAACCGTGGTATAATAAATAGAAAAACAGGTCACTGCCTGGTCTTGTGTAATATGTCATGTTCGGCCTCGCCGTTATATTAATCTAAGCCACGCCTGATATATTACACAAGGCAGTAACGTCTTTTTCTCTATATATAATTTATTACGGCGAAAATAACGTCGTAGTTGATGGCATAAGCATACTAACCAATTTGAGTTCAAATATGCAATAAGCAAAAATAAATTGTAATTTTGACATAACATGACATTGCTTACGGCGTGATTTCAATATCAATATAGAAAAGATACAAACACATAATTGCTAATACAAATTGTAGATGTGTACTTGCTATCATGAATCCGTTTAATCTGAATACATTATGTAAATATTTACACCACATACACATATATTACCTTGACTGGCGATAACGTCACCTCGCATATCTCGTCACTTCCGGTACACGACTCTTCCAGAAAACCGATATCAAACACAGGGTCATTCAATAACTCCTTTATGCCGCTGCTGCGCTTGAAGGCGTATCCCTTACAATGACTTTCGCTATCGACACAGTGTAACTTTAACTTTATCTCATCGAGTTCTTGTTTTACTTGGATTAATAAGACATACAGCCTTTTGACGTGGTTTTGTGTTAGTAAAATATCAATTAACTCTTGGCGTTCTTGAATACGCTTTATGTGTTCATAACAAAATGTCCGAACTTGTGTTTGACGCTTAGTATTTGTTTCAAAAGTCTCGCTACACTGTTTTTGGCATTTGGATTGAAGACGATCAAACCACGTATTAATCTCTGTACGTAATTGTTGAAGTTCCTTCAGAAACTCCTCTTGACATGCCTTGTTGTCATCCGTATTTTTCTCAATTGTATTTACAGTAGACTTTAAGTTTTCTTCCAATTCTTGTAGGTTTGACTTGCAAGCAATGACTTCTTTGTCCTCCACGTTTATTTCACATAAATCAAAAACTTTACAGGATTTGTGAAATGAAAAAACACATCGCCCACATAGTGTGTCTGTATGTTCAATACAGAAGAAAACTAAGTTCTCTGTTGTATGTTTTACGCATTTTTGTGTATGAATATCACTGTCTCTAACATTTGGTTTGGAAACATGACGTGTTTCGTCTCTTGAAATACCCGGAGCTAAAGCAGGGTTATTTGTTTCAATTAAAAAAGCCACGTGATTCTGAAATAATTTGCTTGACTTTTTGTGAATCTGAAAACACGTTTCACAAATTTTAAAATTACAGTTTTCGCAGAAAGCAACCACCGTCTCCGAGGTGCACACACCACATTCATTTAAATCACAATCCATTATGTGGTAATGTTGCAAATACAATGCTTTGTCCTGGAACATATTATAAGAAATCTGTAAATATAAGATCAATCATAAACGCACAATAGACTAAAAGGAATCAGTTATAAAATACATTCACAGGCAATACAAAATAAATATTATATATGTACTGAAAGCAACTGCCCATTGTAAGGTTCGTGTGTCATCTTGACAAAAGTGTTATATAATTATTGAATACATTGTAAATATATTGACACTTGCTTAAAAAGAACGCATTGTCCAAACGCAAGCTACGCGATAAAGCTACATGTAAAATCAAACATTATGCAGATAGCGAAATTTTAGCGTACATGTGTATACTTGAACACGGTGCATAAGATGCTATGGCGCACATGTTGCAATAGTACGAATGTGTTTATAGACGAGTTTTACATTCACGTTTTTGCGATCATCACGAAACAGGAACATTTAAGCAAATAAATAACGACTAGCGATGTATTGAAAGTGGTCAAATATAAAGTAATAAAATACAATTGCATCAGCAGGAGCGAAACTCTTATTAACAACATACGGTCCTTTATTTCGGGCAGTACTGGTTTCTTAGTGGCTCATGCTAAATGCATTTTAAATATTCCCTGTTTTAAATGGAGAAGTTAATTTGAACATGGTATATACTGTTGATAGATATCAGTTCTATACCAGGTTAGATAGATACTTGTGTCGAAATGGTTAAGTACAATGAACACTCAATTGATACTGTTTACTAAACGCAATGCTGTTCAACCTAAATTGACTGACGAAAATCAATAACCGTTTTCGACAACTTACAGTCTGTCCTGCTGCATTTCTATGTCTTTATTACATATCACACGCGAAATAACAACTATAGTCGTAAATAAACGTTATTGATGGTGCTTTCACATCTCGACATTCCAGAATACAATGTTTCTGCCACTCGACTTATACAGTAAACAAAAACAACACATTTTTTAGGGAACATAAGTAAGCTATTTTATATGTTTATTTATATATTTTAACAAACGATTTATATATGTTTATCTATATACGAATAATAACTATCATATTTATAACAGTTGTGCTGTACTAACATTGAGGGAATTTGCTTGTTCAAAGTGTATGCCATGGGTAATTTTCAAACAGAATGTTTGAAGAACGAATTACCTTTCAAATTTATATAAATAGTAACATTCCTTTCAAACACATAACCAAGCATGTTTTTGTTTAACGTATAATCAATCTAGCACACATATTAACTAATATAAGAACGATTAAGCCAACAATTATGCATCTATCAATATTTTCCCCCAAGGAGGGGGGGGCGGCGGCAAACCCAGCGGAATGTGACTAATTGTATTGGTGGGGGTCAAGATTTTTGTTTTAATCCCCTGATTCGGGGATGCTTAATTGATGTAACAATAGCCATGGTTTCAATATTTCCGGGATTTAAATTCTGAACAGTCTCTTTCCCGGGACCCGGAATTATTCGGCGTGTCAATTTGCAGCCAGTCGGGAATTACTTAAATTCTAAAAGTCCCTTATATTCCCGCCGCTCACCTCTCATGGGGGGAAAATATTGATAGGTGCATTATGAGTGCAACAATGTTAATGAGCCGTTGGCCAGTTCATGCACGTTTTATACGGAAATAAAAAGTGCTCATTATGAATAGAGCTATGTTTAGCTTTACATTATTAATTAGTTGATAACAATATTAAGCTATCAGAAGGCAACGACCACTAATTACCCCTAACCATATAAACAGCTATAATAATATATTAGGTAAATTTATATTAAATAAAACAGCCTTTGTGAAGATAGTGGAAATAGAAAGTAGACAATACCTTAACATGTCAATGCAATTATTAATGCGGATTAAAAGAACACCTATAATAAAGAAAACATCGTACACAATAATCGAATAAAATACGTTAAATATAAAATGTAACTCACACAAACCTTTAATTACACAGCCATCCGTTCATCTAGATCATGTCAATATGTTGGTACATGGTATTTTTTTCGATAAAACGACCAACACATCGGTACACCTCGGATTTAACTGCTATCTTTTAACTGCTGTCATGTCAGTTAAGTTATAAGTTACTGTATTCAACACTCAAATACAGGAAAACGTCTTCGCTACTATCCTTTTCTTTTTCCGTATCGTACAGAAGGCCCGTGTTAACACAATCACTCGGTCGAATTCGGCAATTATCGAAATGCATACTTACAACTTCAATATAATGATATTGTTAGATGTAGGTTAATAGTTTGGCATATACCTTTATCAAATAAATAGAACATGCATGAAATAAATTGCTTATCTCTACTCGTTTAATGTGTATTTTAATCCAACGTAATTAAAAATGATTCAAACCTATCCCATACGTGTTCATGTTTTGACATCTTGTCGTTAATGGGGCAAATAATGACGTCATCATCACACAACTAACTTCCGAGATGAACATAATCTACGTGAATAAAATAGTTCGAACTTTGTTATGGCATTTTAAATGGTATTATGCTGAAAAAGGTATAAAATAAATGTACTTTGTTACGGTATTTTAAATAGTATTATCCTGAAAAAGGTATAAAATAAATGTAATATTACACTAGTATGGTGTTCTGAGAACTTGCATCAGTCTCGTTGGTTGTGTTAAGTAGCATCGCACTCGAGACGCCTCTCGTGCGATGCCACTTAACACAAACAACTCGACTGATACAATAGTCTATATTTACTATTTGGCAAGCGATGGTGGACATTACGGGATCAATAATAACAACAAATTGTTAACACAAGAGCTTTTTGTAAAACAGTGTGCCTCATCTAGGTTAAAAGTATGCAGACGACAGTTTGTTGTTATTGCTAGTCCAATTATATTGACCACGATCACTTATCAGTTCACAAAGAGTGTTCAAGGTGCTCATAGGTGTAAATGAGTACATGTGCTCTGAACCAAGATGTCATCATCCTAGTTATGTCGTGGAAACAGGCAGCGAAATTGTCAGCAAAGATTTGCATGTGCCAAATGAATGGTTTGAAGTATTTCCTATTAAATAAAACTGCTAAATCGCAACATAGTTCGAATATGTAGATTAGAGTCCGTGTATTTGCCGCATTTTTCTCATCGTGCGTTGGTGGGGGCAGTAAACAACACAATTAAGTCACTTTAGTATAACGCCACCATCAGTTTACCAAAACTGCTGCCGATGATCGTATCTTCGAATTCATCATCAATCGAATATACGAATATCATTTTTGGTTATCGTTTCCATCTCTAGTTAAGCAATCTTTAAAATATCACGTGTTGTGAAGATCGGATGAAAACTGTTGGACGTACACAGCGTAAACGGCTGAAAGGTCAATTTTATATAAATCGAAGGCGATAACTCCGCAGTTTCTGCGGTGATATGGCGGATTATCAAACTTGGTCGAGGCATGCACAAATATTTGCATGATGTTTGGTGAAGATCAGATGAAAACTGATTAGACTTACAGAGGGCAAATGGTTAAAAAGACCAATTATATATACTTCGATGGCCACTACTCCACAATCCCTTAGGCGATGCGGTTGAAAATCGAGCTTGGTTGATGTATCATGCCCACAATCAGGTCAATTGAGTTTGGTGAAGATCGGATGAAAACGTTTGGACTTAGGGAATGGACAGGGTTAAATAGGCCAATTTCAGATAAATCGAGGGTCATTTATTCACAATTCCTAAGACGATTTGATTGATTATCGATTCTGGCTGAGATATTATGCCCACAAACATTTTCATGAAATTGGGTGAAGATTTCGATATTTCAAGGGCCATAAATCCGCAGTTCCAAGGGGGATTTGGCTGATTATCAAACTTAGCTGCAATATTATGCCCATACACATTTTCAAAAAATTTGGTGAAGATCGGATAAAAAAAAGGTTATGGACTTTGAGAGCGGAAAAAGCTAAAATTGTCACTTTTAGAGATTTCAAGGACCATAACACCGCAGTTCATTGGGCGATCTGGCTGATAGTCGAATTTGGCCGAGAAATTGTGATCACAAACATGTTCATGAAGTTGGGATGTAAACAATTGGCCTTAGTGAGCGGAAACAAAAGTGGACTACTGACAGACAGACAGACTGACCGTCAGACAGCAGCAAACCAATATACGCCGCCATCTTCGATGGGGGGCAGGGGCATAATAACGATGGGTAATCGGTGGATTTGTAATTCTTCCCTATGTACTAGAGAAGATTCGAAGAGGACAAAGATATATGATCCATATGATCTAATGGTGACAAATGCTGTACTTAATACGCTTTTAAAAATACAGTGTGCTCTCTTAAAACCGAACTCTCTATAAACCGGAACTCTCTGAAAACCGAGCAGACGCTCCGGTTTTTTTGTCTATATGTTTAATGTTCGAAAACCCTCGGTACACCGGAACCTCTGTAAACCGAACATGTTTGACAATCTGATGTTATCGATTATCTTTAGCGCGCGATTATCTTGTCGCAGGGTGATTGCACTCTTTATCCGAGAATTAAAGGCAACAGTTCGACATCATATTAGGACTCCAGATAAGGGTGTTTAGTAGCAAAATAAATGGATTTATTGCCTTGAACAACACACAGTATGTTAATTAGACTGATTCATTTGTTTAGCAAATATTTAAACATTTTACAAACAATTTATATAACTTAGGTAATAACTATTAATGATGTAATAATTATTAATGATTACTTTAATTAAAACATAATTTGAATCATGTTGGTCGAATTAACAGTCTATCAAAGCAATCAAAGCAATGTTGAGCAGAACCGGCTTTCTTGAAAGAAATGATATAGTATTTATGCTCGATGTAACTTACGAACTATCATTTTTCTGTAAAGTTAGTGCAGTGTTAAAATGTCTGAGCCACCTTCTAAACGTCGACGGGTTGAATTAACTCTCGAAAACAAAATAAAATTGATCAGTGATGCAGAATCTATCCCAAACCTCGCTTAAGGTTCTAAGTGAAAAGCATGGAGTAGGCAGGTCAACAGTTAGTGACATAATTCGTCGAAAATCTACTTACAGTGAACAGTGGGAGAAAAATGCTGCGCGGGAGACATGTTGTTTTGGAAATGCATATAAATTTTACAAACTTATTGATCTGGTTTGATTTCAAGATGTGTTGTATGTTATAATAATGCGTTACGTTTTAAATTGGTACTGTCATGAAACGCCATATTTGAATATATCTGAATGAAACGAATAAATAAATATAATATATATGCATTATTGTAGTTTGCCTCCAACACTCAGTAAACCGGAACTCCCTGAAAACCGAATGTTTGGTCCGGTCCGGTCGGTGTTCGGTATAGAGGGAGTACACTGTAGTATACATGTACATTAATTAACATGTTAAGTTTTCCAATAACTTAATACTAATCGATGTTCATTATTGAAAAACATACGGCACGATCTGCAGTAAAAATACATTTTGGTCAACATTAAGATACACTTTGTTAATGATCTAAACGTGTACATGTAGTGGGATCAATTTGTGACATAGTTTGGCTAACATCTTCAGAAAATGTGAAAAGCACAAAACTCGGTACATATGTTTATTGGGTCATTTAAAACATTGTTTTCATGAGACCCAATCTATATCTGTAAAAATGGTGGACGGCGGCCATTTTTAAATGGCTGTCTGTCGTCGGACAGCCTGTTCCGAAACCTATCCGGACTAGAACTTCCCCATGCATTGAAGGATTTCGAAATTGATTGGCATAAATGTTAAAATAAATGAGACGGTGTGTCGGGCCCAGCGAGAACCAGGCTAGATTTCTATGGCTAGATTTAAGGTCAAGTCATACTTTGAGGTCAAAGATCAAAATACAGCACATTAATGTCAAAATAAGGCTTGTCCGACCTCTAACTTCCCCGTGCATTGAAGGATTTCAAAACTAATTGGCAAACCTGTTAATTTGAATGAGAAGGTGTTTTTCACGCAAGCATCTGATGGCTACCTGCAAGGTCAAAGTCTTATTTTAGGTCACAGGTCAAAATTGAGCACTTTATTGTTAAATTCCTGTTTATTCGGGTTTTAACTTCCCAATACATGGCAGGATTTTGAAATACTTTGGTACAACTGTTATCCTAAATAAGAAGGTGTGGCTCACACAAGAACTGTGCGGCTACCTTTAAGGTTAAGGTCATACTTTGAGGTCAAAGGTCAAAATACAAGTATTTTTTATTGTCAAAAATATCGCTTGTCAGAGCTTTAATGTCCCCATGCATTTACGGATTCCAAAACAACTTGGCAAGAATGTCAATCTATGAGAGACGATATGTCGCGCACACGAACCGGATGTTTACCGTATAGGTAAAGGTCATACTTTGAGGTCAATGGTCCAAATAGAACGCTTTATCATCAAAATACTGCTTTAACCACCCAACGCATGGAAAGATTCTTAAATAACGTGTCACAATTTAGTTTAACCGATATAAGACGATGTGTCGATCTCAAGAATTGGATGGCCACCATTAAGGTAATACTTTGAGGTAGTAACATTTTAAAATAAAATGTTTAATTGTCAAAATAGTGCTTGTTCAAAACCATCACTTTCCGTGAATTGAAGGATTTCCAAAAAACTCATCATGCAAATGAAAACTAAACTGTCATCATAAAAATTCAAATACGATCTATTTTCTTCGTTTACACTGGAAATGATAACATATTATCCCCCCCCCCCCCCAACACAAAAAGAGTTACCTTGCAATGCGTTTCAAATAACATTACTGTAAACAAAATGATTAAAGATAAATGCTGCTACAACATATATCACTGTAAGACAAATTGTCAACAATATACATATATAAACACAAGTATATTTACTGTATAAAATCAGCAAATAAATTACCATTTAATGATAAATAAATTTACTATATTGATACCACGTCATTGATTATAAAAGGGGGTTTAATAGGTATCATTGTGTCATGACCATCTCCGACATAGATTAGATATTGTGAATTAATATGGAACGAAATCATAATTACAAAAGCAAATTGCACTTGATAATGCTGTGCAGAGCGATTCAGCCTTGCATCTTCCATAACAGCCCTTTTATGGGTTACAACCACACCCGAGAACCATGACACTGCAGCTTAAGGCAAAGAAGACCAAAAACGTCTGCATTTGTAAGCCTTTACTCAGATCCAGCCTCATTCCGAGGGACAAGTAGTCGGAAGAGAAATTTAGTGAGTTTTAAATAGCGTGAACTGTAATATATCTATAGATGTTTGCCAGCCCCAAAAGCTGACAAATGACAAAATGACAAATTTCTACGACAAGTACTAACACATATATATCCACATTTTTTATCATAGCAGTCTGCTAGCCTGCATCGCCACATCAGCCACATGCAAAATGAAGTCTACACCCGCTTCTTCGTAACCACAGGGTGATAATCTACTGTAATGTAATTAACAACACCACCATTTTGAGTAGAAAAAAACATCTTTGGGGTCCATGAGCACAACCTGCTAAGCTAAGAAATAGAACAGCACCCTTTTCCATTGTTGCATATTGTATGCTGTCCTGCTTGTACACATCCCATATGACACCATGCCGCTTGACTGAATACATTTGACGACCAAGATATGGAGCAAAAATGGTGTCTGCATAATCTTGAAATGTCTGACCACTAGTAGGCTGACAACAACAGCACCATCTACTGTTTGTGCATTAATCTCTGGGGCGTCCAGTTTGACTTAAAAATGTTCTTCAAGACAGGATACAAGATCAGACATTGTTCCCATACATAAATTACCACTTTGTTATCGAAAAGGTGGAAACGCCGTGTTTTCATGGTCAAATAAATTATTAAGGTTGCCGTGCCGGACTTGGCAAGAAACATACAGCCTGAAAAAAAGATAACATTCTTGTTTTTGGTAGATAATTTATGTTTCTCATTGAACAGTTGCTTATGTGAAATGTAGACATTTCATGAATAAGCAAAAACATTTACTACACCAGTGACCTAAAATCTCAGAGTGACTGACCAGAAAAGAAATTGATATATGTTTATGTTTTCCTTGTGCGTTCGCCACACATCAAGTGTAGTTCAATGACCCTCTTCTGATGCACCAAATGCCTTCTCCATTATTAAGTACAACAATGCTGCTGTCACTTGTTGTCTTACCCACATGGGAAGCTCTAAGAAAGGTGGTCATCTGTACAG
This sequence comes from Congeria kusceri, assembly GCA_027627225.1. Classification (NCBI taxonomy): domain Eukaryota; kingdom Metazoa; phylum Mollusca; class Bivalvia; order Myida; family Dreissenidae; genus Congeria; species Congeria kusceri. The sequence goes on from CM051034.1 coordinate 56,120,682, forward strand.
GAGACGCCACATTGGCCTGCTCAAGAGCACTTGTCCAACCACTGTTCTCAAGCCAATCACCAAGGGTCTTGAGAACTACATTTTTACATGTACATGTAATCCACCTAACATCATTAAAAAGCAATTTTCGCACAAGTGGTATACCCATATTTATTACACATGTAAACACATGTTAAGCAATTGCAACGCTAGACTTATCGCATGCAATGAATGGAGTTTGGCCGTAGAACTTTAAGCTAATGTGTTATGTTTGTTTACAATAGTCTTTCAATACTTAATCATGGAAACATATCAGGTCAAGGTCTCAAACGTATGTATATACACTCAATCACTCTTATAACGCAACACTGATTTTTCACTATTTCTCAACTATTTGTCAATAGATTTCGTCAAAATTTGGAATATAAATACATTTGTAAAGGTCTCCTAGAATTTGTATTCTAATCGATTAAATGCACGATGAAAATAAATTAAAATAATCAATAACTGTGCACCTGTCCTGTGACTGAGCGTCATGTATGAATGATTTCAGTGCACAAGTGTTAACAATGATTTTAAACAAAATATTCTTGAAACACAAATTAAAGGGACTATGTCAACAAAAAACTGGATTCCTATTGCCAATGATATTATTTGATATAAATGCGCTTTACTAAGACATGTGCATTAAATAAATAAAAATGATATAATACACAATACGATATTTGATAAATACAAATTAGCAAAAACGCCTGAAAAAGAACACCACAAGCGGGCATCGAACTCACGACTTAGGAGCCATACGAATAAATGACAGTAGACAGCGCTTTAAATAACTGCGATATCATGCTTGGTAAGGAGTTGTTTGTAAACTGAACTTTTACAAAATACTCACAATTCTGACGTCAAAATATAAACTGGAAAAGTGCCAAACTAACACAACCCAATTTAAAAATAGATTTTTATCTCAGAATGCGTGCACTCTTTACCCATTATATATATCCTGTTTTAACCGTTATTATAAACCAGCATTTTTATCTAAATTTCAATTTTTTTAAAGAAATTTCCCACTCCCCTTGAGGCCCTTTTCGATGACATAGACCTTTTATTAACTTCTGAGAGGTAAGAATTACACGTGTTGTGTGAGAAGTTTGATTAGGTGAATTTTATATACAGCTATTTAAAAAAATGAAGATTTTTTTTACATCAGATTTATTAATCTTCTGCTATTGATATGAATGGAAAAACTATAACAAAGGGAGACAACTAATACTGAATGTTTTAATGATTTATGCTTTTTATTGTATTTCTTCTATCCACTATACCATATTAAATACCTAAATATGTTTTTGATTGTATTTATTTAAAGGTTCAAGTTTTATTTATGGATATGACTATTATAATAAGAATAGCTTTGACTTTTTACAGCTTTTAATGATAGATTTACCCACAAAATGACAAAAGATCAGCAGAAGTTAAAACTAAATGCTTTTTGTTATGAATATTAATATAATTAGGTTAACTATATTAAAATTAAACATGTTAGATTATCTTTTCATCATTTTACGTGCTTAATATAGATATCTTCCTTAATATATCTTATTGATAAAAACTATGTATGTATATTGCGGCCATCTTGGATTTGTCGGCCATCTTGGATTTTTGGGATTGGGTCTCATGCTCATTTTTTGTTTGTTTTACCTTTATGTGCAAACTCTGCCAATTATGGTGCTTTTCCCATTTTGTGAAGTATTTTGCGAAGAATTGATCCCACTAATGGCGATGTCCTATAACAAAAAAATTATGTTACTAAAATTGTAATTTTGTCAGGAGCTTATTAGAGTTTACGTACTTTAAATCAGTAGAAAATAATACTCCAATGGTCATATTCATGCACCTAAATTTGCATCTACCTTCTGACAAGTGAAAATTGAAACAAACGTTTTAGCGTATGTTTATTCTTGAGTAAGATACACAACATGAAACATCTACAATTACTGAATTATACGTGTAACAAATTCATAACTGTTATAGCTGTGATGTATGATATGCGTTGTAACACTAACAAGATTTGTGTATTGTATAGCTTAGGTCTGTATGTGTTATATTCAATTCCTAGCCTATATTCCATAACAACTAGAACTATCACTAAAGGTGATTAATACCCATACACACCGCGTTGGCACAGATGTAGAGCTATACACTGATGTAGAGCTTTGACACAGATGTTTAACTTTGACACAGAACAATGTATTGAATAAATGACAAAATGACCTGCATAAATGGGCTTGAAATGCAAAATGAAGAGTACAAGGGGAAACGATTCACACATATTTGTCCTTGAAATCCGATCTTGACCTATGACTGGTAAGAATGAGACATGTGCATGACACCTGTGTTTAGTCATGTCGAGTAACAATTTGAAGTAATATTAAAATCATTCCAGGCATTTAGAAGTAACTGAGAGGAACAAAATGAAAGTATTAAACCTTTGACCTTAAATTTTGACCATGACCTTTGACCTACAAGCATGGGTCATGTACGCGACGCTTCATTTGGTCATGACGAATAATTATTTAAAGTTATATAACAATTCTACTAGGCATTTATAATGAAGTTATGCAGCGGAAATGAAATACAAATATCTGACCTTGAATTGTTACCTTGACCTTTGATGGTCAAGCATGGGTCAAGTGCGCGACAATCATTCCATGCATTACGAAGTTATGAAGCAAAAGCGATATACAAGGATTTTACCTTTATTTGACCTTTGACCTTGAATTTTGACCTTGACCTTTAAAGGAAAATCAGGTATACGACACATTGTCTGGTCATGGGGAAATAATAATCTGAAGTTATATTAATATCATTCCATGCATTACGAAGTTATGGAGCTGAAACGAAATACAAGTATTTTACCTGTATTTGACCGCTGACTTTGAATTGTGATCTTGACCTTAAAAGGACAAGCATGTGTCATGTACGCGACACGTCAGTCATGAGGAATAATTATTTGAAGTTATTCTTCTAGGTATTTATAATGAAATGATGGAGCGGAACCGAAATACCAGTATTCGACATTTGACCTTGAATTGTGAAATTGACATTTGACGGACGCATAGGTAATGTGCGCGACACATCATCTGGTCATGAGCTATAAACATCTGAAGTCATATAAACATCATTTTAGGTATTAGGAAGTAATGGAGAGGAAAAGAAATATGGGACGTACGGACGTACAAACCAACAGGCGTGATTCTTATTTAGCCCCCACTTTTTCACAAAGGGGTGTAACTATTTTAACTGTGACACTAAGATGAGTAACTTAAATATATTTTATTTTGTAAATACTTTTATTTAACAACAAATTATCTCCAACGGTTCTTAGTCAGCAAACTAACCCCGTGAAGTATTATAAAATGTTTCTTTAAAAAAAAGAAATATAAATATACCCTCTATACCATGTTGTTTTAATAAGAGTAATAATAACAACTCGTATTTTAGCTTCATAATATATTAACCGACGAGCAGAACAAACGCAGGCGAATTTGTCAATCTAATTAAATTCCGATAAATTACCCTACGCATATGGATCTGAGAACGACCGATAGAATGTGGTCTTCAAGTGACCTTTAAGCCTTGTTTTGATAGTAAAGATCGTGAAGGAATATATTAGTAATATAAAAGATTTATGAAATATGCTATTTACGTACGGTCTAAATATTCGACAATTTGCAACAACTTGCTTGTGATTAAGCGAACATATTTATAAGCTGAGATAGTAATAACCGTTCGGGATATCAAATACAAATAGCAGCAGTCTTTTAACACATTTTCATTTGTACAGACCTGCAAGTGAGATAGTATGGACCTAAAATATTAATGAAAAAGCGTAGCAACACACCAACATATGCATAACAACAATAAAATCTTATATTGTATGTAGGGCATATACGTCTTCCGTAAAGGAACGCTAGGCCCGATAATGCTTTGATACGCATTTTAACTTACGAAAGTACAAACATCTGATGGTGGGTGACACTGTAAATCTGACTACGTTTATGGCCTGTCAGTGGACTAAACATACACATGTTGCCTAGGCTTAAGATAGATTTAAGACTCTTATAAATAAAGTAATTGCATCATAATTATTTCATTACATACACTCAATGTAAAATAAATTAGGTGGATATACATTTACAACTATTAAAATAATTCCAACTAAACAACAGCATTTTAAAAGCAGTGTGCACCATGGCATAACCAATACAAGCGTTCAATAAAGTAACAACATACAAAAGCAGTGACAAGTAGGCTAGTGGAAAAAATAGATTATCCTCCAGAATTACAAAATATGTAAGAGTTTCGTTTAAATAAAAAACAAACCGATTTACAAAATATGTAAGATTTTCGTCTGAATAAAAAATAAACCATCTGTTGGAACTATGTTTCGAAGTAAATCTTATGTATAACAAACTAAGATATTCTTTTAAATTAAAACTAACACAAGCTATATTTTATAGTAGATTACATTAAATATTTAAAACTAAAAGTGTTAAAATAAAACTGAAGCGTTTGCACATATAAACATGAGTTTGATTTATTAAAATAATATACATCTTAACGTACATCATCACAGATGTTGTGTTTTTTAATGCCATTAAGGAAGTTCAGTTATTGCCAAGGCCAATCCCTACGACCTTTTAAAGTTTGGCTAGCGAGCCAGAGACTACACAGGTATAACGTATTTTTACAATTCTTTCAAAACAATCAACGCAATGATCCGACTTATGTCCTCTATTGACCAACTGTTTCTTGTCGCAAACGCCTTATCGACTACTTATTATTCCTTCAGGAAATTGTTATTTCAATGCAAAAACATAACTGCTTTTTCTGTACGAAGAAAGTTATTTCTCTGTAGTATTATAAAAGATTTTTTAAATCTTATAACAGTGTCAAAAATGTTTGTTTAAGTGTTACAACTATAAAGTCACTTTAAACGTGCTTAAAAATAACGTTATATCACTATCAATAAAACAACATACTTGTTGTGCCACGTTCGTTCAACGTTAGTGAGTCGCAATTTTTAAAATGCTCTCAGCATGATTACATGCACCAAAGGTATTGAAGCATTTAAAACTTAAGTTTTAATTCAATATAAATGACCCGCAGACACTTCGACAGACGACCATGACGACCGTAATCTTGCCAATTTAAGTCCCAATTAGAAACACATAGTCATTCACTACAAAATTAAAGACATTATTAACAAACAGGCATACTAACCAAATAGCAAATAGTCTTACAAGTATAAAAATACATACTAGCTAGACACAATTATAAACATAAATACTAATTACATAAAACATCAAAAGTAAACCAATTTGATGCACAACAATCATTCTGTTGCAGTCGTATGGAGACTGGAAAGGCAAATGCAACATATTCTGATGTAAAGTTACATGTTATTGAACTTGAAGTTGCCCAGTTAATATGCTTTTTGCTTTTCGACACCTTTCACCGATCTATTGGGTTAATAACACAGTTCAATAACATTCACAGTATAGCGCATTGTTAAATTATGTATCGTTACTGTCTCGATAATTGACGAGATGGTTCTAAAATAAACACAATTCCATTGTGACATTACTGAAATTTATTAATGCTTTACCGTATTTTACGATCAATATAACTATGGTGAACTACACATTACATTTTATGCATGGCTTTATGCTATAATCTATGACGGCGCCGTTTAATTTCTTAATGTGGATACACAGTGCCTTCCAGTTTTTCATTCCGATTGATGTCATCATGTGTAACTCCTTTGGCTTTCAAAGCATCGGTCACCCTTTCCAGGTACGATGGATCAGGGTAACCGAATCTGCAAAAAAACAAACAAATTTAATGCATATTCAATTTTGCAATGTTTCTTATTTAACAGTTACCTACAATTAATATTTCGGCCGTAATAATACGAACAAACCATTAGACAGGGATAACCAGCGAATGATAAACACAAATTATGTAGTTATAAATAACTATATTGATATTAATAACTATATTGATAATAACACTCATTGCTTGTTTTTCGTTTTATTGTATCGGATTATTTGTATAACATACTGCATATTAGGTCGGTGATCTGTCTTGTGATGAATTTCGTTCCATGTAATCACACCTTCCTCTCCCGTTGTCCGCGATCTTCCAACTGTAAAGACAAGCTTTCGCTGAAAGGCAACCTTGAGCATTCTGCAAACATCGGCGCCCTCTTTATTGTTAGGAAGAAAGCCTCGTCGGGTAATACCTTTGTACCATTTACCAGGAGCTGGATGATTCGTCTGAAGAAAGATAAACACAATAGGTATCTCACTGACATTGGCTCGGGAGATGAATATATGCATTAAATGCTAACTGGATTAGTTGAACGTTACAAATAGTTATACTTTCGTGTAGTAACAAATGGCATACATGCCACATTAAAGAAAAAGCTTAGCTATTGTTCTTACTAGGTACATATGCATACTACAGGTTTGTAAGTGCGTGAATATATGCAACATATAGTTGCAAGAATCATTGTATCGCAACTATATATTGCAGAAGTTTAGAAACGAACTTGATTAAAATGGCAATGACGAAGGTATTTCACATCAATATAGAAACCTTTTAAGAACAATATAATTTCTTACTGTTTTCGATTTATTTTGCGTATAGCAACTGTTAAAAGAAAAGGTAAACAAAGCCATTTTTGCGATTTTAGTGGGCTTCGAACCCACTCGAACAAAACCACGCACTAAACTAATCAATTTCCTTGTTCTATGCAATGCTTATCAATGACGAATGTGTCATTCGTAAACATACATGATGTCCAAGATGGCCCTAGGTCGCTCACCCGAGTGTAAAGCATCATAATGGCTTTTACGAAGATTGTTTGATATTTAATATAGTCATATAAGGAAAACTGTCCCGCCCCCTGGCGGCCATTATTTTGAATGAATCAAAATGATATTAAACAATTTGGTAGAGGGTCACCCAAGGAACTTTTTTCTGTGGAATAATTTTGAAATCCAGCCAGTGGTTTCAGATAAAAAGATTTTGTAAAGTTTTCAGTAAAGCCATATAAGGAAAACTGCCCCTCCCCCTGGCGCCCATGTTTTTTAAAATCAAAATGATTTCAAAGAATTCGGTAGAGGGTCACCCAAGGAACATTTTTGTGAAATGATTTTGAAATCCAGCTAATGGTTTTAGACTAGAAGTTTTTTAAAGTGTTCAATATAGCCATATAATGAAAACTGCCCCGCCCCCTGGCAGCCATGTTTTTCAACAAATCAAAATGATTTCAAGGAATTTGGTAAAGGGTCACCCAAGAAACATTTCCATGAAATTATTTTGAAATCCAGCCAGAGGTTTCGGATTAGAAGATTTTTTATAGTTTTCAATATAGTTAAATAAAAAAAATGCCCCGCCCCCCCCCCCCCCGTCAGCCATGTTTTTTAACAAATCAAAATGATTTCAAGGAATTTTGAACATTTCTTTGAAATTATTTTGAAATCCAGCCGGTGGTTTCAGACAAGAAGATTTTTAAAGAGTTCAATGCAGCTGTAAAAGGAAAACTGCCCCGCTCCTTGGCAACCATGTTGTTTTACCAATCAAAATGATTTTAAGGAATTTAGTAGAGGGTCAACCAAGGAGCATTTCTGTGAAAACTATTTTCAAATCCAGATAGTGGCTTCTGAAAAGATTTTTTAAGTTTTCCAATTTTTAAGATTTTGGTTGCCATGGCAACCAGAGTTTTCAATATATTTTATTAAATTGAATGAATTTGCTGAAGGACCATCCCAGGAACATTCCTGCCAAGTTTTGTAAAAGTCCGCGCAGTGGTTTCAGAGAATAAGTGGTTTGATGTAAAATGTTGACGACAGACGACGTACGACGGACACAGACTGACCAAAATAGCTTAGCATTAAACTATTTCTGCTCGGTTTCATTAATAAAAACAACACAAGTAAATGTAACTAAAAGACAAAACGTTAACATTAGGCAACAATTAAAGAAAGCATGACTAGAATGTTAAACTTATTAAATGAATGAATGAAAACAAACAAGAACATTCAAGTGTCAACAAACCGTTTGAGGTCCGGAGTTAAAATTGTAGCTAATATAAATGCGCCCAACGTGTTCATAGCCAACACAATGCGACCAGCCTTCACGAGATATTGTCATCGAACCTGGCGGCTGGTCACCTGCAATGTTTTTGAATACAATATACATCCTACAAACAAGAATTCAAATTACCAGTTAATTAATTTGCACATATGAACAACGGTAATGCACAGAAATTGATACAAACAACATTGAATCATAAACCAACGATAGCTTAGAAGAAAATCTTATAAAATCATAGGAAAACTTTACATCACATGAACACGACAAGAAAACAATGTCTTATTCTATTTTTGGCATAAAAATGCAAATACTAAAACTGGTCTTATGGTTACTGAATTATTAAGATGACAAAGACAAAAACATCTCAGCAGAAGGTGGACAAAAATTTGCGCAGACAGTCCAAGGCATAGTTCTTAAAATAAGAACTGAAGTAAACCGAGATCAGGTACGATAAGTGTGAAGGTTTCCTTTACTGAAAACATATTTTTGTACATCAGAAAACAACTACAATACTGTTTGAATAAAAATAGTATTTAAACAGTTATTTTAGGTGATTAAAAACAGTAAATGAGTATCGTCTATATGTAATTCTGCACCATTATTGGAATCGTGAAATTACAAACATTTGAATGTAACAAATAATTTCCTTTTTTTTCAACACTGAACAAATATTATATAATTAGCACTTGTCAGGCATAGAGATGATAACATTTCCACATCAATGATTGTAATAAATACATGAATAATACAAATAAAATAAAAACTTTGTCAAAATTCCAACTGTGAACAAGCCCGATTCCCGACCTGCATGTTATTGGAATTCCAATAAAAGCAACAAGTGGGTCATGATGGCCCAATTCGCTCACCTAAGTACTCCATGCAATAACAGAGACCAGCTCTGACACATAAATGTCATTGCCTACAAAATGGCCATCATCAGAATATGTCTAACTGTTGTTGACCTGGCTATTGACAGGTGCAATACAGATGCCTAGCCAGCCTTTTATTTAGTTAACCTGGCAATCGTTAGGCGCTATACAGATGACTGTACCGCCTTCTTCTATTCTGCACCGAACAACTGACAGGTGAAAAACAGAGCAATAAGTAAAACAGTCGCAAGTGACAGCAATATGCACAATTAATCGCTACGCACATCTTCAATTAGACTAGCCAATCCAAAAAACATCATACTGTATGTATTTGCGTTTTAATTATTTTAATAGATCTTATGAATAATATTTAGCTTACCGGATAGCAGCTCAATTACCAAAACCAATGAACCGGTTACTGAAATACTATTTGCTGCCATCTTTAGTAAAAAGTGGTCTATATCCTTTAACATTCTTTTGCTTTTTTTCACAAACAAGGGCCAATAACTATTGTTCTTTAAAGACCAATCAGAGCAATTCCTTGGTTAATCATGCGGTATCATGGCCAGACACTAGCTATGCAAATATTTGCAAGATGAGATGAAATATAAAGTTTCTATGTTACACAAAGTCCATTTGTTGCACATTTTCTCATAAAAACGGGGAAAAACTATAGTGTTCCTGATTCAATGCATCCAGATGAGATCTTATAGTAATACACAAACTGTGAAAGTTAGTCAACAAGGAATGAAAAGTTAATTCACTATAGAGACTGAAAAGCAAATGGTTGACAATTATGTTTTTTTCTCAAACTAGGGGCAATTACTCTGGTATTTCATGTCCGATCAGTCTTAAATTGGACATTGACTGAGACCTTATGATCATACACAAACAGTGCATGTTTGGTCAAGATTAGACCAAAAATAAAGTGTCTATCTTCCACATTGTCCTTTTTTATCTCACAAACAAGCGGCAATAATCCTGGTGTTTGTGCCCTAAGGCTATCCTTAAAAAATTGTTTGCGGTAGCGCGACACAGAATTTTCAGAGTGGGCAGGTAGGTCGATTTTTTATTTATTTATTTTTTGGTGAGAATAAATGTAGATGACTCTGAGGCAAAGACCAACTTGCCTTAACACAAAATACAAAAGCAAATCACATGCATAGTGTAGTCCTCTGGAATCAGCGCATCAGGTTACAAACACTGTTCAAAATCCAGGTTCATTTCATGAAATATTTAGTATGCATGTAATTCAATTTAATTTTACTTTATATCTGAAAATAAAAACAAAGAAGCTTAAATATGTGAAGAAAACTAAACACCGAAATTTCGTGGACAAAAAAAAAACATTGATTGCGGAAGCCTATTTAAAATGTGAGTTAGGCCCAATTATTTGATTCGGTCGCATTACCGCATATGAACATTGTTTTAAGGCTGGCCTAAACAAGGTTATTTTTGGATTATTTTGAAATCCTCTAGTCATACACATACTGTGCAAGTTTGGTCAATTTTAGATGATAATTGAAGTCTGTATGTTGCAGTCCATTTTGCAGTTTTTCTAATGTAGAAGGGGCATTATCTTTGGTGTTTCTGGTCCGATCGACCCCATTATTAGATCTACCCAATATTTTATGGTCATACACAAACTATGCAAGTTTGATAATGATTGAATAAAAGGTAGAGTCTCTATCGTGTCCACCTGCCAATTGATGACGCATTATGGACGACGCGGGATGGTTGCCCTATACCAATAGCTCATCGAGAAAGAAATGCTCAGGTGATCTAAAAATGGCATTACAAAAAATGGACAACTCAAATAAATAATGCAGCTAGAGTTGTAATTCTTGAAAACTGCACTCCGCCTTACTACTATCTATTAATGTATGAAGTTTGAGCTCAATACTTTTAGTAATTTTGAGAAAATGGCCAAACAAGGAAATTGACAAAGGGGAATAATTCTGCACACTGAACTCCACGTAACAAACATCTTTCCATATATGAAGTTTGAGATCAATCCCTTCAGTATTTTGTTTAAGAAAATGGCCTCATAATTAAAATTGACGAAGGGAATCTCATTCACATTTAAAACTTAATGGTTGTTATGACAATGAAATTATTAATTGATGTTTGAAATTCACATTTCAAGTTGTTCAAAGTCTGTTCAACAAATAATCATCAATAAAGTTACAAGTATCATAGAATATAATTAAAAGCATGATTTCAAGAAGGCTTTGTCCAATGCTAATATAAACAAGTATATGCCATCCATAGTATTTGTCGCATTTATTCTCTGTTGGCAGAGTTAATAAAATCATACGTGTAAGGCAGCTTCCATTATTCATGCTGTATTGTTGCTTATTAATTTGAATTATTTAATTTAGTTTAAATACAAGATGTATGTAAAACTACAAAACTTCTTGTGTTTTATACGGAGATTTATTCTTAGAAATGACTCTCCATGCAACATACAATAACTTTTGGAAACTTGTACTTCATAGGTATTGGTGACTTTCACATCAGTATTACATAATACTTTATTACATAAACATAAATACAATGTACACTTCAATCTTTAACAGTTCCCAGTTGTATGCTTTCACCATATATCAAAACAAAAATAATAAAGATGACCAAAGTGGCATTGGTTGGCTAGCCTCAATGTAAAAAGTGTCATAAAGAAACCTGCGATATATAGAAAAGTAAGCCTTGCCCATGGTGACCGTGTCGAGGAATTTGGCGGAAAGTTAACAAATCAATATTTCTGATAAATATACTTCAAAAGCGGTACATATTATGTTATTAGATAAGATTTTCCAAAATGTGTAATCAATTCATATTTACAAAACTGCCCATACCCCATGATGGCCAATGTTTTGAACATATAACAAGTGCTGTCACAGGACAGCAGGATCAACTATTCAAACTGCTTTGTCGGGGATATGGGCCTTTAAAAAAGTTATGGGTCTGTGCCAGAGACCTTATATAATGACCAAATTACTGAAACGTTGTTGTATGTTATAGGAAAACAAGAGGGCCATAAGGCGCTAGGTGGATCACTGTTCTAAACAAGTTTCTTGATAAAGATTTGGCTTAAAATATGGCCTCTAGAGTGTTCACAAACCTTTTTTCAATTTGGCATGGCGACCTAATTTCTGATCCCAAGTGACCTGGTTTCGAACGTGTATCGGTTATCATTGGATCAAATGTTCTAAGCAAGGTTTGTGGTGATTGGCCTTTGAATCTGGCCTCTAGAGTGTTATTAAGCTTTTTGTTCAATTTGGTGTTGTGACCTAGTTTTTTTACCCCATTTGACCCAGTTTCGAACTCGTCTGAGATATAATTGAAACAAATGTTCTGAACAATTTTCTAGAAGATTGTGCAACAAAATGTGACTCCTAGTGTTCAGAAGCTTATTCTTGAATTTGCCCTCGTTACCTAGTTTTTGACCCCACGTCGCAGGATTTTGAATTCATCCAACATTTCATTGGGACAAATGTGCTGAGCAAGTTTCATGACGATTGAACTATAAATGTGGCATCTATGGCGTTCACAAGTTTTGTTTTCTATTTTCCGTAGTGACCTAGATTTTGACCCCACATGCACAGTTTTGATCTCCGAAATATAATTGGGGCAAATGTTCTGAGCAAGTTTTATGATGATTAGGCTAAACATGTTGCCTATAGAGTGTTCGCGATCTTTTTCTTACATTTGCCCTAGTGTTATTAACATAATAAACTATACCACGAACAAACAGTATTATGTCAAATGTTTGCGCGCAAACACTGGGCGGCACAAGCAAACATTATAATAGTAGTCTAAGTCAGTGTTTTAAGTTCAAAACATACATTTTCGCATGTAATATTTACTAGTTTTGAACAAAACTATTTTTATTCATACCTCGTGGTGGCGGTGCTGGTGGCAGATGTTCGTTTACCTGTGAAATACAAAGAAAATATTCTACATAGTTCTTTAAAACCGTGAAGACCTTTTGATAAACGATAATGTTTGTAACAATGGTCAAATAAGATCAATTTAGTAGATGTTATGCAAAGCAAATAGAAATAATGCAAAACATATCATGCCTTTTGTGCTGCTTGATTTTCAGTTAACTCAATTTTTTTCTAAATTTTAGGGACACATTTTCAGTATTTGCGTTTATAGTCTTATAGTGGTAATCGACTATCAGTATTAAAGAAATTTAAATGTGAATGATAGAAACTCAAACTACTAATCAAGATACTAGAAACAACAATCAAATGCAAGGACCATTTTAGTGAAATATGTTTGAAAAGGGTACAGCAATGAGTACATTAACATGAGACATCACGAATATCAAAATATCAAGAAAAACGGTCCTGCCCAATAGCGCCTATGTTTAAGGCAATCAAATTAATTTATTTGCAGAGAGTCATCTAATAAACATTTATCTGACATTAGTTTGAAATCCACTTGTTTCTGACAAGACGATTTTTAAAGATTTGTATGTAACAACATAAGGAATACTGCCCTGCAAATGCAATGATGTAACTTACCAAATATTCAAATATCTTTACAAAAATAATTCAACATAGTCATAATATGAAAACCGCTTCACTTACCCAGTGGCCACCACGTTGAAAAATCAAAAAGACATTGGGTAGCGGGTCATCCAACGACCAGTTTTCTGAAACATGTTAGCAATTTGTCCATATTTTCAAAGATCTAAATGAAGCTATATATAAAAACAGCTACACTCCTTGACGGCCAGTGTGTACATGGAACAAATTAAAATTAACTCACAAAAATATACATGTAGACCGTCATGCAATGGTTAATGCATTGAACAAATTTTGAAATTGTCCAACTTCTTTCAGACAAAAGACTTTTAAAGTTTAAAAAAAGAACATATAAAATTACCGCGTCAACATGATTTAAAGGCATCCGGTAGAAAGTCGTACCAGGAACATTTTACTGGAGAATTGTGTTGTTTTTAATTGGAACATTAAATTCAGACAAGAAGACTTTCCAAGTCTCTCATATGAATGGTAATAACAAGTGCATCTCCCCCCTGGCGGCAATGATGTTTTTCAAATAAATTAGAATTGCGCAACTTCTCAGTCTTTCTGTTGGCAATGCTGATTTGTTTTAATAATTAAAGATACGTAGGTCGAATAATTTTTAAAATGGGTTCGTTAGTCTTCTTCAAGACCTTTATATTTTAATAAATCCATATAACGAAACAGCCCCGTCACTTGGCAATCATGTTGTTTAAAAACCAAACTGATTCGCAGGCATTTGGTAGAGTGTCACCTAAAGATTTCAATATATTCATGACAGAAGAATGCCCAACCCCAGGCGGTCAAGCTTTAAAATATTAACGGAAACTGAAAAGAATAGGGTTACCTCAATGGAAGCAGGATCAACATAACATACATGATATTTAACCTTAAACAGGATCTTTGTTCTGTTGAAAATGGGATCACCAGTCGATTCCTTTCTTGGCAAAACCTGCTGCCCTGCCAACAACAGTGGCATTTTTCTTATAGAACGATAAAGACTAAACGTTTATTTTGATTGTAGCTGTAATGTAAGCTCATTCGTGAGTTTTGATCAAGCAAATCGAATTTAGATCTCATGCAAAATTAAGGAGAAAATAGTGCCATACCTAATGTTAATACAATACAAAGTATTTCCAAAACGTTTAACAGAATGATAATTTTTAAGACTGTTAACTTTTACATGAGAACAAGTCAGCTGTTTTGTTGCGTACACAAATAGTATCTGTGTTGATTATTGCTACAATGAGATGTATTTTGCTATCAAACATACGTAATGTGTGGACCTATGTGTTATTAATTTGGAGTACTGTTCCAAAACATCTATGTTTGGACTGGTTCTCATTACGACTTTCAAACTAGTAGGGGCATACCTTGCCATAATATGTTATATACGTTTGTATAAATGGCTTATGTGGACATGGAAAGTGCTTGTATTTGAATAACACATTCCAATACGGAAACTAACAGGGAATAAGAAGTACAGGAGTGTATGGCGTTTAACTTAAAAAAGAATGTGTCATTTAATTTCCTAATTGGCTGCTTTACGCTGTATTGTTGTGGCAAACAACGTGTACAAATTAATTGTATAATACATCCATTCATTCGAATTCAGTATAAGTCCATACACGTAAAAAGCCAGTTTCGAATTTCGACCTTTAAGTTTGACCTTGACATTTGAATTACAGTCCTGCTTTTTGCACTTGACATGCCGTTTCATTTAGTTACACATGACTGCGCTTGACATGCCGTCTTATTTCGTGCAGACCATTGAGCTATAAGTGTGACCTTGACCTTTGACCTACGGACCAGGTTTATGTGCCCTCCACGCCGTCTCATTGAGGATAACATTCGTGCCAAGTAGTTTAAAATCCATGGAAAGTTAAAACACAGACACGCAAAGTGCCAATTTTGACATTTTACCCTAGGTGTGACCTTTACCTTCGACCTACGGGCCTTATTCATGAGCACTACACTCCAGCTCGTTGCGAAAAATATTTGTGCCAAGTAAATAATCAAAAGGCAATTACTCTCTATCAAATCATCAGACCTGAACGACCTGATAATATGCACATTTCCTCTTCAAATGGATGCTTCATATAAAGCTTCATTGAATTTGAGTTATAAGTTTTTGAGATCTCGCGCTGAAACGACACTACCCTTTTAAAATGTCCTATTATAAAATGTCATATATATAAACGGCAATAACTCCCTAAAAATCATCAGACAGAATGACCTTACAATGTGTGCATGTCCTTAGTAGTTTTATTAAATACAATATATTACTTGCTGAGATCTCGCGCGGAAACGAAACTTTCAAATTAAAATTTGTTATGTATAATCAAAGGTCAGTAATTCCCTGAAAAATCATCCGTCGGAATGACCTGACAATATGCGCATTTTCTCCTGGTAGAGATGGTGCATATAAAGTTTGACTGAATTCAAGTGATTAGTTAATAAGATCTCGCGCGGACACGAAGTACTTGAAAGAACGGAAGGATTAAACGACGGACGCACATTGAGCATGATGGATTAAACTGTCGGAGAAGACTAGTAGCATCTTATACCTGAACAAACTGAATGGCTGTTAAATTAGAATGCGGACAGACGAAATAAGCCCAGGCTATATGTCCTGCTTTTGTAGTGTCCAGATATTGTTAAATTGAAAAAAATTACAATACTTGTCACCAATTCAAAAAGAAAAATGTATTATATACAAATGAACGGACACTCCTGTCGCAGAAATATATTCGAACGTGCGTTTTTTTCGTTATAGATAAAAAATGACAACATTTGTAAAGCGTGTGTCACGTCGCTATTTATTAAACCGCGTGTACATTAACCTCTTACAAAGCGTTAAAAAAATATTAAAAAACACAACTATAGTTTAAGCATGCAAAGCCCATTTGGTTTAATGCTTATCGTGTCCGGTTTTTGATCCAGAGGACGTGGCTAAGTGCCCCGGCATGACATGGAATATTTGGGCTTGTGAGTCAAGATATTTAATTAATTTAACTGCAGTGGACCAAACGAATCTGTTATTAGAGGACTCGCCATGAAACACGGGAACACTTGAATAAAGTGTCATCAAGACCGACTAAAAACTGTAAAAATATTACATGATTTACAAAAATATGCACTCTTCGAAGAAAAAGTCGTACAGATATTTTGTTCTATTTTTAGCTCCAGTGACCATCTAGTGTAGTGGTCCAGAACTATCTGCGTGTGTTCGGTAGATGACTATCACTTATGTTGTGTACAGATTTACTAATATTGACTTACAACTATCGAAGATATGGTAGAAATACAGTTTGAGTGCAATATTATAGTTTAATCTCTTGCGACCATTTTGTGCAGTAGATCAAAACCATTTAACCACTACTGGTAGATGACCATCAATATAATATGTATGTGGGATTATTTAACAATCTAGCAGCATGTTTTCCTGTTTTAGCTCAAGCGGCCATTTTGTGCAGTGAAGCGGTACCAGCTGCGCAGGTTTGGTGAACGAACAATGCGTGGAGAATTTGTGCAACGTTTTATCACGATTTACAAAAATATTTTCAGGAATACGTAACTTTAATGCAAAATTATATTTAAGCCTGACGGCCATATTGAGAATTGGATCAGAAACGCTTTAATATGTTCGGTAGAGTATAATCAAAGTAACATTTGTGTGAAAATATTTGAAAATCGAACCATACGCCTACCTACGCCTACCATTGGGCATCTCTATTAGCCAACAGTTTTGGTTGAAAACTAAAAGATTGTTTAGAGATTAAGTAGCTCGATATATAGTGTATCTGTGTACACATAATAAATAGATAATACACAAAAGCACCCTCTTGTATCACTTGATAACGTAAAATCCTGTATTTACTAAGTTAAACCTTTGGCGAACTATGTATCACCTTTCAAACTGTCGCCCTTTCTTTGTGTTTCTAAATGTGTTTTGTATCTGAATTTAGTGACGCTGGCAGAAAATAACCTCTAATTATTTGCGTTTATTCGGAACGTATCTTTCACCAGTCTTGTTCTACAGTCAAATGCAGACGTGATAAGGCAAATGTTATGGATAAAGTGTGGTATAACTATTAGTCTGTTGCCGTTTTATATAGTAACATATTCATAATTGTTGTACGGTCTTTAGAAAACCTGTATTTAGCACATGTATTTTATTATGTGTTTGCATCACACGCTGTATGTTGTGTTAAAATGCCTTAAACTAGTATTCTGGAAACCAATTAAAAGATTACAAGGCCTGCACTGTGAAACCAAATATGTTGCGAGAGACGTTTCAAGCAGTCGGAAATCATAACTTGTATATGAAAACAATAATATTGCTTACAATGTAAAAGTTGAATATTTAAGTGAAGATTTTGACCAAAGAAAGGTATGTACGTATTGGAAATTAAACCACAAATATGAAAAGGCGGAAGCTGATATCAAAATAGCAATTTTAAAAAGCCACATTTAAGTTTTTACATGCGTGTACCTGTTTCTGATGATATAGCATGATCCGCTTGTCCTGTAATATGTGTGTCCTCTTATTCTGTAAACATACTCTCTGCAGAAAGCATAGTTCCTGCAGAACGGTTATGAGTTTGAATCTGCAATTTTAAAAGTAAGTACTCTTATAACATAATTTATCATACCACTGCTGAAATCGGCCTGAAACAAAGGTGCCTGATATATAATTGTTATATCAGATCGTTTATATTAGTCCATGTTTGAAGGTATGTCACATTACCCGTAATCAACTATAAAGGCAATATTTTCGGTAATAATGAATCAGATTCTACAAAACAAACAATTTAAACCAAAAACGTATAAAGTTTATTACTTTTAATTGCCATCAATCACACACACGTTAATTTTGTTAAATATTCACATAAACCCGCACTTTGACGTCATCAATGGAACAATCAAACATTCATACACAATTCTATGCATTCCAAATAAATGCACTAAATGTCACTACACAAGATCAGTTTATTTTAAGCAGCAAACATTTTTTACCAAAAAATTAAAAATGCTATAGTCAATATTGACACGATCTTGAAAATGTCGATTTCAATTCACAACTCCAGACTGGCGTCTCCAAAAAATTCGGTGACGTTTGTTCTCCGATAACATTGATCATTGCAATCCATTACAGCGTGCATTTTCAGTATTATTTGAATGAACGGGTGTGTAATCTATGTTTTCGTAGTGAAAACACCTCATTTATCATTACGTATTGATAATAATATGGTAATCCATAATTACATTTTACGTGAAAGTGTAAAAGCCGCTTCAGCAAAATCAGCACTGTTCTTAGATTGTAAATATATTTTGTAGCTAATTTGGGGTAATTTGTAGAAAACCGTGGACTAATATATAGAAAAACAGGTCACTGCCTGGTTTTGTGTAATATATCATGTTCGGCCTCGCCGTTATATTAATCTAAGCCTCGCCTGATATATAACACAAGACCAGGCAGTAACATTTTATTCTCTATATATAATTAATTACGGCGAAAATAACGTCGTAGTTGATGATATAAGCATACTAACCAATTGGAAAAAAATCTGCGTAGGAGTTCAAATATGCAATAAGCAAACATAAATTGTAATTTTGACATAACATGTCATTGCTTACGACGTGATTTCAATATCAATATAGAAAAGATACCAACACATAATTGCTTATACAAAATTTAGATGTGTACTTGTTATCATGAATCCGTTTAAACTGAATACATTATGTAAACATTTGCACCACATACACATATATTAACTTGACTGGCGATAACGTCTCTTCGCATATCTCATCACTTCCGGTACACGACTCTTCGAGGAAACCGATATCAAACGCAGGGTCATTCAATAACTCCTTTATGCCGCTTCTGCGCTTGAAGGCGTATCCGTTAAAATGACTTTCGCTATCGACGCAGTGTAACTTTAACTTTATCTCCTCGAGTTCTTGTTTTACTTGGATTAAAGACATACAGCGTTTTGACGTGGTTTTGTGTTAGTAAAATATCAATTAACTCTTGGCATTCTTGAATACGCTTTATGTGTTCATAACAACATGTCCGAACTTGTGTTAGACGCTTAGTGTTTGTTTCAAAAGTCTCGCTGCACAGTTCTAGGCATTTGGATTGAAGACGATCAAACCACGTATAAATCTCTGTACGTAATTGTTGAACTTCCTTCAGAAACTCCTCTTGACATGCCTTGTTGTCATCCGTATTTTTCTCAATTTTATTTACAGTAGACTTTAAGTTTTCTTCCAATTCTTGTAGGTTTGACTTGCAAGCAACGACTTCTTTGTCCTCCACGTTTATTTCAAATAAATCAACAACTTTACAGGATTTGTGAAATGCAAAAAACACATCGCCCACATAGTGTGTCTGTATGTTCCATACAGAAGAAAACTAAGTTCTCTGTTGTATGTTTTACGCAGTTTTGTGTATGAATATCACTGTCTCTAACATTTGGTTCGAAAACATGACCTGTTTCGTCGCTTGAAATACCCGGAGCTAAAGCAGGTTTATTTGTTTCAATTAAAAAAGCCACGTGATTCTGAAATAATTTGCTTGACTTTTTGTGAATCTGAAAATACGTTTCACAAATTTTAAAACTACAGTTTTCGCAGAAAGCAACCACCGTCTCCGAGGTGCACACACCACATTCATTTAAATCACAATCCATTATGTGGTAATGTTGCAAAGACAATGCTTTGTCCTGAAACATATTATAAGAAATCTGTAAATTTAAGATCAATCATAAACGCACAATAGACTAAAAGGAATCAGTTATAAAATACTTTCACAGGCAATACAAAATAAATATTATATATATACTGACAGCAACTGCCCATATTAAGGTTAGTGTGTCATCTTGACAAAGTTTTATATAAGTATTGAATACATTGAAAATATATTGAAACTTGCTTAAAAAAGAACGCATTGGCCAAACGCAATCTACGCGATAAAGCTACATGTAAAATCAAACATTATGCAGATAGCGAAATTCTTTTCGCGTACATGTGTATACTTGAACATGCATAAGATGCTATGGCGCACATGTTGCAATAGTACGAATGTGTTTATAGACGAGTTTTACTTTCACGTTTTTGCGATTATCACGAAACAGGAACATTTAAGCAAATAAAATAACGACTAGCGATGTATTGAAAGTGGTCAAATATAAAGTAATAAAATCCAACTGCGTCAGCAGGAGAGAAACTCTTATTAACAACATACGGTCCTTTATTCGGGCAGTACTGGTTTCTTAGTGGCTCATGCTAAATGCATTTTAAATATTCCCTGTTTTAAATGGAGAAGTTAATTTGAAAATGGTTTATACTGTTGATAGATATCAGTTCTATACCAGGTTAGATAGATACTTGTTTGGATATGGTTAAGTACAATGAACACTCAGTTGATACTGTTTACTAAACGCAATGCTGTTCAACCTAAATTGACTGATGAAAATCAATAACCGTTTTCGACAACTTACAGTCTGTCCTGCTGCATTTCTATGTCTTTATTTATATTACACGCGAAATAACAACTATAGTCGTAAATAAGCGTTATTTATGGAGCTTTCACATCTTGACATACCAGAGTACAGTGTTTCTGCCACTCGACTTATAAAGTAAACAAAAACAACACATTTTTATTGGGAACATAATTAAGCTATTTTATATGTTTATTTATATATTTTAACAAACGATTTATATAGGTTTATCTATATACCAATAATAACTATCATATTTATAACAGTTGTGCTGTACTAGCATTGAGGGAATTTGCTTGTTCAAAGTGTATGCCATGGGTAATTTTCTAACAGAATATTTGAAGAACGAATTACCGTTTAAATTTTATAAATAGTAACACTCCATTCAAACACATAACGAAAGCATGCTTTTGTTTAACGTATAATCAATCTAGCACACATATTAAGTAATATAAGAACGATTAAGCCAACAATTATGCATCTATCAATATTTTTCCCGAAGGGGGGGGGGGGCGGCGAACAAACACAGCGGAATGTGACTAATTGTATTTGTGGGGTCAAGATTTTTGTCTTATTCCCCTTATTCAGGGATGCTTAATTGATGCATCCAATGGCCAGAATGGCCAGAAGTTCAATATTACCGGGATTTAAATTCTGAACAGTCTCTTTCCCGGCACCCGGAATTATTCGGCGTGTCAATTTGCAGCCTGTCGGGAATTACTTACAGTCTAAAAGTCCCGTATATTCCCGCCGCTCATCTCTCATGGGGGGAAATATTGATAGGTGCATTATGAGTGCAACAATGTCAATGAGCGGGTGGCCAGTTCATGCACGTTTTATACGGAAATAAAAAGTGCTCATTATGAATATAGCTATGTTTAGCTTTACATGATTAATTAGTTGATAACAATATTAAGCTATCAGAAGGCAACGACCACTAATTACCCCTAACCATATAAACAGCTATAATAATATATAAGGTCAATTTATATTAAATAAAACCGCCTTTGTGAAGATAGTGGAAATAGAAAGTAGACAATACCTTAACATGTCAATGCAATTATTAATGCGGATTAAAAGAAAACCTATAATTATGAAACATCGTACACAATAATCGAATAAAATACGTTAAATATAAAATGTAACTCACTCAAACCTTTAATTATACAGCCATCCGTTCATCTAGATTATGCCAATATGTAGGTACATGTATTTGTTCGATAAAACGACCAACACATCGGTACGCCTCGGATTTAACTGCTATCTTTTAACTGCTGTTATGTCAGTTAAGTTATAAGTTGCTGTATTCAACACTCAAATACAGGAAACCGTCTTCGCTACTATCCTTTTCTTTTTCCGTATCATACAGGTTGCCCGTGTTAACACAAACACTCGGTCGAATTCGGCAATTATCGAAATAGATACTTACAACTTCAATATTATGATATTGTTAGATGTAGGTTTAAATTTTGGCATATACCTTTATCAAATAAATAGAACATACATGAAATAAATTGCTTATCTCTACTCGTTTAGCAAAGGGCAAACGAGAATAGCAACCAATGATTGGGATGTATTGTGTATTTAATCCAGCGTAATTAAAAATGATTCAATAATATCCCATACGTGTTAATGTTTTGACATCTTGTCGTTAATGGGGCAAATAATGACATCACACAACTAATTTCCGAGATGAACATAATCTACGTGAATAACATAGTTCGTACTTTGTTATCTTATTTTAAATAGTATTATGCTGAAAAAAGGTATACAATAAATGTACTTTGTTATGGTATTTTAAATAGTATGATGCTGAAAAAGGTATAAAATAAATGTAATATTACACTAGTATGGTGTTCTGAGAACTTGCATCAGTCTCGTTGGTTGTGTTAAGTAGCATCGCACTCGAGGCGCCTCTCGTGCGATGCTACTTAACACAAACAACTCGACTGATACAATAGTCTATATTTACTATTTGGCAAGCGATGGTGGACAATAATAACAACTAATTGTTAACACAAGAGCTTTTTGTAAAACAGTGTGCATCATCTAGGTTAAAAGTATGCAGACGACAGTTTGTTGTTATTGCTAGTCCAATTATATTGACCACGGTCACTTATCAGTTCACAAAGAGTGTTGAAGGTGCTCATAGGTGTAAATGCGTACATGTGCTCTGAAACAAGGTGTCATCATCCTAGTTATGTCGTGGAAACAGACAGCGAAATTGTCAGCAAAGATTTGCATGTGACAAATGAATGGTTTGAAGTATTTCCTATTAAATAAAACTGCTAAATCGCAATATAGTTCGAATATATAGATTAGAGTCCGTGTATTTGGCGCATTTTTCTCATCGTGCGTTGGTGGTGGCAGTAAACAACACAATTAAGTCACTTTAGTATAACGCCACCATCAGTTTACCAAAACTGCTGCCGATGATCGTATATTCGAATGCATCATCAATCGAATATACGAATATCATGTTTGGTTATCGTTTCCATCTCTAGTTAAGCAATCTTTAAAATATCACGTGTAGTGAAGATCGGATGAAAACTGTTGGACGTACACAGCGTAAACTGCTGAAAGGTCAATTTTATATAAATCGAACGCGATAACTCCGCAGTTTCTGCGGTGATATGGCGGATTATTAAACTTGGCCGAGGCATGCACAAATATTTTCATGATGTTTGGTGAAGATCAGATGAAAACTGATTGGACTTACAGAGCGCAAATGGTTAAAAATACCAATTATATATACTTCGAGAGCCACAACTCCACAATCCCTTAGACGATTTGGTTGAACATCGAGCTTGGTTGATATATCATGCCCATAATCAGTTCAATGGAGTTTGGTGAAGATCGGATGAAAACGTTTGGACTTAGGGAATGGACACGGTTAAATAGGCCAATTTTAGATCAATCGATGGTCATTTATTCACAATTCCTAAGACGATTTGATTGATTATCGATCCTGGCAAAGATATTATGCCCACAAACATTTTCATGAAGTTGGGTGAAGATTTCGATATTTCAAGGGCCATAACTCCGCAGTTCCAAGGGTGATTTGGGTGATTATCAAACTTAGCTGCAATATTATGCCCACACACATTTTCAAAAAAATTAGTGAAGATCGGATAGAAAAAGCTTATGGACTTTGAGTGCGGAAACAGCTAAAATGGTCACTTTTAGAGATTTCAAGGACCATAACACCGCAATTCATTGGGCAATCTGGCTGATCATCGAACTTGGACGAGATATTGTGACCACGAACATGTTCATGAAGTTGGGATGTAAACAATTGGCCTTAGAGAGCGGAAACAAAAGTGGACTACTGACAGACAGACAGACAGACTGACCGACAGACAGCAGCAAACCAATATACGTCGCCATCTTCGATGGGGGGCAGGGGCATAATAACGATGGGTAATCGGTGGATTTGTAATTCTTCCCTGTGTACTAGAGAAGATTCGAAGAGGACAAAGATATATGATCCATATGGTCTAATGGTGACAAATGCTGTACTTAATACGCTTTTAAAAATACAGTGTACTCTCTTAAACCCGAACTCTTTATAAACCGGAACTCTCTGAAAACCGAGCAGATGCTCCGGTCCCGTTTTTTTGCCTATATGTTTAATGTGCGAAAACCCTCGGTACACCGGAACCTCTGTCCACCGAACATGTGAGACAATCTGATGTTATCGATTATCTTCAGCGCGCGATTGTCTTGTCGCAGAGTGATTGCACGCTTAATCTGAGAATTAAAGGCAACAGTTCGACATCATATTAGGATTCCAGATAAGGGTGTTTAGTCGCAAAATAAATGGATATTGCCTTTAAAGTGTGAACAACACACAGTATGTTAATTAGACTGTTTCATCATTTGTTTAGCAAATATTTAAACATTTTACAAACAATTTATATAGCTCAGGTAATAACTATTAATGATGTAATATTTATTAATGATTACTTTAATTAAAACATAATTTGAATGATGTAGGTCGAATTAACTGTCTATCAAATCAATCAAAGCAATGTTGACCAGAACCGGCTTTCTTGAAAGAAATGATATAGTATTTATGCTCGATGTTACTTACGAACTATCATTTTTCTGCAAAGTTAGTACAGTGTTAAAATGTCTGAGCCACCTTCTAAACGTCGACGGGTTGAATTAACTCTCGAAAATAAAATAAAATTGATCAGTGATGCAGAATCTATCCCAAACCTCGCTTAAGGTTCTGAGTGAAAAGCATGGAGTAGGCAAGTATACAGTTAGTGACATAATTCGTCGAAAATCTACTTACAGTGAACAGTGGGAGAAAAATGCTGCGCGGGAGAAATGTCGTTTTGGAAATGCATGTCAATTTGACAAACTTATTGATCTGGTTTGATTTCAAAATGTGTCGTATGTTATAATAATGCGTTACGTTTTAAATTAGTACTGTCATAAAACGACATATTTGAATAAATCTGAATGAAACGCATAAATAAATATAATATATATGCATTATTGTATTTTGCCTCCAACCCTCAGTAAACCGGAACTCCCTGAAAACCGAATATTTGGTCCGGTCCGGTCGGTGTTCGGTATAGAGGGAGTACACTGTAGTATACATGTACATTAATTAACATGTCAAGTTTTCCAATAACTTAATACCAATCGATGTTCATTATTGAAAAGGTACGATCTGCAGTAAAAATACATTTTGGTCAACATTAAGATATACTTTTTTAATGATCTAAACGTATAGCTTCATGTAGTGGGATCAATTTGTGACATAGTTTGGCCAAAATCTTCAGAAAATGGAAAAGCACAAAACTCGGTACACATGTTTATTGGGGCATTTAAAACATTGTTTTCATGAGACCCATTCTATATCTGTAAAAATGGTGGACGGCGGCCATTTTTAAATGGCTGTCTGTCGTCGGTCCGTCTGTTCCGAAACCTGTCCGGACTCGAACTTCCCCATGCATTGAATGATTTCGAAATTGATTGGCACAAATGTTAACATAAATGAGACGGTGTGTCGGGCCCAGCGAGAACCGGATGGTTAGATTTAAGGTCAAGTCATACTTTGAGGTCAAAGATCAAAATACAGCACTTTAATGTCAAAATAAGGCTTGTCCGACCTCTAACTTCCCCATGCATTGAAGGATTTCAAAATTAATTGGCACACCTGTTAATTTAAATGAGAAGGTGTTTTTCACGCAAGCATCTGATGGCTACCTTCAAGGTCAAAGTTATATTTTTAGGTCAAAGGTCAAAATTGAGCACTTTATTGTTAAATCCCGGTTTATTCGGGTTTTAACTTCCCAATACATGGCAGGATTTTGAAATACTTTGGTACAACTGTTAACCTAAATAAGAAGGTGTGGCTCACACAAGAACTGTGCGGCTACCTTTAAGGTTAAGGTCATACTTTGAGGTCAAAGGTCAAAATACAAGTATTTTTTATTGTCAAAAATATCGCTTGTCAGAGCTTTAATTTCCACATGCATTTACGGATTCCAAAACAACTTGGCAAGAATGTCAATCTATGAGAGACGATATGTCGCGCACAAGACCCGGATGTTTACCGTAAAGGTAAAGGTCATACTTCAAAATAGAACGCTTTATCATCAAAATACTGCTTTAACCTCCCAATGCATGGAAAGATTCTTAAATAACGTGTCACAATTTAGTTTAACCGAGATAAGACGATGTGTCGATCTCAAGAATTGGATGGCCACCATTAAGGTAATACTTTGAGGTAGTAACATTTCAAAATAAAATGTTTAATTGTCAAAATAGTGCTTGTTCAAAACAATCACATTCCGTGAATTGAAGGATTTCGAAATAACTCATCATACAAATTAAAACTAAACTATCATCAAAATTCAAATACGATCTATTTTCTTCTTTTACACTGGCAATGATAACGTATTGCCCCCCACAAAAAGAGTTACCTTGCAATGCGTTTCAGCTAACATTACTGTAAACAAAATGATTAAAGATAAATGCTGCTACAACATATATCACTGTAAGACAAAATGTCAACAATATACATGCATAAACACAAGTATATTAACTGTATAAAATCAGCAAATAAATTACCATTTAATGCCAAATAAATTTACTATTTTGATACCACGTCGTTTATTCTAAAAAGGGGTTTAATAGGTATCATTGTGTCATGACCATCTCCGACATAGATTTTATATTGTGTATTAATAGGGAACGAAATAATAATTAAAATAGCGAATTGCACTTGATAATGCTGTGCAGAGCGATTCAGCCTTGCATCTTCCATAACAGCCCTTTTATGGGTTACAACCACACCCGAGAACCATGACACTGCAGCTTGTGGCAAAGAAGACCAAACAGGTCTCCATTTGTCAGCCTTTACTCTGATCCGGCCCCATTCGGAAGGACAAGTAGTCGGAAGAGAAATTTAGTGAGTTTCAAATAGCGTGAACTGTAATATATCTATAGATTTTTGCCAGCCCCAAAAGCTATCCACAATTCAGAGACTGAAATCTGTTGACAAATTCTACAACAAGTACTAACACATATATCCACATTTTTTATCATAGCAGTCTGCTAGCCCTGCATCGCCACAGCAGCCACATGCAAAATGAGTTCTACACCCGCTTCTTCGTGACCAAAGGGTGATAATCTACTGTAATGTAATGAACAACACCACCATTTTGAGTAGAAAAACAAAACATCTTTGGGGTCCATGAGCACAACCTGCTAAGCTAAGAAATAGAACAACACCCTTTTCCATTGTTGCATATTTTATTCTGTCCTGCTTGTACACATCCCAAAACCACTGTGCCGCTTGACTGAATACATTTGACGACCAAGATATGGAGCAAAAATGGTGTCTGCATAATCTTGAAATGTCTGACCACCTGTAGGCTGACAACAACAGCACCATCTATTGTTAGTGCATCAATCTCTGGGGCGTCCAGTTTGACTTAAAAATGTTTTTTAAGACAGGATACAAGATCAGACATTGTTCCATTCATAAATTACCACTTTGTTATCGAGAAGGTGGAACCGCCGTGTTTTCATGGTCAAAGAAATTATTAAGGTTGCCGTGCCGGACTTGGCAAGAAACATACAACCTGGAAAAAAGATAACATTCTTGTTTTTGGTAGATAATTTATGTTTCTCATTGAACAGTTGCTTATGTGAAATGTAGACATTTCATGAATAAGCAAAAACATTTACTACACCAGTGACTTAAAATCTCAGAGTGACTAACCAGAAAAGAAACACTAGATATATGTTTTCCTTGTGCGTTCGCCACACATCAAGAGTAGTTCAATGACCCTCTTCTGATGCACCAAATGCATTCTCCATTATTAAGTACAACAATGCTGCTGTCACTTGTTGTCTTACCCACATGGGAAGCTCTAAGAAAGGTGGTCAGCTGTACAGTAGACGCCCCATTGGCCTGCTCAAGAGCACTGGTCCAACCACTGTTCTCAAGCCAATCACCAAGGGTCTTGAGAACTACATTTTTACATGTACATGTAATCCACCTAACATCATTAAAAAGCCATTTTCGCACACGCGGTATACCCATATTTATTACACATGTAAACATATGTTAAGCAATCGCAAAGCTAGACTTATCGCATGCAATGAATGGAGTTTGGCAGTAGAACTTTATGCTAATGTGTTATGTTTTGTTTACAATAGCCTTTGAATACTTAATCATGGAAACATATTCAGTTTGTTATTTAAAGAATGGAGGCAATTTAGAAATGTCAACTGGTTGTTCAGTGTAGATTCCTGCAAACTGATTAGAGTGGTAAACGGACCAAGACAGGTCAAGGTCTCCAACGTATGTATATACACTCAATCACACTTTTAACGCAACACTGTTTTTTCACAATTTCTCAACTATTTATCAATATATTTCGTCCAAATTTGGAATATAAATACATTTGTAAAGGTCTCCTATAATTATTATTCTAATCGATTAAATGCACGATGGAAATAAATTAATATAATCAATAACATGTGCACCTGTCCCGTGACTGAGCGTCATGGATGAATGATGTCAGTGCACAAGTGTTAATAATGATTTTAAACAACATATTCTTGAAACACAAATTAATGGGGCTATGTCAACGAAAAACTAGATTCCTATTGCCAATGATATTATTTGATATAAATGCGCTTTACTAAGACATGTGCATTAAATAAATAAAAATGATACAATACACAATACAATATTTGATAAATACAAATTAGCAAAAACGCCTGAAAAAGAACACCACAAGCGGGCATCGAACTCACGACTTAGGAGCCATACGAATAAATGACAGTAGACTGCGCTATCATGCTTGGTAAGGAGTTGTTTGTAAACTGAACTTTTACAAAATACTCACAATTCTGACGTCAAAATATAAACTGGAAAAGTGCCAAACAAACACAACCCAATTTATAAATTTATTTTTATCTCAGAATGCGTGCACTCTTTACCCATTATATATTTCCTGTTTTAACCGTTATTATAAACCAGCATTTTTATCTAAATTTCATTTTTTTTAAGAAATTGCCCACCCCCCTTGAGGCCCTTTTCGATGATATAGACCTTTTATTAACTTCTGAGAAGTAAGAATTATACGTGTTGTGTGAGAAGTGTGATTAACTGTATTTTATATACAGCTATTAAAAAAACTGACGATTTTTTTACATCAGATTTATTAATCTTCTGCTATTGATATAAATGGCAAAACTATAACAAAGGGAGACAACTAATACTTAGTGTTTTAATGATTTATGCTTTTTAAGGTATTTTGTCTATCCACTATACCGTATTAAATACCTAAATATGTTTTTAATAGTGTTTATTTAATAGTTCCTGCTTTATTTATGGATATGACTATTATAATAAGAATAACTTTGACTTTTTACAGCTTTTAATGATAAATTTACCCACAAAATGACGTACAAGATCAGCAGAAGTTAAAAATAAATAGGTTAACTATATTAAAATTAAACATGTTAGATAATATTTTCATCATTTTCACGTGCTTTATATAGATATCTTCCTTAATATTTCTTATTGCTAAAAACTATGTATGTATATGGCATTCATCTTGGATTTGTAATCCATCTTGGATTTTGGCGTTCGGTCTCATGCTCATTTTTTGTTGTTTTACCTTTATGTGCAAACGCTGCCAAATATGGTGCTTTTCCCATTTTGTGAAGTATTTTGTGAAGAATTGATCCCACTAATGGCGATGTCCTATAACAAGAAAATCATGTTACTAAAATTGTAATTTTGTCAGGAGCTTATTAGAGTTTACGTACTTTAAATCAGTAGAAAATAATACTCCAATGGTTATATTCATACACCTAATTTGCATCTACCTTCTGACAAGGGAAAATTGAAACAAAAGTTTTAGCGTATGTTTATTCTTGAATATGATACACAACATGCAAACATCTACAATTACTGAACTATACGTGTAACAAATTCATAACTGTTATAGCTGTGATGTATGATATGCGTTGTAACACTAACAAGGTTTGTGTATTGTATAGCTTAGGTCTGTATATGTTATATTCAATTCCAAGCCTATATTCCATAACAACTAAAACTATCACTAAAGGTGATTAATACCCATACACACCGCGTTGGCACAGATGTAGTGCTAGACACAGATGAACAGCTTTGACACAGATGTATAACTTTATCACAGAACAATGTATTGAATAAATGACAAAATGACCTGCATAAATGGGCTTGAAATGCAAAATGAAGAGTACAAGGGGAAACGATTCACATATATTTGCCCTTGAAATCCGATCTTGACCTTTGACTGGTAAGCATGAGACATGTGCATGACACCTGTTTAGTCATGTCGAGTAACAATTTGAAGTAATATTAAAATCATTAGATGCATTTAGAAGTTACTGAGAGGAACAAAATGAAAATATTAAACCTCTGACCTTAAATTGTGACCATGACCTTTGACCTACAAGCATGGGTCGTGTACGCGACACTTCATCTGGTCATGAGGAATAATTATTTGAAGTTATATTACAATTCTACTAGGCATTTATAATGAAGTTATGCAGCGGAAATGAAATACAAATATCTGACCTTGAATTGTTACCTTGACCTTTGATGGTCAAGCATGGGTCAAGTGCGCGACACATCGACTGGTAATAAGGAATAATAATATGAAGGTATATTACAATCATTCCATGCATTACGAGGTTATGAAGCAAACGCGATATACAAGTATATTACCTTTATTTGACATTTGACCTTGATTTTTGACCTTGACCTTCAAAGGAAAATCATGGGTCAGGTATGCGACACATTGTCTGGTCATGGGGAAATAATAATCTGAAGTTATATTAATATCCTTCCATGCATTACGAAGTTATGGAGCGGAAACGAAATACAAGTATTTTACCTGTATTTGACCTCGTCTTTGAATTGTGATCTTGACCTTAAAAGGACAAGCATGGGTCATGTACGCGACACATCATCTGGTCATGAGGAATAATTATTTGAAGTTATTCTACTAGGTATTTATAATGAAGTGATGGAGCGGAACCGAACTACAAGTATTCGACATTTGACCTTGAAATGTGACCTTGCCATTTGACGGACACGCATGGGTCATGTTCGCGACACATCATCTGGTCATGAGCTATAATAATCTGAAGTTATATTAACATCCTTCCAGGTATTAGGAAGTAATGGAGCGGAAAAGAAATATGGGACGTCCTGACATACAAACCAACACGCGTGATTCTTATTGAGCCCCCACTTTTTCACAAAGGGGTATAACTATTTTAACTGTGACACTTAGTTGAGTAACTTAAATATATTTTATTTTGTAAATACTTTTATTTAACAACAAATTATCTCGTACGGTTCTTAGTCAGCAAACTAACCCCGTGAAGTAGTATACGTTTCTTAACAAAAAAAAAAAATATAAATATACCCTCTATAACATGTTGTTTTAATAAGAGTAATAATAACAACTCGTATTTTAGCTTCATAATATATTAACCGACGAGCAGAACAAACGCAGGCGAATTTGTCAATCTAATTAAATTCCGATAAATTACCCTACGCATATGGATCTGAGAACGACCGATAGAATGTGGTCTTCAAGTGACCTTTAAGCCTTGTTTTGATAGTAAAGATCGTGAAGGAATATATTAGTAATATAAAAGATTTATGAAATATGCTATTTACGTACGGTCTAAATATTCGACAATTTGCAACAACTTGCTTGTGATTAAGCGAACATATTTATAAGCTGAGATAGTAATAACCGTTCGGGATATCAAATACAAATAGCAGCAGTCTTTTAACACATTTTCATTTGTACAGACCTGCAAGTGAGATAGTATGGACCTAAAATATTAATGAAAAAGCGTAGCAACACACCAACATATGCATAACAACAATAAAATCTTATATTGTATGTAGGGCATATACGTCTTCCGTAAAGGAACGCTAGGCCCGATAATGCTTTGATACGCATTTTAACTTACGAAAGTACAAACATCTGATGGTGGGTGACACTGTAAATCTGACTACGTTTATGGCCTGTCAGTGGACTAAACATACACATGTTGCCTAGGCTTAAGATAGATTTAAGACTCTTATAAATAAAGTAATTGCATCATAATTATTTCATTACATACACTCAATGTAAAATAAATTAGGTGGATATACATTTACAACTATTAAAATAATTCCAACTAAACAACAGCATTTTAAAAGCAGTGTGCACCATGGCATAACCAATACAAGCGTTCAATAAAGTAACAACATACAAAAGCAGTGACAAGTAGGCTAGTGGAAAAAATAGATTATCCTCCAGAATTACAAAATATGTAAGAGTTTCGTTTAAATAAAAAACAAACCGATTTACAAAATATGTAAGATTTTCGTCTGAATAAAAAATAAACCATCTGTTGGAACTATGTTTCGAAGTAAATCTTATGTATAACAAACTAAGATATTCTTTTAAATTAAAACTAACACAAGCTATATTTTATAGTAGATTACATTAAATATTTAAAACTAAAAGTGTTAAAATAAAACTGAAGCGTTTGCACATATAAACATGAGTTTGATTTATTAAAATAATATACATCTTAACGTACATCATCACAGATGTTGTGTTTTTTAATGCCATTAAGGAAGTTCAGTTATTGCCAAGGCCAATCCCTACGACCTTTTAAAGTTTGGCTAGCGAGCCAGAGACTACACAGGTATAACGTATTTTTACAATTCTTTCAAAACAATCAACGCAATGATCCGACTTATGTCCTCTATTGACCAACTGTTTCTTGTCGCAAACGCCTTATCTACTACTTATTATTCCTTCAGGAAATCGTTATTCCAATACAAAAACATAACTGCTTTTTCTTTATGAAGAAAGTTATTTCTCTGTAGTATTATAAAAGATTTTTTAAATCATATAACAGTGTCAAAAAGATTCGTTTAAGTGTTATAACTATAAAGTAACTTTAAACGTGCTTAAAAAATAACATTATATCACTATCAATAAAACAACATACTTGTTCTGCCACGTTCGTTCAACGTCAGTGAGTCGCAATTTTTCAAATGCTCTCAGCATGATTACATGCACCAAAGGTGTTGAGGCATTTAACAATTAAAGTTTTAATTCAATATAAATGACCCGCAGACACTTCAACAGTCGGCCATGTCGACCGTAATCTTGCCAATTTAAGTCTCAATTAGAAACACATCGTCATCCACTACAAAATTATAGACATTATAAACAAACAGGCATACTAACAAAATAGCAAATAGTTTTACAAGTATAAAAATACATACTAGTTAGACACAATTATAAACATAAATACTAATTACATACAACATCAAAAGTAAACCAAATTCGAAGCACAACAATCATTATGTTGCAGTCGTATGGAAACTGGAAAGGCAAATGCAACATATTCTGATGTAAAGTTACATGTTATTGAACTTGAAGTTGCCCAGTTAACATGCTTTTTGCCTTTCGACACCTTTCACCTATCTATTGAGTTAATAACACAGTTCAATAACATTCACTACGACAGTATAGAGCATTGTTAAATTATGTATCGTTACTGTCTCGATAATTGACGAGATGGTTCTAAAATAAACACAATTCCATTGTGACATTACTAAAATTTATTGATGCTTTACTGGCCCGTCAAGATCAATATCACTATGGTGAACTACACATTGCATTGTATGCATGGC
The DNA here is from genome assembly GCA_027627225.1 of Congeria kusceri. Classification (NCBI taxonomy): domain Eukaryota; kingdom Metazoa; phylum Mollusca; class Bivalvia; order Myida; family Dreissenidae; genus Congeria; species Congeria kusceri. Next base: position 56,154,982 of record CM051034.1, read on the forward strand.
ATTATGCTCGAATCTATGACGGCGCCTTTTAATGTCTTAATGTGAATACACAGTGCCTTCCAGTTTTTCATTCCGATTGATGTCATCATGTGTAACTCCTTTGGCCTTCAACTCATCGGTCACCCTTTCCAGGTACGATGGATCAGGGTAGCCGAATCTGAAAAAACAAAACAAATTTAATGCATATTCAATTTTGCAATGTTTCTTAACAGTAACCTACAATTAATATTTCGGCCGTAATAATGCGAACAAACCATTAGAAAAACAACACCGAGTCCGACAGGGATAACCAGCGAATGATAAACACAAATTATTTAATAATTAATAACTATATTGATATTAAAAACTATATTGATAATAGCACTCATTGCTTGTTTTTCGTTTTATTGTATCGGATTATTTGTATAACATACTGCATATTAGGTCGGTGATCTGTCTGGTGATGGATGTCGTTCCATTTAATCACACCTACCTCTCCCGTTGTCCGCGATCTTCCAATTGTAAAGACAAGCTTTCGCTCAAAGGCAACCTTGAGCATTCTGCAAACATCGGCGCCCTCTTTATTGTCAGGAAGAAAGCCTCGTCGGCTTATACCTTTGTACCATTTACCAGGAGCTGGATGATTCGCCTGAAGAAAGATAAACACAATATGTATCTCACTGACATTGTCTCGGGAGATGAATATATACATTAAATGCTTACTGGATTAGTTGAACGTTACAACTAGTTACACTTTCATGTAGTAACAAATGGCATACATGCCACATTAAAGAAAAAGCTCAGCTATTGTTCTTACTAGGTACATATGCATATTACAGGGTTGTAAGTGCGTGAATATATGCAACATATAGTTGCAAGAATCATTGTATCGCAACTATATATTGCAGAAGTTTAGAAACGAACTTGATTAAAATGGCAATGACGAAGGTATTTCACATCAATGTAGAAACCTTTTAAGAACAAGATAATTTCTTACTGTTTTCGAATTATTTTGCGTATAACAACTGTTAAAAGAAAAGGTAAACAAAGCCATTTTTGCGATTTTAGTGGGCTTCGAACCCACTCGAACAAAACCACGCACTAAACTAATCAATTTTCTTGTTCTATGCAATGCTTATCAATGACGAATGTGTCATTTGTAAACATACATGATGTCCAAGATGGCCCCAGGTCGCTCACCCGAGTGTAAAGCATCATAATGGCTTTTAAGAAGATTGTTTGATATTTAATATAGTCATATAAGGAAAATTGTCCCGCCCTCTGGCGGCCATTATTTTGAATGAATCAAAATGATATTAAACAATTTGGTAGAGGGTCACCCAAGGAACTTTTTTCTGTGGAATAATTTTGAAATCCAGCCAGTGGTTTCAGATAAAAAGATTTTTTAAAGTTTTCAGTAAAGCCATATAAGGAAAACTGCCCCACCCCCTGGCGCCCATGTTTTTTAAAAATCAAAATGATTTCAAAGAATTCGGTAGAGGGTCACCCAAGGAACATTTTTGTGAAATGATTTTGAAATCCAGCTAATGGTTTTAGACTAGAAGTTTTTTAAAGTGTTTAATATAGTCATATAATGAAAATTGCCCCGCCCCCTGGCAGCCATGTTTTTTTAACAAATCAAAATGATTTCAAGGAATTTGGTAAAGGGTCACCCAAGAAACATTTCCGTGAAATTATTTTGAAATCCAGCCAGAGGTTTCGGATTAGAAGATTTTTAAAATTTTCAATATAGTTATATAAAAAAAACTGCCCCGCCCCACCCCCCCCCTGACAGCCATGTTTTTTAACGAATCAAAATGATTTCAAGGAATTTGGAACATTTTTTTGAAATTATTTTGAAATCCAGCCAGTGGTTTCAGACAAGAAGATTTTTAAAGTGTTCAATACAGCTATACAAGGAAAACTGCCCCGCTCCCTGGCAGCCATGTTTTTTACCAATCAAAATGATTTTAAAGAATTTAGTAGAGGGTCAACCAAGGAGCATTTCTGTGAAAACTATTTTCAAATCCAGCTAGTGGTTTCTGACAAGATTTTTTAAGTTTTCCAATATTTAAGCTTTTGGTTGCCATGGCAACCAGAGTTTTCAATATATATATATTTTATTAAATTGAAGGAATTTCCTAAAGGACCATCCTAGGAACATTCCTGCCAAGTTTTGTAAAAATCCGCCCAGTGGTTTCAGAGAAGAAGTGGTTTGATGTAAAATATTGACGACAGACGACGTACGACGGACACAGACTGACCAAAATAGCTTAGCCTTGAACACTTTGTGCTCGGGTGAACTAATAAAAACAACACAAGTAAATGTAACTAAAAGACAAAACGTTAACATTAGGCAACAATTAAAGAAAGCATGACTAGAATGTTAAACATATTAAATGAATGAATGAAAACAAACAAGAACATTCAAGTGTCAACAAACCGCTTGAGGTCCGGAGTTAAAATTGTAGCTAATACAAATGCGCCCAAGGTGTTCATAGCCAACACAATGCGACCAGCCTTCACGAGATATTGTCATCGAACCTGGCGGCTGGTCACCTGCAATGCCTTTGAATACAATATACATCCTACAAACAAGAATTCAAATTACCAGTTAACTAATTTGCACATATGAACAACGGTAATGCACAGAAATTGATACAAACAACATTGAATCATAAACCAACGATAGCTTAGAAGAAAATCTTATAAAATCATAGGAAAACTTTACATCACATGAACACGACAAGGAAACAATGTCTTATTCTATTTTTTGCATAAAAATGCAAATACTAAAATTGGTCTTATGGTTACTGAATTATTTAGATGACAAAGACAAAAACATCTCAGCAGAAGGTGGACAAAAATATGCGCAGACAGTCCAAGGCATAGTTCTTAAAATAAGAACTGAAGTAAACCGAGATCAGGTACTATAAGTGTGAAGGTTTCCTTTACTGTAAACATATTTTTGTACATCAGAAAACAACTACAATACTGTTTGAATAAAAATAGTATTTAAACAGTTATTATTTTAGGTGATTAAAAACAGTAAATGAGTATCGTCTATATGTAATTCTGCACCATTATTTGAATCGTGAAATTACAAAAATTTGAATGTAACAAATAATTTCCTTTTTATTCAACACTGAACAAATATTATATAATTAGCACTTGTCAGGTATGGAGATGATAACATTTTCACGTCAATGATTGTAATAAATACATGAATAATAAAAATAAAATAAAAACTTTGTCAAAATTCCAACTGTGAACAAGCCCGATTCCCGACCTGCACGTTATTGGAATTCCAATAAAAGCAACAAGAGGGTCATGATGGCCCAATTCGCTCACCTAAGTACTCCATGCAATAACAGAGACCAGCTCTGACACATAAATGTCATTGCCTACAAAATGGCCATCATCAGAATATATCTAACTGTTGCTGACCTGGCTATTGACAGGTGCAATACAGATGCCTAGCCAGCCTTATATTTAGTTAACCTGGCAATCGTTAGGCGCTATACAGATGACTGTACCGCCTTCTTCTATTCTTCACCGAACAACTGACAGGTGAAAAACAGAGCAATAAGTAAAACAGTCGCCAGTGACAGCAATATGCACAATTAATCGCTACGCATATCTTCAATTAGACAAGCCAATCCAAAAAATTTCGTACTGTATGTATTTGCGTTTTAATTATTTTAATAGATCTTATGAATAATATTTAGCTTACCGGATAGCAGCTCAATTAACAAAACCAATGAACCTGTTACTGAAATACTATTTGCTGCCATCTTTAGTAAAAAGTGGTCTGTATCCTTTAACATTCTTTTGCTTTTTTTCACAAACAAGGGCCAATAACTCTTGTTCTTTATAGACCAATCAGAGCAATTCCTTGGTTAATCACGCGATATCATGGCCAGACACTAGCTATGCAAATATGTGCAAGATGAGATGAAATATAAAGTTTTTATGTTACGCAAAGTCCATTTGTTGCACATTTTCTCATAACAACGGGGAAATAACTATAGTGTCAACAAGGAATGAAAAGTTAATTCTCTATACAGACTGAAAAGCAAATGGTTGACAATTACGTTTTTTTCTCAAACTAGGGGCAATTACTCTGGTCTTTCATGTCCGATCAGTCTTAAATTGGACATTGACTGAGACCTTATGATCATACACAAACAGTGCATTTTTGGTCAGGATTAGACCAAAAATAAAGTGTACATCCTCCACATTGTCCATTTTTTTCTCACAAACAAGCGGCAATAATCCTGGTGTTTGTGCCCTAAGGCTATCCTTAAAAAATTGTTTGCGGTAACGCGACCCAGAATTTTCAGGGTGGGTAGGTAGGTCAATTATTTATTTATTTTTTTTTTGGTGGGAACAAATGTAGATGACTCTGAGACACGGACCAAATTGTCTTAACACAAAATACAAAAGCAAATAACATACTTAGTGTAGTCCTCTGGAATCAGCGCATCAGGTTACAAACACTGTTCAAAATCCAGGTTAATTTCAAGAAATATTTAGTAAACATTAAAATCAATTGAATTTTACTTTATATCTGAAAATAAACACAACGAAACTTAAATACCGAAAGAAACGGAAACACCAAAATTGTGTGGACGAAAACAAAAATTGATTCCGGAAACCTATATAAAATGTGAGTTAGGCTTAATTTTGTGATTCGATCGCATTTCCACAAATCAACATTCTTTTAAGGCTGGCCTAAACTAGGTTATTTTCGGATTATTTTGAAATCCTCTGGTCATACACATACGATGCACGTTTGGTCAAGTTCAGGTGACAATTGAAGTCTGTATGTTGCAGTCCATTTTGCAGTTTTTCTTATGTAAAAGGGACATTATCTTTGGTGTTCCTGGTCCGATCAACCGCATTATCAAACCTATCAAACAGTTTATGGTCATACACAAACTGTGCAAGTTTGGTAATGATTTAATAAAAAGTGAAATCGTGTCTACCTGCCAATTGTTGATGCATTATGGATGACGCGGATGGTTGCCCTATACCAATAGCTCATCGAGAAAGAAATGCTCAGATGAGCTCAAAATGGATGTACAAAAAATGGACAACTCCATAAATAATGCAGCTAGAGTTGTAATTATTGAATACTTCACTCTGCCTTACTACAATCTATTCATGTATGAAGTTTGAGCTCAATACCTTTAGTCATTTTAAGAAAATGGCTGAACAAGGAAATTGACAAAGGGGAATAACTATATAATACTAGTGCAGCAAAATTTATAATTCTGCACACTACACTCCAGGTAACAAATATCTTTCCATTTATGAAGTTTGAGGTCAATCCCTTCAGTATTTTTTAAGTAAATGGCCTGACAATTAAAATTGACGAAGGGAATAACTCAATACATAATCCAGCTAGAGCTATAATTTTTGTGCACTGCATTGCGCCAAACAACCATCTATCCCTGTATGAAGTTTGTAATTTATATCAAAAAGGGTTTGAAAGATATGCTCCAGACAAAAAAATAATGATTTTCAGACAGACCGACGGACAGATGTTCAGACAGACAGACAAGCTTATTCCAATATAACCCCCTTAAAATGTTGTTGTGCAGGATGGGGGGGAGGGGGTAAAAAAACATGTTAAAGCAATTTATTTCGAATAGTAATGTTGTTTTATTATTTTAATCAGTTAAACTATTAAATCAACACCCTCACCATATACATTACTAAAACACCGTTTGCAGTATCAATTGTTCATTATTAGTAAGCTCAATTCCACCTTAAACTAATAGGTATGATTTTGTCTTGACAAAATATTTTTGCCAAGCAAAACAGTTCTTTTAGCTTTAAAGCTCTTAAGTTAACACATTACCTCGATTTTCTCCTACAGGTTCCACAAGTGTAGTAATGCTGACAGCAGCTTGTTCCACAGATACATCCTGAGATTTTCTTTGCTCCTTTTCTTTAGCATGGTGTTCCAACGTAGTACTTGAGGCCATTTGATGTAGTGCCTTTTCGTGACAAGCACCAGTTCGAGGCTGTGACGAATCACTGTCACTGTCATCTTGCTTCTCTAACTTTGGTTTGCCGTTTGAAGATATTTTTACTTGATAAAAGATCCCATCAACCTTAACAAGCTCACTGCTTTTCAACTCTATATTTTTAGCAATAATATGTTTTTGCGGAATAAGTCTCCTTGTTTGTAGATCTCTTATGCACCATGTTGTTCCATGCTTTTCAATGCTGTACTTTAAAACTTCTGCATTTGCATAACTTACACCTTTATTACCAGGTCCTGTTTCATTGCCATTATCCATCATTCTCGCAGTACTCTTGCCATCGTTGTTTGGTGTTAAATGATATTTGCTTACACCATTCTCTTGCACAGACTCAGAAGGAACTCCGTTTGCACTGGACTGCGTGTTCATAGGTGTTCCAATGGCTTTTTCATTTTCTGTTTCTGGATGCATAGACCTACTTGTTTCAATATGAGCATTGTTTTCAGCACAGTCTGACCCATCTTTGTTTCGATTCTGGTGGAGCTTTGTTGGATCATGAAAGTTCATATCGTCGGAATCTGTTCTAATTGTTATATGTTGTCTAATAAATGTGCTGTTCGTCTTTTGTATGGCCACTGTTAATGGTTTACCATCTTTATCTACAATTTTGCCACGATGGTCTACCCTTTCATCAAAAGTATTTTTCTGGGGACTTTTTAGTGTTTCATCATTATTTGCATTTTCAGCACCAATTGTAATCTCAATGTTTGGGTGTTGTGTATTATCACCTTCCTCCATGTCCGCAACTAAATCATTATCATGTCCGCGCTGAGCAATATTTGGTTTATTGTTCTCATTGTCTTCAGAAATATTCAAATTCCCCACAGCACTTATAATCTCATTATTATCTGCATTCTTTTTTTCGGGATCTATATAAAATATACACAAAATTATACTGCATTGCTGAAAACAAGAATATCGGTAGAACGGATGCTCTTCGATGCCGCATTGATCTCTAACTGTGGCATTTGACCTTAAACATAAGGACCTGATTTATACACAGGCAAATATGTTGAGGCACAAGATTGTGAATCAAAATCCATTCAATAAGATAAAACCCTCACAAGCAAAACACCAATTATAATTTTTGATCCTTAAGTATGTCCTTGTCCTTTAACCTACAGTTCATTGGCATGACATACAACCTCATTTAGGGAACCTTTTGAACCAAGTTATTTGAAAATACTTCAATCCATGGTGAAGTCATAGTTCGCACAAGCAAAAGACTTATTGTGACCTTTCTCCTCTAAGTCTGACCTTGACCCTTTGACCCAGGGAATCTTGAAATTACAACTTTATTTAACAAATAATTTCCTTTTTTTCAACATTGAAAAAATATTATATAATTACCACTTGTCAGGTATTGAAATGATAACATTTTCACCTCAATGATTGTATTAAATACATGTATAATACAAATAAAATGAAAACTTTCTCACAATTCCAACTGTGAACAAGCCCGATCCCTGACCTGCACGTTATTGGAATTCCAATAAAAGCAACCAGAGGGTCATGATGGCCCAATTCGCTCGCCTAAGTATTCCATGCAATGACAGAGACCAGCTCTGACACATGAATGTAATTGCCTACAAAATAGCCATCATCAGAATATATCTAACTGTTGTTGACCTGGCAATCGACAGGTGCAATACAGATGCCTAGCCAGCCGTATTATGTAGTTAACCTGGCAATCGTTAGCCGCTATACAGATGCCTGTCCCGCCTACTTCTATTATTCACCGGACAACTGACAGGTGAATAACAGAGCAATAAATAAAACAGTCGCAAGTGACAGCAATATACACAATTCTGCGCTACGCATATCATCAATTAGACTAGTCAATCAAACAGATCCTCATACTGCATGTATTTGCGTTTTAATTGTGTTAATAGATCTTATGAATAATATTTAGCTTACCGGTTAGCAGCTCAATTACCAAAACCAATGAACCGGTTACTGAAATACTATTTGTTGCCATCTCTAGTAAAAAGTCTAAATCCTTACTATTCTTTTGCTTTTTTTCACAAACAAGGGCCAATAACTCTTGTTCTTTATAGACCAATCAGAGCAATTCCCTGGTTTATTATGCGATATCATGGCCAGACACAAGCTATGCAAATTTGAGCAAGAATAGATGTAATATAAAGTTTCTATGTTACACTAAGGCCATTTGTTGCACATTTTCTCATAAAAAAGGGAAAATAACTGTTGTGTTCCTGATTCATTGCATCCTAATGAGATCTTATAGTAATACACAAACTGTGAAAGTTAGTCAACAAGGAATGAAAAGTAAATTCTCTATGGAGACTGAAAAGCAAATGGCTGACAATTATGTTTTTTTTTTTTTTCAAACTAGGGGCAATTACCATGGTCTTTCAAGTCCGATCAGACTCAAATTGGACATTGACTGAGACCTTATGATCATACACAAACAGTGCATGTTTGGTCAAGATAAGACCAAAAATAAAGTCTCTATCCTCCACATTGTCCTTTTTTACTCACAAACAACCGGCAATAATCCTGGTGTTTATACATTAAGGCCAGCCTTAAAAACAGTGTTTGTTTGCGGTTACGCGACACAGAATTTTCACGGTGGGTAGGTATGTCGATTTGTTATTTATTTATTTTTTGGTGAGAACAAATGTAGATGACTCTGAGGCAAGGACCAAATTGCCTTAACACAAAATACAAAAGCAAATCACATGCATAGTGTAGTCCTCTGGAATCAGCGCATCAGGTTACAAACACTGTTCAAAATCCAGGTTCATTTCATGAAATATTTAGTATGCATGTAATTCAATTTAATTTTACTTTATATCTGAAAATAAACACAAAGAAACTTAAATATGGGAAGAAAAGAAAACACCGAAATTTCGTGGACAAAAAAAAAACATTGATTGCGGAAGCCTATATAAAATGTGAGTTAGGCCCAATTATTTGATTTGGTCGCATTACCGCATATGAACATTTTATTAAGGCTGGCCTAAACAAGGTTACTTTGGATTATTTTCAAATCCTCTAGTCATACACATACTGTGCAAGTTTGGTCAATTTTAGATGATAATTGAAGTCTGTATGTTGCAGTCCATTTTGCAGTTTTTCTAATGTAAAAGGGGCATTATCATTGGTTTCTGGTCCGATCGACCCCATTATTAGACATATCCAACATGGTATGGTCATACACAAAGTATGCAAGTTAGATAACGATTGAATAACAAGTACAATCTCTATCGTGTCCACCTGCCAATTGTTGTCGCATTATGGACGACGCGGGACGGTTGCTATGTACCAATAGCTCATGGAGAATGAATGCTCAGGTAATCTTAAAATGGCATTACATAAAATGGACAACTCAACTAAATAATGCAGATAGAGTTGTAATTCTTGAAAACTGCACTCCGCCTTACTACCATCTATTAATGTATGAAGTTTGAGCTCAATACCTTTAGTAATTTTGAGATAATGGCCAAACAAGGAAATTGACAAATGGGAATATTTCTGCACACTGAACTCCACGTAACAAACATATTTCCATTTATGAAGTTTGCGATCAATCCCTTCAGTATCTTATTTCGAAAATGGCCTCACAATTAACATTGACGAAGGGAATCTCATTGACATTTAAAACTTAATAGTTGTTATGACAATGGAAGTATTAATTGATGTTTGAAATTCATATTTCAAGTTGTTCAATGTCTGTTCAACAAATAATCATCAATAAAGTTATAAGTATCATAGAATATAATTAAAAGCATGATTTCAAGAAGGCTTTGTCCAATGCTAATATAAACAAGTATATGCCATCCATAGTATTTGTCGCATTTATTCTCTGTTGGCAGAGTTAATAAAATCATACGTGTAAGGCAGCTTCCATTATTCATGCTGTATTGTTGCTTATTAATTTGAATTTAGTTTAAATACAAGATGTATGTAAAACTACAAAACTTTTTGTGTTTTATACAGAGATTTATTCTTAGAAATGACTCTCCATGCAACATACAATAACTTTTGGAAACTTGTACCTCATAGGTATTGGTGACTTTCACATCAGTATTTCATAATACTTTATTGCATAAACATAAATACAATGTACACTTCAATCTTTAACAGTTCCCAGTTGTATGCTTTCACCATATATCAAAACAAAAAATAATCAAGATGACCAAAGTGGCATTGGTTGGCTAGCCTCAATGTAAGAAGTGTCATAAAGAAACCTGCGATATATAGAAAAGTAAGCCTTGCCCATGGTGACCGTGTCGAGGAATTTGGCGGAAAGTTAACAAATCAATATTTCTGATAAATATACTTCAAAAGCGGTATATATTATGTTATTAGATAAGATTTTCGAAAAAGTGTAATAAATTCATATTTACAAAACAGCCCATACCCCATGATGGCCATGTTTTGAACATATAACAAGTGCTGTCACAGGACAGCAGGATTGACTATTCAAACTGCTTTGTCAGGGATATGGGACTTTAAAAATGTTATGGGTCTGTGCCAGAGACCTTATATAATGACCAAATTACTGAAACGTTGTTGTATGTTATAGGAAAACAAGAGGGCCATAAGGCGCTAGGTGGATCGCTGTTCTAAACAAGTTTCTTGATAAAGATTTGGCTTAAAATATGACCTCTAGAGTGTTCACAAACCTTTTTTCAATTTGGCATGGCGACCTAATTTCTGACCCCAAATGACCTGGTTTCGAACGTGTATCGGTTATCATTGGATCAAATGTTCTAAGCAAGGTTTGTGGTGATTGGCCTTTGAATCTGGCCTCTAGAGTGTTATTAAGCTTTTTGTTCAATTTGGTGTTGTGACCTAGATTTTTTACCCCATTTGACCCAGTTTCGAACTCGTCTGAGATATAATTGAAACAAATGTTCTGAACAATTTTCTAGAAGATTGTGCAACAAAATGTGACTCCTAGTGTTCAGAAGCTTTTTCTTGAATTTGCCCTCGTTACCTAGTTTTTGACCCCACGTGGCAGGATTTTGAATTCATCCAACATTTCATTGGGACAAATGTGCTGAGCAAGTTTCATGACGACTGGACTGTAAATGTGGCATCTATGGCGTTCACAAGTTTTGTTTTCAATTTTCCGTAGTGACCTAGATTTTGACCCCACATGCACAGTTTTGATCTCCGAAATATAATTGGGGCAAATGTTCTGAGCAAGTTTTATGATGATTAGGCTAAACATGTTGCCTATAGAGTGTTCGCGATCTTTTTCTTACATTTGCCCTAGTGTTATTAACATAATAAACTATACCACGTACAAACAGTATTATGTCAATTGTTTGCGCGTAAACACTGGACGGCACAAGCAAACATTATAATAGTAGTCTAAGTCAGTGTTTTAAGTTCAAAACATACTTTTTCGCATGAAATATTTACTAATTTTGAACAAAACTATTTTTATTCATACCTCGTGGTGGCGGTGCTGGTGGCAGATGTTCGTTTACCTCTGAAATACAAAGAAAATATTCTACATAGTTCTTTAAAACCGTGAAGACCTTTTGATAAACGATAATTTTTGTAACAATGGTCAAATTTAGTAGATGTTATGCGAAGCAAATACAAATAATGCAAAACATATCATGCTTTTTGTGCTGCTTGATTTTCAGTTTACTCAAATTTTTTCTAAATTTTAGGGACACATTTTCAGTATTTGCGTTTATAGTCTTATAGTGGTAATCGACTATCAGTATTAAAGAAATGTAAATGTGAATGATAGAAACTCAAACTACTAATCAAGATACTAGAAACAACAATCAAATGCATGGACCATTTTAGTGAAATATGTTTGAAATGGGTACAGCAATGAGTACATTAGCATGAGACATCACGAATATCAAAATATCAAGAAAAACGGTCCTGCCCAATAGCGCCTATGTTTAAGGCAATCAAATTAATTTATTTGCAGAGAGTCATCTAATAAACATTTATCTGACATTAGTTTGAAATCCACTTGTTTCTGACAAGACGATTTTTAAAGATTTGTATGCAACAACATAAGGAATACTGCCATGCAAATGCAATGATGTAACTTTTCAAATATTCAATTATCTTACAAAAATAATTCAACATAGTCATAATAGGAAAACCGCTTCACTTATCCAATGGCCACCACGTTGAAAAATCAAAAAGACATTGGGTAGCGGGTCATCCAACGACCATTTTTCTGAAACATGTTTGCAATTTGTCCATATTTTCAAAGATCTAAATTAAGCTATATATAAAAACAGCTCCACTCCTTGACGGCCAGTGTGTACATGGAACAAATTAAAATTAACTCACAAAAATATACATGTAGACCGTCATGATTTAAAGGCCTCCGGTAGAAAGTCGTACCAGGAACATTTTACAGGAGAATTGTGTTGTTTTTAATTGGAACATTAAATTCAGACAAGAAGACTTTCCAAGTCTCTCATATGAATTGTAATAACAAGTGCATCTCCCCCCTGGCGGCAATGATGTTTTTCAAATAAATTAGAATTGCGCAACTTCTCAGTCTTTCTGTTGACAATGTTGATTTGTTTTAGTAATTAAAGACACGTAGGTCGAATAGTTTTAAAAATGGGTTCGTTAGTCTTCTACAAGACCTTTATATTTTAATAAACCATATAACGAAACAGCCCCGTCACTTGGCAATCATGTTGTCTAAAAACCAAACTGATTCGCAGGCATTTGGTAGAGTGTCACCTAAAGATTTCAATATATTCATGACAGAAGAATGCCCAACCCCAGGCGGTCGAGCTTTAAAATATTAACGGAAACTGAAAAGAATAGGGTTACCTCAATGGAAGCAGGATCAACATAACATACATGATATTTAACCTTAAACAGGATCTTTGTTCTGTTGAAAATGGGATCACCAGTCGATTCCTTTCTTGGCAAAACCTGCTGCCCTGCCAAAAACAGTGGCATTTTTCTTATAGAACGATAATGACTAAACGTTTATTTTGATTGTAGCTGTAATGTAAGCTCATTCGTGAGTTTTGATCAAGCTAATCGAATTTAGATCTCATGCAAAATTAAGGAGAAAATAGTGCCATACCTAATGTTAGTACAATACAAAGTATTTCCAAAACGTTTAACAGAATGATAAATTTTAAGACTGTTAACTTTTACATGAGAACAAGTCAGCTGTTTTGTTGCGTACACAAATAGTATCTGTGTTGATTATTGCTACAATGAGATGTATACGTAATGTGTGGACCTTTGTGTTATTAATTTGGAGTACTGTTCCAAAACATCTATGTTTGGACTGGTTCTCATTACGACTTTCAAACTAGTAGGGGCATACCTAGGCATAATATGTTATGTACGTTTTTATAAATGGCTTATGTGGACATGGAAAGTGCTTGTATTTGAATAACACATTCCAATACGGAAACTAACAGGGAATAAGAAGTACAGGAGTGTATGGCGTTTAACTTAAAAAAGAATGTGTCATTTAATTTCCTAATTGGCTGCTTTACGCTGTATTGTCGTGGCAAACAAAGTGTACAAATTAATTGTATAATACATCCATTCATTTGAATTCAGTATAAGTCCATACACGTAAAAAGCCAGTTTCGAATTTCGACCTTTAAGTTTGACCTTGACATTTGAATTACAGTCCTGCTTTTTGCACTTGACATGCCGTTTCATTTAGTTACACATGACTGCGCTTGACCTGCCGTCTTATTTCGTGCAGACCATTGAGCTATAAGTGTGACCTTGACATTTGACCTACGGACCAGGTTTATGTGCCCTTCACGCCGTCTCATTGAGGATAACATTCGTGCCAAGTAGTTTAAAATCCATGGAAAGTTAAAACACAGACACGCAAAGTGCCAATTTTGACATTTTACCCGAGGTGTGACCTTTACCTTCGACCTACGGGCCTTATTCATGAGCACTACACTCCAGCTCGTTGCGAAAAACATTTGTGCCAAGTAAATAATCAAAGGCAATTACTCCCTAACAAATCATCAGACCTGAACGACCTGATAATATGCACATGTCCTCTTCAAGGGGATGCTTCATATAAAGCTTCATTGAATTTGAGTGATAAGTTTTTGAGATCTCGCGCTGAAAGGGCACTACCCTATTAAAATGTCCTATTATAAAATTTCATATATATAAACGGCAATAACTCCCTACAAATCATCAGACAGAATGACCTTACAATGTGTGCATGTCCTCAGTAGTGATGCTGCATATCAAGTTTTATTAAATACAATATATTACTTGCTGAGATCTCGCGCGGAAACGAAACTTTCAAATTAAAATTTGTTATGTATAATCAAAGGTCAGTAATTCCCTGAAAAATCATCCGACCGGAATGACCTGACAATATGCGCATTTTCTCCTGGTAGGGATGGTGCATATAAAGTTTGACTGAATTCAAGTGATTAGTTACTAAGATCTCGCGCGGACACGAAGTACTTGAAAGAACGGAAGGACAAAACGACGGACGCACATTGAGCATGATGGATTAAACTGTCGGAGAAGACTAGTAGCATCTTATACCTGAACAAACTGAATGGCTGTTAAATTATAATGCGGACAGACGGAAGAAGCCCAGGCTATATGTCCTGCATTTGTAGTGTCCACATATTGTTAAATTGAGAAATTTTACAATACTTGTCACCAATTCAAAAAGAAAAATGTATTATATACAAATGAACGAAAGGACGCAGAAATATATTCGAACGTGCGTTTTTTTCGTTATAGATAAAAAATGACAACATTTGTAAAGCGTGTGTCACGTCGCTATTTATTAAACCGCGTGTACATGAACCTCTTACAAAGCGTTAAAAAAAATGAAAAAACACAACTATAGTTTAAGCATGCAAAGCCCATTTGGTTTAATGCTTAGCGTGTCAGGTTTTTGATCCCGAGGACGTGGCTAAGTGCCCCGGCATGACATGGAATATTTGGGCTTGTGAGTCAAGATATTTAATTAATTTAACTGCAGTGGACCAAACGAATCTGTTATTAGAGGACTCCCCATGAAACACTGGAACACTTGAATAAAGTGTCATCAAGACCGACTAAAAACTGCAAAAATATGACATGATTTACAAAAATATGCACTCTTCGAAGAAAAAGTCGTTCAGATATTTTGTTCTATTTTTAGCTCCAGTGACCATCTAGTGTAGTGGTCCAGAACTATCTGCGTGTGTTCGGTAGATGACTATCACTTATGTTGTGTACAGATTTACTAATATTGACTTAAAACGATCGAAGATATGGTAGAAATACAGAAGTTTGAGTGCAATATTATAGTTTAATCTCTAGCGACCATTTTGTGCAGTAGATCAAAACCATTTAACCACTACTGGTAGAGGACCATCAATGTAATATGTATGTGGGATTATTTAACAATCTAGCAGCATGTTTTCCTGTTTTAGCTCAAGCGGCCACTTTGTGCAGTGAAGCGGTACCAGCTGCGCAGGTTTGGTGAACGAACAATGCGTTGAGCATTTGTGTAACGTTTTATCACGATTGACAAAAATATTTTAAGGAATACGTAACTTTAATGCAAAATTATATTTCAGCCAGACGGCCATATTTTGAATTGGATCAGAACCGGTTTAATATGTTTGGTAGAGTATAATCAAAGTAAAATTTGTGTGAAAATATTTGAAAATCGAAATTAAAAGTATTAGTCTGTTGCCGTTTTATATAGTAACATATTCCTAATTGTTGTACGGTCTTTAGAAAACCTGTATTTAGCACATGTATTTTATTATGTGTTTGCATCACACACTGTATGTTGTGTTAAAATGCCTTAAACTAGTATACTGGAAACCAATTAAAAGATTACAAGGCCTGCACTGTGAAACCAAATATGTTGCGAGTGACGTTTCAAGCAGTCGGAAATCATAACTTTTATATGAAAACAATAATATTGCTTACAATGTAAAAGTTGAATATTTCAGTGAAGATTTTGACCAAAGAAAGGTATGTACGTATTCGAAATTAAACCACAAATATGAAAAGGCGGAAGCTGATATCAAAATAACAATTATAAAAAGCCACATTTAAGTTTTTACATGCGTGTACCTGTTTCTGATGATATAGCATGATCCTCTTGTCCTTTAATATGTGTGTCCTCTTTTTCTGTAAACATACTCTCTGCAAAAAGCATAGTTCCTGCAGAACGGTTATGAGTTTGAATCTGCAATTTTTAAAGTAAGTACTCTTATAACATAATTTATCATACCACTGCTGAAATCGGCCTGAAACAAAGGTGCCTGATATATAATTGTTATATCAGGTCGTTTATATTAGTCCATGTTTGAAGGTATGTCACATTACCCGTAATCAACTATAAAGGCAATATTTTCGGTAATAATGAATCGGATTCAACAAAACAAACAATTTAAACCAAAAACGTATAAAGTTTATTACTTTTAATTGCCATCAATCACACACACGTTAATTTTGTTAAATATTCACATAAACCCGCACTTTGACGTCATCAATGGAACAATCAAACATTCATACACATTTCTATGCATTCCAAATAAATGCACTAAATGTCACTACACAAGATCAGTTTATTTTAAGCAGCAAACATTTTTTACGAAAAAAATAAAAATGCTATAGTCAATATTGACACGATCTTGAAAATGTCGATTTCAATTCACAACTCCAGACTGGCGTCTCCAAAAAATTCGGTGACGTTTGTTCTCCGATAACATTGATCATTGCAATCCATTACAGCGTGCATTTTCAGTATTATTTGAATGAACGGGTGTGTAATCTATGTTTTCGTAGTGAAAACACCTCATTTATCATTACGTATTGATAATAATATGGTAATACATAACTACATTTTACGTGAAAGTGTAAAAGCCGCTTCAGCAAAATCAGTACTGTTCTTAGATTGTAAATATATTTTGTAGCTAATTTGGAGTAATTTGTAGAAAACCGTGGACTAATATATAGAAAAACAGGTCACTGCCTGGTCTTGTGTAATATATCATGTTCTGCCTCGCCGTTATATTAATCTAAGCCTCGCCTGATATATAACACAAGACCAGGCAGTAACATTTTATTCTCTATATATAATTAATTACGGCGAAAATAACGTCGTAGTTGATGATATAAGCATACTAACCAATTGGAAAAAAAAACTGCGTAGGAGTTCAAATATGCAATAAGCACAAATAAATTGTAATTTTGACATAACATGTCATTGCTTACGACGTGATTTCAATATCAATATAGAAAAGATACCAACACATAATTGCTTATACAAAATTTAGATGTGTACTTGTTATCATGAATCCGTTTAATCTGAATACATTATGTAAACATTTGCACCACATACACATATATTACCTTGACTGTCGATAACGTCTCCTCGCATATCTCATCACTTCCGGTACACGACTCTTCGAGGAAACCGATATCAAACGCAGGGTCATTCAATAACTCCTTTATGCCGTTGATGCGCTTGAAGGCGTATCCGCTAAAATGACTTTCGCTATCGAGACAGTGTAACTTTAACTTTATCTCCTCGAGTTCTTGTTTTACTTGGATTAATAAGACATACAGCCTTTTGACGTGGTTTTGTGTTAGTAAAATATCAATTAACTCTTGGCGTTCTTGAATACGCTTTCTGTGTTCATAACAAAATGTCCGAACTTGTGTTAGACGCTTAGTGTTTGTTTCAAAAGTCTCGCTGCACAGTTCTAGGCATTTGGATTGAAGACGATCAAACCACGTATAAATCTCTGTACGTAATTGTTGACATTCCTTCAGAAACTCCTCTTGACATGCCTTGTTGTCATCCGTATTTTTCTCAATTTTATTTACAGTAGACTTTAAGTTTTCTTCCAATTCTTGTAGGTTTAACTTGCAAGCAACGACTTCTTTGTCCTCCACGTTTATTTCAAATAAATCAACAACTTTACAGGATTTGTGAAATGAAAAAACACATCGCCCACATAGTGTGTCTGTATGTTCCATACAGAAGAAAACTAAGTTCTCTGTTGTATGTTTTACGCATTTTTGTGTGTGAATATCACTGTCTCTAACATTTGGTTTGGAAACATGACGTGTTTGGTCGCTTGAAATACTCGGAGCTAAAGCAGGTTTATTTGTTTCAATTAAAAAAGCCACGTGATTCTGAAATAATTTGCTTGACTTTTTGTGAATCTGAAAACACGTTTCACAAATTTTAAAATTACAGTTTTCGCAGAAAGCAACCACCGTCTCCGAGGTGCACACACCACATTCATTTAAATCACAATCCATTATGTGGTAATGTTGCAAATACAATGCTTTGTCCTGAAACATATTATAAGAAATCTGTAAATTTAAGATCAATCATAAACGCACAATAGACTAAAAGGAATCAGTTATAAAATACTTTCACAGGCAATACAAAATAAATATTATATATATACTGACAGCAACTGCCCATATTAAGATTAGTGTGTCATCTTGACAAAAGTTTTATATAAGTATTGAATACATTGTAAATATATTGACACTTGCTTAAAAAAGCACGCATTGTCCAAACGCAAGCTACGCGATAAAGCCACATGTAAAATCAAACATTATGGAGATAGCGAAATTCTTTTCGCGTACATGTGTATACTTGAACACGGTGCATAATATGCTCTGGCGCACATGTTGCAATAGTACGAATGTGTTTATAGACGAGTTTTACTTTCACGTTTTTGCGATTATCACGAAACAGGAACATTTAAGCAAATAAAATAACGACTAGCGATGTATTGAAAGTGGTCAAATATAAAGTAATAAAATCCAACTGCGTCAGCAGGAGAGAAACTTTTATTAACAACATACGGTCCTTTATTTCGGGCAGTACTGGTTTCTTAGTGGCTCATGCTAAATGCATTTTAAATATTCCCTGTTTCAAATGGAGAAGTTAATTTGAAAATGATATATACTGTTGATAGATATCAGTTCTATACCAGGTTAGATAGATACTTGTTTGGATATGGTTAAGTACAATGAACACTCAATTGATACTGTTTATTAAACGCAATGCTGTTCAACCTAAATTGACTGACGAAAATCAATAACCGTTTTCGACAACTTACAGTCTGTCCTGCTGCATTTCTATGTCTTTATTTATATTACACGCGAAATAACAACTATAGTCGTAAATAAGCGTTATTTATGGAGCTTTCACATCTTGACATACCAGAATACAGTGTTCATGCCACTCGACTTATAAAGTAAACAAAAACAACACATTTTTCTTGGGAACATAAATATGCTATTTTATATGTTTATTTATATATTTTAACAAACGATTTATATATGTTTATCTATATACCAATAATAACTATCATATTTATAACAGTTGTGCTGTACTAACATTGAGGGAATTTGCTTGTTCAAAGTGTATGCCATGGGTAATTTTCTAACAGAATATTTGAAGAACGAATTACCTTTTAAATTTATATAAATAGTAACACTCCATTCAAACACATAACCAAAGCATGTTTTTGTTTAACGTATAATCAATCTAGCACAAAAATTAAGTAATATAAGAACGATTAAGCCAACAATTATGCATCTATCAATATATTTCCCGAAGGGGGGGGGGGGGGGCGGCGGACAAACCCAGCGGAATGTGACTAATTGTATTTGTGGGGTCAAGATTTTTGTCTTAATCCCCTTATTCGGGGATGCTTAATTGATGCATCCAATGGCCAGAATGGCCAGAGGTTCAATATTACCGGGATTTAAATTCTGAACAGTCTCTTTCCCGGGACCCGGAATTATTCGGCGTGTCAATTTGCAGCCTGTCGGGAATTACTTACAGTCTAAAAGTCCCGTATATTCCCGCCGCTCACCTCTCATGGGGGAAAATATTGATAGGTGCATTATGAGTGCAACAATGTCAATGAGCGGGTGGCCAGTTCATGCACGTTTTGTACGGAAATAAAATGTGCTCATTATGAATATAGCTATGTTTAGCTTTACATGATTTATTAGTTGATAACAATATTAAGCTATCAGAAGGCAACGACCACTAATTACCCCTAACCATATAAACAGCTATAATAATATATAAGGTCAATTTATATTAAATAAAACCGCCTTTGTGAAGATAGTGGAAATAGAAAGTAGACAATACCTTAACATGTCAATGCAATTATTAATGCGGATTAAAAGAAAACCTATAATTATGAAACATCGTACACAATAATCGAATAAAATACGTTAAATATAAAATGTAACTAACACAAACCTTTAATTACACAGCCATCCGTTCATCTAGATTATGTCAATATGTAGGTACATGTATTTGTTCGATAAAACGACCAACACATCGGTACGCCTCGGATTTAACTGCTATCTTTTAACTGCTGTCATGTCAGTTAAGTTATAAGTTACTGTATTCAACACTCAAATACAGGAAACCGTCTTCGCTACTATCCTTTTCTTTTTCCGTATCATACAGGTAGCCCGTGTTAACACAAACACTCGGTCGAATTCGGCAATTATCGAAATGCATACTTACAACTTCAATATAATGATATTGTTAGATGTAGGTTTATAGTTTGGAATATACCTTTATCAAATAAATAGAACATACATGAAATAAATTGCTTATCTCTACTCGTTTAACAAAGGGCAAACGAGAATAACAACCAATTATTGCGATGTATTGTGTATTTAATCCAACGTAATTAAAAATGATTCAATAATATCCCATACGTGTTAATGTTTTGACATCTTGTCGTTAATGGGGCAAATAATGACATCACACAACTAATGTCCGAGATGAACATAATCTACGAGAATAAAATAGTTCGTACTTTGTTATGGTATTTTAGATAGTATTATGCTGAAAAAGGTATAAAATAAATGCAATATTACACTAGTATGGTGTTCGGAGAACTTGCATCAGTCTCGTTGGTTGTGTTAAGTAGCATCGCACTCGAGGCGCCTCTCGTGCGATGCTACTTAACACAAACAACTCGATTGATACAATAGTCTATATTTACTATTTGGCAAGCGATGGTGAACATTACGGGATCAATAATAACAACTAATTGTTAACACAAGAGCTTTTTGTAAAACAGTGTGCATCATCTAGGTTAAAAGTATGCAGACGACAGTTTGTTGTTATTGCTAGTCCAATTATATTGACCACGGTCACTTATCAGTTCACAAAGAGTGTTGAAGGTGCTCATAGGTGTAAATGCGTACATGTGCTCTGAAACAAGATGTCATCATCCTAGTTATGTCGCGGAAACAGACAGCGAAATTGTCAGCAAAGATTTGCATGTGCCAAATGACTGGTTTGAAGTATTTCCTATTAAATAAAACTGCTAAATCGCAACATAGTTCGAATATGTAGATTAGAGTCCGTGTATTTGGCGCATTTTTCTCATCGTGCGTTGGTGGTGGCAGTAAACAACACAATTAAGTCACTTTAGTATAACGCCACCATCAGTTTACCAAAACTGCTGCCGATGATCGTATATTCGAATGCATCATCAATCGAATATACGAATATCATGTTTGGTTATCGTTTCCATCTCTAGTTAAGCAATCTTTAAAATATCACGTGTAGTGAAGATCTTATGAAAACTGTTGGACGTACACAGCGTAAACGGCTGAAAGGTCAATTTTATATACATCGAACGCGATAAATCCGCAGTTTCTGCGGTGATATGGCGGATTATCAAACTTGGCCGAGGCATGCACAAACATTTTCATGATGTTTGGTGAAGATCAGATGAAAACTGATTGGACTTACAGAGCGCAAATGGTTAAAAAGACCAATTAAATATACTTCGAGGGCCACAACTCCACAATCCCTTAGGCGATTTGGTTGAACATCGAGCTTGGTTGATATATCATGCCCACAATCAGTTCAATTTCAGATAAATCGAGGGTCATTTATTCACAATTCCTAAGACGATTTGATTGATTGATTAGCCTATATGTTTAATGTGCGAAAACCCTCGGTACACCGGAACCTCTGTCCACCGAACATGTGTGACAATCTGATGTTATCGATTATCTTTAGCGCGCGATTGTCTTGTCGCAGGGTGATTGCACGCTTAATCTGAGAATTAAAGGCAACAGTTCGACATCATATTAGGACTCCAGATAAGGGTGTTTAGTCGCAAAATAAATGGATATTGCCTTTAAAGTGTGAACAACACACAGTTTGTTAATTAGACTGTTTCATCATTTGTTTAGCAAATATTTAAACATTTTACAAACAATTTATATAACTCAGGTAATAACTATTAATGATGTAATAATTATTAATGATTACTTTAATTAAAACAT
This sequence comes from Congeria kusceri, assembly GCA_027627225.1. NCBI lineage: Eukaryota > Metazoa > Mollusca > Bivalvia > Myida > Dreissenidae > Congeria > Congeria kusceri. The sequence continues at coordinate 56,177,310 of CM051034.1, forward strand.
AATTTGAATGATGTTGGTCGAATTAACAGTCTATCAAAGCAATCAAAGCAATGTTGAGCAGAACCGGCTTTCTTGAAAGAAATAATATAGTTTTTATGCTCGATATTACTTACGAACTATCATTTTTCTGCAAAGTTAGTACAGTGTTAAAATGTCTGAGCCACCTTCTAAACGTCGACGGGTTGAATTAACTCTCGAAAACAAAATAAAATTGATCAGTGATGCAGAATCTATCCCAAACCTCGCTAAAGGTTCTGAGTGAAAAGCATGGAGTAGGCAGGTCTACAGTTAGTGACATAATTCGTCGAAAATCTACTTACAGTGAACAGTGGGAGAAAAATGCTGCGCGGGAGAAATGTCGTTTTGGAAATGCATGTCACTTTGGCAAAGTTATCGATCTGGTTTGATTTCAAAATGTGTTGTATGTTATAATAATGCGTTACGTTTTAAATTAGTACTGTCATAAAATGACATATTGAATAAATCTGAATGAAACGAATACATAAATATAATATAGATGCATTATTGTATTTTGCCTCCAACCCTCAGTAAACCGGAACTCCCTGAAAACCGAATATTTGGTCCGGTCCGGTCGGTGTTCGGTATAGAGGGAGTACACTGTAGTATACATGTACATTAATTAACATGTCAAGTTTTCCAATAACTTAATACCAATCGATGTTCATTATTGAAAAGGTACGATCTGCAGTAAAAATACATTTTGGTCAACATTAAGATATACTTTGTTAATGATCTAAACTTATAGCTTCATGTAGTGGGATCAATTTGTGACATAGTTTGGCCAAAATCTTCAGAAAATGGAAAAGCACAAAACTCGGTACACATGTTTATTGGGGCATTTAAAACATTGTTTTCATGAGACCCAATCTATATCTGTAAAAATGGTGGACGGCGGCCATTTTTAAATGGCTGTCTGTCGTCGGTCCGTCTGTTCGAAACCTGTCCGGACTCGAACTTCCCCATGCATTGAATGATTTCGAAATTGATTGGCACAAATGTTAACATAAATGAGACGGTGTGTCGGGCCCAGCGAGAACCAGATGGCTAGATTTAAGGTCAAGTCATACTTTGAGGTCAAAGATCAAAATACAGCACTTTAATGTCAAAATAAGGCTTGTCCGACCTCTAACTTCCCCATGCATTGAAGGATTTCAAAATTAATTGGCACACCTCTTAATTTAAATGAGAAGGTGTTTTTCACGCAAGCATCTGATGGCTACCTTCAAGGTCATAGTTATATTTTTAGGTCAAAGGTCAAAATTGAGCACTTTATTGTTAAATCCCGGTTTATCCGGGTTTTAACTTCCCAATACATGGCCGGATTTTGAAATACTTTGGTACAACTGTTAACCTAAATAAGAAGGTGTGGCTCACACAAGAACTGTGCGGCTACCTTTAAGGTTAAGGTCATACTTTGAGGTCAAAGGTCAAAATACAAGTATTTTTTATTGTCAAAAATATCGCTTGTCAGAGCTTTAATTTCCACATGCATTTACGGATTCCAAAACAACTTGGCAAGAATGTCAATCTATGAGAGACGATATGTCGCGCACAAGAACCGGATGTTTACCGTAAAGGTAAAGGTCATACTTCAAAATAGAACGCTTTATCATCAAAATACTGCTTTAACCTCCCAATGCATGGAAAGATTCTTAAATAACGTGTCACAATTTAGTTTAACCGAGATAAGACGATGTGTCGATCTCAAGAATTGGATGGCCACCATTAAGGTAATACTTTGAGGTAGTAACATTTCAAAATAAAATGTTTAATTGTCAAAATAGTGCTTGTTCAAAACAATCACATTCCGTGAATTGAAGGATTTCGAAATAACTCATCATACAAATTAAAACTAAACTATCATCAAAATTCAAATACGATCTATTTTCTTCTTTTACACTGGCAATGATAACGTATTGCCCCCCACAAAAATAGTTACCTTGCAATGCGTTTCAGCTAACATTACTGTAAACAAAATGATTAAACATAAATGCTGCTACAACATATATCAATGTAAGACAAAATGTCAACAATATACATACATAAACACAAGTATATTAACTGTATAAAATCAGCAAATAAATTACCATTTAATGCCAAATAAATTTACTATTTTGATACCACGTCGTTTATTCTAAAAAGGGGTTTAATAGGTATCATTGTGTCATGACCATCTCCGACATAGATTAGATATTGTGCATTAATAGGGAACGAAATAATAATTAAAATAGCGAATTGCACTTGATAATGCTGTGCAGAGCGATTCAGCCTTGCATCTTCCATAACAGCCCTTTTATGGGTTACAACCACACCCGAGAACCATGACACTGCAGCTTGTGGCAAAGAAGACCAAACAGGTCTCCATTTGTCAGCCTTTACTCTGATCCGGCCCCATTCGGAAGGACAAGTAGTCGGAAGAGAAATTTAGTGAGTTTTAAATAGCGTGAACAGTAATATATCTATAGATTTTTGCCAGCTCCAAAAGCTATCCACAATTCAGAAACTGAAATCTGTTGACAGATTTCTACAAGTACTAACACATATATCCACATTTTTTATCATAGCAGTCTGCTAGCCCTGCATCGCCACAGCAGCCACATGCAAAATGAGTTCTACACCCGCTTCTTCGTGACCACAGGGTGATAATCTACTGTAATGTAATTAACAACACCACCATTTTGAGTAGAAAACCAAAACATCTTTGGGGTCCATGAGCACAAGCTGCTAAGCTAAGAAATAGAACAACACCCTTTTCCATTGTTGCATATTTTATACTGTCCTGCTTGTACAAATCCCAAAACCACTGTGCCGCTTGACTGAATACATTTGACGACCAAGATATGGAGCAAAATTGGTGTCTGCATAATCTTGAAATGTCTGGCCACCAGTAGGCTGACAACAACAGCACCATCTACTGTTAGTGCATCAATCTCTGGGGCGTCCAGTTTGACTTAAAAATGTTTTTTAAGACAGGATACAAGATCATACATTGTTCCATACATAAATTACCACTTTGTTATCGAGAAGGTGGAACCGCCGTGTTTTCATGGTCAACGAAATTATTAAGGTTGCCGTGCCGGACTTGGCAAGAAACATACAACCTGGAAAAAAGATAACATTCTTGTTTTTGGTAGATAATTTATGTTTCTCATTGAACAGTTGCTTATGTCAAATGTAGACATTTCATGAATAAGCAAAAACATTTACTACACCAGTGACTTAAAATCTCAGAGTGACTGACCAGAAAAGAAATATTATATATATGTTTTCCTTGTGCGTTCGCCACACATCAAGAGTAGTTAAAAGACCCTCTTCTGATGCACCAAATGCCTTCTCCATTATTAAGTACAACAGTGCTGCTGTCACTTGTTGTCTTACCCACATGGTAAGCTCTAAGAAAGGTGGTCAGCTGTACAGGAGACGCCCCATTGGCCTGCTCAAGAGCACTTGTCCAACCACTGTTCTGAAGCCAATCACCAAGGGTCTTGAGAACTACATTTTTACATGTACATGTAATCCACCTAACATCATTAAAAAGCAATTTTCGCACGAGTGGTATACCCATATTTATTACACATGTAAACATATGTTAAGCAATCGCAAAGCTAGACTTATCGCATTCAATGAATGGAGTTTGGCCGTAGAACTTTAAGCTAATGTGTTATGTTTTGTTTACAATAGTCTTTGAATACTTAATCATGGAAACATATTCAGTTTGTTATTTAAACAATAGAGGCAATGTAGAAATGTCAACTGGTTGTTCAGTGTAGATACCTGCAAACTGCTTAGAGTGGTAAACGGATCAAGACAGGTCAAGGTCTCCAACGTATGTATATACACTCAATCACACTTTTAACGCAACACTGATTTTTCACAATTTCTCAACTATTTATCAATATATTTCGTCCAAATTTGGAATATAAATACATTTGTAAAGGTCTCCTATAATTATTATTCTAATCGATTAAATGCACGATGGAAATAAATTAATATAATCAATAACATGTGCACCTGTCCCGTGACTGAGCGTCATGGATGAATGATGTCAGTGCACAAGTGTTAATAATGATTTTAAACAACATATTCTTGAAACACAAATTAATGGGGCTATGTCAACGAAAAACTAGATTCCTATTGCCAATGATATTATTTAATATAAATGCGCTTTACTAAGACATGTGCATTAAATAAATAAAAATGATACAATACACAATACAACATTTGATAAATACAAATTAGCAAAAACGCCTGAAAAAGAACACCACAAGCGGGCATCGAACTCACGACTTAGGAGCCATACGAATAAATGACAGTAGACAGCGCTTTAACCAACTGCGCTATCATGCTTGGTAAGGAGTTGTTTGTAAACTGAACTTTTACAAAATACTCACAATTCTGACGTCAAAATATAAACTGGAAAAGTGCCAAACAAACACAACCCAATTTATAAATTTATTTTTATCACAGAATGCGTGCACTCTTTACCCATTATATATTTCCTGTTTTAACCGTTATTATAAACCAGCATTTTTATCTAAATTTCATTTTTTTAAAGAAATTGCCCACCCCCCTTGAGGCCCTTTTCGATGATATAGACCTTTTATTAACTTCTGAGAAGTAAGAATTATACGTGTTGTGTGAGAAGTGTGATTAACTGTATTTTATATACAGCTATTAAAAAAACTGACGATTTTTTTACATCAGATTTATTAATCTTCTGCTATTGATATAAATGGCAAAACTATAACAAAGGGAGACAACTAATACTTAGTGTTTTAATGATTTATGCTTTTTAAGGTATTTTTTCTATCCACTATACCGTATTAAATACCTAAATATGTTTTTAATAGTGTTTATTTAATAGTTCCTGCTTTATTTATGGATATGACTATTATAATAAGAATAACTTTGACTTTTTACGCTTTTAATGATAAATTTACCCACAAAATGACGTACAAGATCAGCAGAAGTTAAAAATAAATAGGTTAACTATATTAAAATTAAACATGTTAGATAATATTTTCATCATTTTCACGTGCTTTATATAGATATCTTCCTTAATATTTCTTATTGCTAAAAACTATGTATGTATATGGCATTCATCTTGGATTTGTCGGCCATCTTGGATTTTGGCGTTCGGTCTCATGCTCATTTTTTGTTGTTTTACCTTTATGTGCAAACGCTGCCAAATATGGTGCTTTTCCCATTTTGTGAAGTATTTTGTGAAGAATTGATCCCACTAATGGCGATGTCCTATAACAAGAAAATCATGTTACTAAAATTGTAATTTTGTCAGGAGCTTATTAGAGTTTACGTACTTTAAATCGGTAGAAAATAATACTCCAATGGTTATATTCATACACCTAATTTGCATCTACCTTCTGACAAGGGAAAATTGAAACAAAAGTTTTAGCGTATGTTTATTCTTGAATATGATACACAACATGCAAACATCTACAATTACTGAACTATACGTGTAACAAATTCATAACTGTTATAGCTGTGATGTATGATATGCGTTGTAACACTAACAAGGCTTGTGTATTGTATAGCTTAGGCCTGTATATGTTGTATTCAATTCCAAGCCTATATTCCATAACAACTAAAACTATCACTAAAGGTGATTAATACCCATACACACCGCGTTGGCACAGATGTAGTGCTAGACACAGATGAACAGCTTTGACACAGATGTATAACTTTATCACAGAACAATGTATTGAATAAATGACAAAATGACCTGCATAAATGGGCTTGAAATGCAAAATGAAGAGTACAAGGGGAAACGATTCACATATATTTGCCCTTGAAATCCGATCTTGACCTTTGACTGGTAAGCATGAGACATGTGCATGACACCTGTTTAGTCATGTCGAGTAACAATTTGAAGTAATATTAAAATCATTAGAGGCATTTAGAAGTTACTGAGAGGAACAAAATGAAAATATTAAACCTCTGACCTTAAATTGTGACCATGACCTTTGACCTACAAGCATGGGTCGTGTACGCGACACTTCATCTGGTCATGAGGAATAATTATTTAAAGTTATATTACAATTCTACTAGGCATTTATAATGAAGTTATGCAGCGGAAATGAAATACAAATATCTGACCTTGAATTGTTACCTTGACCTTTGATGGTCAAGCATGGGTCAAGTGCGCGACACATCGACTGGTAATAAGGAATAATAATCTGAAGGTATATTACAATCATTCCATGCATTACGAGGTTATGAAGCAAACGCGATATACAAGTATATTACCTTTATTTGACATTTGACCTTGATTTTTGACCTTGACCTTCAAAGGAAAATCATGGGTCAGGTATGCGACACATTGTCTGGTCATGGGGAAATAATAATCTGAAGTTATATTAATATCCTTCCATGCATTACGAAGTTATGGAGCGGAAACGAAATACAAGTATTTTACCTGTATTTGACCTCGTCTTTGAATTGTGATCTTGACCTTAAAAGGACAAGCATGGGTCATGTACGCGACACATCATCTGGTCATGAGGAATAATTATTTGAAGTTATTCTACTAGGTATTTATAATGAAGTGATGGAGCGGAACCGAACTACAAGTATTCGACATTTGACCTTGAAATGTGACCTTGCCATTTGACGGACACGCATGGGTCATGTTCGCGACACATCATCTGGTCATGAGCTATAATAATCTGAAGTTATATTAACATCCTTCCAGGTATTAGGAAGTAATGGAGCGGAAAAGAAATATGGGACGTCCTGACATACAAATCAACACGCGTGATTCTTATTGAGCCCCCACATTTTCACAAAGGGGTATAACTATTTTAGCTGTGACACTTAGTTGAGTAACTTAAATATATTTTATTTTGTAAATACTTTTATTTAACAACAAATTATCTCGTACGGTTCTTAGTCAGCAAACTAACCCCGTGAAGTAGTATACGTTTCTTAAAAAAAAAAAAATATAAATATACCCTCTATAACATGTTGTTTTAATAAGAGTAATAATAACAACTCGTATTTTAGCTTCATAATATATTAACCGAAGAGCAGAACAAACGCAGGCGAATTTGTCAATCTAATTAAATTCCGATAATTTACCCTATGGATCTGAGAACGACCGATAGAAAGTGGTCTTCTAGTGACCTTTAAGCCTTGTTTTGGTAGTAACGATCGTGAAGGAAGAACATTTTTTACTTCGCAGTGCGGTAAGTATCAAGTGGCATTTCCAAGATTCTGACTTCATTAAAGTGCATTGGGTATGTCTCCAGGTGTTGATTTGATTTTAGTAATATAAAAGTTTTATGAAATATACTATTTACGTACGGTCTGAATTTTCGACAATTTGCAACAAAGTGCTTGTGATTAAGCGAACATATTGATAAGCTGAGATAGTAATAACCGTTCGGGATATCAAATACAAATAGCAGCAGTCTGTTAACACATTTTCTTTTGTACAGACCTGCAAGTGAGACAGTATGGACCTAAAATATTAATGAAAAAGCGTAGCAACACACCAACATATGCGTAACAACAATAAAATCCTATATTGTATGTAGGGCATATACGTCTTCCGTAAAGGTTCGCCAGGCCCGATAATGCTTTGATACGCATTTTAACACACGAAAATACAAACATCTCATGGTGGGTGACACTGTAAACCTGACTACTTTTATAGCCTGTCAGTTGACTAAACATACACCTGTTGCCTAGGCTTAAGATAGATTTAAGACTCTTATAAATAAAATAATTATAACATAATTATTTCATTACATACACTCAATGTAAAATAAATTAGGTGGATATACATTTACAACTATTACAATAATTACAACTGAACAACAGCATTTTAAAAGCAGTGTGCACCATGGCATATCCAATGCATGCGTTCAATAAAGTACAGTTTTCATAACAACATACTAAAAGCAGTGACAAGTAGGCTAGTGGAAAATAATAGATTATCCTCCAGAATTACAAAATATGTAAGAGTTTCGTTTAAATAAAAAACAAACCGAATTATAAAATATTTAAGATTTTCGTTTAAATAAAAAATAAACCATCTGTACGAATTATGTTTCCTTGTAAATCTTATGTATAACAAACTAAGATATTCTTTTAAATTAAAACTAACACCAGCTATATTTTATAGTAGATTACATTAAATAATTAAAACAAAAAGTGTTAAAATAAAACTAAAGCACTTGCACATTTAAACATGAGTTTGATTTATTAAAATAATATACATCTTAACGTACGTCATCACAGATGTTGTGTTTTCTAATGCCATTAAGGAAGTTCAGTTATTGCCAAGGCCACTCCCTACGACCTTTTAAAGTTTGGCTAGCGAGCCAGAGATTACACAGGTAATCTGACTTATGTCCTCTATTGACCAACTGTTTCTTGTCGCAAACGCCTTATCTACTACTTATTATTCCTTCAGGAAATCGTTATTCCAATACAAAAACATAACTGCTTTTTCTTTATGAAGAAAGTTATTTCTCTGTAGTATTATAAAAGATTTTTTAAATCTTATAACAGTGTCAAAAAGATTCGTTTAAGTGTTATAACTATAAAGTAACTTTAAACGTGCTTAAAAAATAACATTATATCACTATCAATAAAACAACATACTTGTTCTGCCACGTTCGTTCAACGTCAGTGAGTCGCAATTTTTCAAATGCTCTCAGCATGATTTACATGCACCAAAGGTGTTGAGGCATTTAACAATTAAAGTTTTAATTCAATATAAATGACCCGCAGACACTTCAACAGACGGCCATGTCGACCGTAATCTTGCCAATTTAAGTCTCAATTAGAAACACATCGTCATCCACTACAAAATTATAGACATTATAAACAAACAGGCATACTAACAAAATAGCAAATAGTTTTACAAGTATAAAAATACATACTAGTTAGATACAATTATAAACATAAATACTAATTACATACAACATCAAAAGTAAACCAAATTCGAAGCACAACAATCATTATGTTGCAGTCGTATGGAAACTGGAAAGGCAAATGCAACATATTCTGATGTAAAGTTACATGTTATTGAACTTGAAGTTGCCCAGTTAACATGCTTTTTGCCTTTCGACACCTTTCACCTATCTATTGAGTTAATAATACAGTTCAATAACATTCACTACGACAGTATAGAGCATTGTTAAATTATGTATCGTTACTGTCTCGATAATTGACGAGATGGTTCTAAAATAAACGCAATTCCATTGTGACATTACTAAAATTTATTGATGCTTTACTGGCCCGTCAAGATCAATATCACTATGGTGAACTACACATTGCATTGTATGCATGGCATTATGCTCGAATCTATGACGGCGCCTTTTAATGTCTTAATGTGAATACACAGTGCCTTCCAGTTCTTCATTCCGATTGATGTCATCATGTGTAACTCCTTTGGCCTTCAACTCATCGGTCACCCTTTCCAGGTACGATGGATCAGGGTAGCCGAATCTGTAAAAAACAAAACAAATTTAATGCATATTCAATTTTGCAATGTTTCTTAACAGTAACCTACAATTAATATTTCGGCCGTAATAATGCGAACAAACCATTAGAAAAACAACACCGAGTCCGACAGGGATAACCAGCGAATGATAAACACAAATTATTTAATAATTAATAACTATATTGATATTAAAAACTATATTGATAATAGCACTCATTGCTTGTTTTTCGTTTTATTGTATCGGATTATTTGTATAACATACTGCATATTAGGTCGGTGATCTGTCTTGTGATGGATGTCGTTCCATTTAATCACACCTTCCTCTCAGGTTGTCCGCGATCTTCCAATTGTAAAGACAAGCTTTCGCTCAAAGGCAACCTTGAGCATTCTGCAAGCATCGGCGCCCTCTTCATTGTCAGGAAGAAAGCCTCGTCGGCTTATACCTTTGTACCATTTACCAGGAGCTGGATGATTCGCCTGAAGAAAGATAAACACAATATGTATCTCACTGACATTGTCTCGGGAGATGAATATATACATTAAATGCTTACTGGATTAGTTGAATTTTACAACTAGTTACACTTTCATGTAGTAACAAATGGCATACATGCCACATTAAAGAAAAAGCTCAGCTATTGTTCTTACTAGGAAAACATTTGCATATTACAGGGTTGTAAGTGCGTGAATATATGCAACATATAGTTGCCAGAATCATTGTATCGCAACTATATATTGCAGAAGTTTAGAAACGAACTTGATTAAAATGGCAATGACGAAGGTATTTCACATCAATATAGAAACCTTTTAAGAACAAGATAATTTCTTACTGTTTTCGAATTATTTTGCGTATAACAACTGTTAAAAGAAAAGGTAAACAAAGCCATTTTTGCGATTTTAGTGGGCTTCGAACCCACTCGAACAAAACCACGCACTAAACTAATCAATTTTCTTGTTCTATGCAATGCTTATCAATGACGAATGTGTCATTTGTAAACATACATGATGTCCAAGATGGCCCCAGGTCGCTCACCCGAGTGTAAAGCATCATAATGGCTTTTAAGAAGATTGTTTGATATTTAATATAGTCATATAAGGAAAACTGTCCCGCCCCCTGGCGGCCATTATTTTGAATGAATCAAAATGATATTAAACAATTTGGTAGAGGGTCACCCAAGGAACTTTTTTCTGTGGAATAATTTTGAAATCCAGCCAGTGATTTCAGATAAAAAGTTTTTTTAAAGTTTTCAGTAAAGCCATATAAGGAAAACTGCCCCACCCCCTGGCGCCCATGTTTTTTAAAAATCAAAATGATTTCAAAGAATTCGGTAGAGGGTCACCCAAGGAACATTTTTGTGAAATGATTTTGAAATCCAGCTAATGGTTTTAGACTAGAAGTTTTTTAAAGTGTTCAATATAGTCATATAATGAAAACTGCCCCGCCCCCTGGCAGCCATGTTTTTTTAACAAATCAAAATGATTTCAAGGAATTTGGTAAAGGGTCACCCAAGAAACATTTCCGTGAAATTATTTTGAAATCCAGCCAGAGGTTTCGGATTAGAAGATTTTTAAAATTTTCAATATAGTTATATAAAAAAAACTGCCCCGCCCCACCCCCCTGACAGCCATGTTTTTTAACGAATCAAAATGATTTCAAGGAATTTGGAACATTTTTTTGAAATTATTTTGAAATCCAGCCAGTGGTTTCAGACAAGAAGATTTTTAAAGTGTTCAATACAGCTATACAAGGAAAACTGCCCCGGTCCCTGGCAGCCATGTTTTTTACCAATCAAAATGATTTTAAAGAATTTAGCAGAGGGTCAACCAAGGAGCATTTCTGTGAAAACTATTTTCAAATCCAGCTAGTGGTTTCTGACAAGATTTTTTAAGTTTTCCAATTTTTAAGCTTTTGGTTGCCATGGCAACCAGAGTTTTCAATATATTTTATTAAATTGAAGGAATTTCCTAAAGGACCATCCCAGGAACATTCCTGCCAAGTTTTGTAAAAATCCGCCCAGTGGTTTCAGAGAAGAAGTGGTTTGATGTAAAATGTTGACGACAGACGACGTACGACGGACACAGACTGACCAAAATAGCTTAGCCTTGAACACTTTGTGCTCGGGTGAACTAATAAAAACAACACAAGTAAATGTAACTAAAAGACAAAACGTTAACATTAGGCAACAATTAAAGAAAGCATGACTAGAATGTTAAACATATTAAATGAATGAATGAAAACAAACAAGAACATTCAAGTGTCAACAAACCGTTTGAGGTCCGGAGTTAAAATTGTAGCTAATACAAATGCGCCCAACGTGTTCATAGCCAACACAATGCGACCAGCCTTCACGAGATATGGTCATCGAACCTGGCGGCTGGTCACCTGCAATGTTTTTGAATACAATATACATCCTACAAACAAGAATTCAAATTACCAGTTAACTAATTTGCACATATGAACAACGGTAATGCACAGAAATTGATACAAACAACATTGAATCATAAACCAACGATAGCTTAGAAGAAAATCTTATAAAATCATAGGAAAACTTTACATCACATGAACACGACAAGGAAACAATGTCTTATTCTATTTTTTGCATAAAAATGCAAATACTAAAACTGGTCTTATGGTTACTGAATTATTAAGATGACAAAGACAAAAACATCTCAGCAGAAGGTGGACAAAAATATGCGCAGACAGTCCAAGGCATAGTTCTTAAAATAAGAACTGAAGTAAACCGAGATCAGGTACTATAAGTGTGAAGGTTTCCTTTACTGTAAACATATTTTTGTACATCAGAAAACAACTACCATACTGTTTGAATAAAAATAGTATTTAAACAGTTATTATTTTAGGTGATTAAAAACAGTAAATGAGTATCGTCTATATGTAATTCTGCACCATTATTTGAATCGTGAAATTACAAAAATTTGAATGTAACAAATAATATCCTTTTTATTCAACACTGAACAAATATTATATAATTAGCACTTGTCAGGTATAGAGATGATAACATTTTCACGTCAATGATTGTAATAAATACATGAATAATACAAATAAAATAAAAACTTTGTCAAAATTCCAACTGTGAACAAGCCCGATTCCCGACCTGCACGTTATTGGAATTCCAATAAAAGCAACAAGACGGTCATGATGGCCCAATTCGCTCACCTAAGTACTCCATGCAATAACAGAGACCAGCTCTGACACATAAATGTCATTGCCTACAAAATGGCCATCATCAGAATATATCTAACTGTTGCTGACCTGGCTATTGACAGGTGCAATACAGATGCCTAGCCAGCCTTCTTATTTAGTTAACCTGGCAATCGTTAGGCGCTATACAGATGACTGTACCGCCTTCTTCTATTCTTCACCGAACAACTGACAGGTGAACAACAGAGCAATAAGTAAAACAGTCGCAAGTGACAGCAATATGCACAATTAATCGCTACGCATATCTTCAATTAGACAAGCCAATCCAAAAAACATCGTACTGTATGTATTTGCGTTTTAATTATTTTAATAGATCTTATGAATAATATTTTGCTTACCGGATAGCAGCTCAATTACCAAAACCAATGAACCTGTTACTGAAATACTATTTGCTGCCATCTTTAGTAAAAAGTGGTCTGTATCCTTTAACATTCTTTAGCTTTTTTTCACAAACAAGGGCCAATAACTCTTGTTCTTTATAGACCAATCAGAGCAATTCCTTGGTTAATCACGCGATATCATGGCCAGACACTAGCTATGCAAATATGTGCAAGATGAGATGAAATATAAAGTTTTTATGTTACGCAAAGTCCATTTGTTGCACATTTTCTCATAACAACGGGGAAATAACTATAGTGTTCCTAATTCAATGCATCCTGATGAGATCTTATAGTAATACACAAACTGTGAAAGTTAGTCAACAAGGAATGAAAAGTTAATTCTCTATACAGACTGAAAAGCAAATGGTTGACAATTACGTTTTTTTCTCAAACTAGGGGCAATTACTCTGGTCTTTCATGTCCGATCAGTCTTAAATTGGACATTGACTGAGACCTTATGATCATACACAAACAGTGCATGTTTGGTCAAGATTAGACCAAAAATAAAGTGTATATCCTCCACATTGTCCATTTTTTTCTCACAAACAAGCGGCAATAATCCTGGTGTTTGTGCCCTAAGGCTATCCTTAAAAAATTGTTTGCGGTAACGCGACCCAGAATTTTCAGGGTGAGTAGGTAGGTCAATTATTTATTTGTTTATTTTTTGGTGGGAACAAATGTAGATGAGTCTGAGACACGGACCAAATTGTCTTAACACAAAATACAAAAGCAAATAACATACTTAGTGTAGTCCTCTGGAATCAGCGCATCAGGTTACAAACACTGTTCAAAATCCAGGTTAATTTCAAGAAATATTTAGTAAACATTAAAATCAATTGAATTTTACTTTATATCTGAAAATAAACACAACGAAACTTAAATACCGAAAGAAAAGGAAACACCAAAATTGTGTGGACGAAATCAAAAATTGATTCCGGAAACCTATATAAAATGTGAGTTAGGCTTAATTTTGTGATTCGATCGCATTTCCGCAAATCAACATTCTTTTAAGGCTGGCCTAAACTAGGTTATTTTCGGATTATTTTGAAATCCTATGGTCATACACATACGATGCACGTTTGGTCAAGTTCAGGTGACTATTGAAGTCTGTATGTTGCTGTCCATTTTGCAGTTTTTCTTATGTAAAAGGGACATTATCTTTGGTGTTCCTGGTCCGATCAACCGCATTATCAAACCTATCAAACAGTTTATGGTCATACACAAACTGTGCAAGTTTGGTAATGATTTAATAAAAAGTGAAATCGTGTCTACCTGCCAATTGTTGATGCATTATGGATGACGCGGATGGTTGCCCTATACCAATAGCTCATCGAGAAAGAAATGCTCAGATGAGCTCAAAATGGATGTACAAAAAATGGACAACTCCATAAATAATGCAGCTAGAGTTGTAATTATTGAATACTTCACTCTGCCTTACTACAATCTATTCATGTATGAAGTTCGAGCTCAATACCTTTAGTCATTTTAAGAAAATGGCTGAACAAGGTAATTGACAAAGGGGAATAACTATATAATACTAGTGCAGCAAAATTTATAATTCTGCACACTACACTCCAGGTAACAAATATCTTTCCATTTATGAAGTTTGAGGTCAATCCCTTCAGTATTTTTTAAGTAAATGGCCTGACAATTAAAATTGACGAAGGGAATAACTCAATACATAATCCAGCTAGAGCTATAATTTTTGTGCACTGCATTGCGCCAAACAACCATCTATCCCTGTATGAAGTTTGTAATTTATATCAAAAAGGGTTTGAAAGATATGCTCCAGACAAAAAAATAATAATTTTCAGACAGACCGACGGACAGATGTTCAGACAGACAGACAAGCTTATTCCAATATAACCCCCTTAAAATGTTGTTGTGCAGGATGGGGGGGAGGGGGTAAAAAAACATGTTAAAGCAATTTATTTCGAATAGTAATGTTGTTTTATTATTTTAATCAGTTAAGCTATTAAATCAACACCCTCACCATATACATTACTAAAACACCGTTTGCAGTATCAATTGTTCATTATTAGTAAGCTCAATTCCACCTTAAACTAATAGGTATGATTTTGTCTTGACAAAATATTTTTGCCAAGCAAAACAGTTCTTTTAGCTTTAAAGCTCTTAAGTTAACACATTACCTCGATTTTCTCCTACAGGTTCCACAAGTGTAGTAATGCTGACAGCAGCTTGTTCCACAGATACATCCTGAGATTTTCTTTGCTCCTTTTCTTTAGCATGGTGTTCCAACGTAGTGCTTGAGGCCATTTGATGTAGTGCCTTTTCGTGACAAGCACCAGTTCGAGGCTGTGACGAATCACTGTCACTGTCATCTTGCTTCTCTAACTTTGGTTTGCCGTTTGAAGATATTTTTACTTGATAAAAGATCCCATCAACCTTAACAAGCTCACTGCTTTTCAACTCTATATTTTTAGCAATAATATGTTTTTGCGGAATAAGTCTCCTTGTTTGTAGATCTCTTATGCACCATGTTGTTCCATGCTTTTCAATGCTGTACTTTAAAACTTCTGCATTTGCATAACTTACACCTTTATTACCAGGTCCTGTTTCATTGCCATTATCCATCATTCTCGCAGTACTCTTGCCATCGTTGTTTGGTGTTAAATGATATTTGCTTACACCATTCTCTTGCACAGACTCAGAAGGAACTCCGTTTGCACTGGACTGCGTGTTCATAGGTGTTCCAATGGCTTTTTCATTTTCTGTTTCTGGATGCATAGACCTACTTGTTTCAATATGAGCATTGTTTTCAGCACAGTCTGACCCATCTTTGTTTCGATTCTGGTGGAGCTTTGTTGGATCATGAAAGTTCATATCGTCGGAATCTGTTCTAATTGTTATATGTTGTCTAATAAATGTGCTGTTCGTCTTTTGTATGGCCACTGTTAATGGTTTACCATCTTTATATACAATTTTGCCACGATGGTCTACCCTTTCATCAAAAGTATTTTTCTGGGGACTTTTTAGTGTTTCATCATTATTTGCATTTTCAGCACCAATTGTAATCTCAATGTTTGGGTGTTGTGTATTATCACCTTCCTCCATGTCCGCAACTAAATCATTATCATGTCCGCGCTGAGCAATATTTGGTTTATTGTTCTCATTGTCTTCAGAAATATTCAAATTCCCCACAGCACTTATAATCTCATTATTATCTGCATTCTTTTTTTCGGGATCTATATAAAATATACACAAAATTATACTGCATTGCTGAAAACAAGAATATCGGTAGAACGGATGCTCTTCGATGCCGCATTGATCTCTAACTGTGGCATTTGACCTTAAACATAAGGACCTGATTTATACACAGGCAAATATGTTGAGGCACAAGATTGTGAATCAAAATCCATTCAATAAGATAAAACCCTCACAAGCAAAACACCAATTATAATTTTTGATCCTTAAGTATGTCCTTGTCCTTTAACCTACAGTTCATTGGCATGACATACAACCTCATTTAGGGAACCTTTTGAACCAAGTTATTTGAAAATACTTCAATCCATGGTGAAGTCATAGTTCGCACAAGCAAAAGACTTATTGTGACCTTTCTCCTCTAAGTCTGACCTTGACCCTTTGACCCAGGGAATCTTGAAATTACAACTTTATTTAACAAATAATTTCCTTTTTTTCAACATTGAAAAAATATTATATAATTACCACTTGTCAGGTATTGAAATGATAACATTTTCACCTCAATGATTGTATTAAATACATGAATAATACAAATAAAATAAAAACTTTCTCACAATTCCAACTGTGAACAAGCCCGATCCCTGACCTGCACGTTATTGGAATTACAATAAAAGCAACCAGAGGGTCATGATGGCCCAATTCGCTCGCCTAAGTATTCCATGCAATGACAGAGACCAGCTCTGACATATGAATGTAATTGCCTACAAAATAGCCATCATCAGAATATATCTAACTGTTGTTGACCTGGCAATCGACAGGTGCAATACAGATGCCTAGCCAGCCGTATTATGTAGTTAACCTGGCAATCGTTAGCCGCTATACAGATGCCTGTCCCGCCTACTTCTATTATTCACCGGACAACTGACAGGTGAATAACAGAGCAATAAATAAAACAGTCGCAAGTGACAGCAATATACACAATTCTGCGCTACGCATATCATCAATTAGACTAGTCAATCAAACAGATCCTCATACTGCATGTATTTGCGTTTTAATTGTGTTAATAGATCTTATGAATAATATTTAGCTTACCGGTTAGCAGCTCAATTACCAAAACCAATGAACCGGTTACTGAAATACTATTTGTTGCCATCTCTAGTAAAAAGTCTAAATCCTTACTATTCTTTTGCTTTTTTTCACAAACAAGGGCCAATAACTCTTGTTCTTTATAGACCAATCAGAGCAATTCCCTGGTTTATTATGCGATATCATGGCCAGACACAAGCTATGCAAATTTGAGCAAGAATAGATGTAATATAAAGTTTCTATGTTACACTAAGGCCATTTGTTGCACATTTTCTCATAAAAAAGGGAAAATAACTGTAGTGTTCTTGATTCATTGCATCCTAATGAGATCTTATAGTAATACACAAACTGTGAAATTTAGTCAACAAGGAATGAAAAGTAAATTCTCTATGGAGACTGAAAGGCAAATGGTTGACAATTATGTTTTTTTTTTTTTTCAAACTAGGGGCAATTACCCTGGTCTTTCATGTCCGATCAAACTCAAATTGGACATTGACTGAGACCTTATGATCATACACAAACAGTGCATGTTTGGTCAAGATAAGACCAAAGATAAAGTCTCTATCCTCCACATTGTCCTTTTTTTCTCACAAACAACCGGCAATAATCCTGGTGTTTATACATTAAGGCCATCCTTAAAAACAGTGTTTGTTTGCGGTTACGCGACACAGAATTTTTACGGTGGGTAGGTATGTCGATTTTTTATTTATTTATTTTTTGGTGAGAACAAATGTAGATGACTCTGAGGCAAGGACCAAATTGCCTTAACACAAAATACAAAAGCAAATCACATGCATAGTGTAGTCCTCTGGAATCAGCGCATCAGGTTACAAACACTGTTCAAAATCCAGGTTCATTTCATGAAATATTTAGTATGCATGTAATTCAATTTAATTTTACTTTATATCTGAAAATAAACACAAAGAAACTTAAATATGGGAAGAAAAGAAAACACCGAAATTTCGTGGACAAAAAAAAAACATTGATTGCGGAAGCCTATATAAAATGTGAGTTAGGCCCAATTATTTGATTTGGTCGCATTACCGCATATGAACATTTTATTAAGGCTGGCCTAAACAAGGTTACTTTGGATTATTTTGAAATCCTCTAATCATACATATACTGTGCAAGTTTGGTCAATTTTAGATGATAATTGAAGTCTGTATGTTGCAGTCCATTTTGCAGTCTTTCTAATGTAAAAGGGGCATTATCATTGGTTTCTGGTCCGATCGACCCCATTATTAGACATATCCAATATTGTATGGTCATACACAAAGTATGCAAGTTAGATAACGATTGAATAACAAGTACAATCTCTATCGTGTCCACCTGCCAATTGTTGACGCATTATGGACGACGCGGGACGGTTGCTATATACCAATAGCTCATGGAGAATGAATGCTCAGGTAATCTTAAAATGGCATTACATAAAATGGACAACTCAACTAAATAATGCAGATAGAGTTGTAATTCTTGAAAACTGCACTCCGCCTTACTACCATCTATTAATGTATGAAGTTTGAGCTCAATACCTTTAGTAATTTTGAGATAATGGCCAAACAAGGAAATTGACAAATGGGAATATTTCTGCACACTGAACTCCACGTAACAAACATATTTCCATTTATGAAGTTTGCGATCAATCCCTTCAGTATCTTATTTCGAAAATGGCCTCACAATTAAAATTGACGAAGGGAATCTCATTGACATTTAAAACTTAATAGTTGTTATGACAATGGAAGTATTAATTGATGTTTGAAATTCATATTTCAAGTTGTTCAATGTCTGTTCAACAAATAATCATCAATAAAGTTATAAGTATCATAGAATATAATTAAAAGCATGATTTCAAGAAGGCTTTGTCCAATGCTAATATAAACAAGTATATGCCATCCATAGTATTTGTCGCATTTATTCTCTGTTGGCAGAGTTAATAAAATCATACGTGTAAGGCAGCTTCCATTATTCATGCTGTATTGTTGCTTATTAATTTGAATTTAGTTTAAATACAAGATGTATGTAAAACTACAAAACTTCTTGTGTTTTATACAGAGATTTATTCTTAGAAATGACTCTCCATGCAACATACAATAACTTTTGGAAACTTGTACTTCATAGGTATTGGTGACTTTCACATCAGTATTACATAATACTTTATTGCATAAACATAAATACAATGTACACTTCAATCTTTAACAGTTCCCAGTTGTATGCTTTCACCATATATCAAAACAAAAATAATCAAGATGACCAAAGTGGCATTGGTTGGCTAGCCTCAATGTAAGAAGTGTCATAAAGAAACCTGCGATATATAGAAAAGCAAGCCTTGCCCATGGTGACCGTGTCGACGAATTTGGCGGAAAGTTAACAAATCAATATTTCTGATAAATATACTTCAAAAGCGGTACATATTATGTTATTAGATAAGATTTTCGAAAAAGTGTAATAAATTCATATTTACAAAACAGCCCATACCCCATGATGGCCATGTTTTAAACATATAACAAGTGCTGTCACAGGACAGCAGTATCGACTATTCAAACTGCTTTGTCCTGGATATGGGACTTTAAAAATGTTATGGGTCTGTGCCAGAGACCTTATATAATGACCAAATTACTGAAACGTTGTTGTATGTTATAGGAAAACAAGAGGGCCATAAGGCGCTAGGTGGATCACTGTTCTAAACAAGTTTCTTGATAAAGATTTGGCTTAAAATATGGCCTCTAGAGTGTTCACAAACCTTTTTTCAATTTGGCATGGCGACCTAATTTCTGACCCCAAATGACCTGGTTTCGAACGTGTATCGGTTATCATTGGATCAAATGTTCTAAGCAAGGTTTGTGGTGATTGGCCTTTGAATCTGGCCTCTAGAGTGTTATTAAGCTTTTTGTTCAATTTGGTGTTGTGACCTAGATTTTTTACCCCGTTTGACCCAGTTTCGAACTCGTCTGAGATATAATTGAAACAAATGTTCTGAACAATTTTCTAGAAGATTGTGCAACAAAATGTGACTCCTAGTGTTCAGAAGCTTTTTCTTGAATTTGCCCTCGTTACCTAGTTTTTGACCCCACGTGGCAGGATTTTGAATTCATCCAACATTTCATTGGGACAAATGTGCTGAGCAAGTTTCATGACGACTGGACTGTAAATGTGGCATCTATGGCGTTCACAAGTTTTGTTTTCAATTTTCCGTAGTGACCTAGATTTTGACCCCACATGCACAGTTTTGATCTCCGAAATATAATTAGGGCAAATGTTCTGAGCAAGTTTTATGATGATTAGGCTAAACATGTTGCCTATAGAGTGTTCGCGATCTTTTTCTTACATTTGCCCTAGTGTTATTAACATAATAAACTATACCACGTACAAACAGTATTATGTCAATTGTTTGCGCGTAAACACTGGACGGCACAAGCAAACATTATAATAGTAGTCTAAGTCAGTGTTTTAAGTTCAAAACATACTTTTTCGCATGAAATATTTACTAATTTTGAACAAAACTATTTTTATTCATACCTCGTGGTGGCGGTGCTGGTGGCAGATGTTCGTGTACCTCTGAAATACAACGAAAATATTCTACATAGTTCTTTAAAACCGTGAAGACCTTTTGATAAACGATAATTTTTGTAACAATGGTCAAATTTAGTAGATGTTATGCAAAGCAAATACAAATAATGCAAAACATATCATGCTTTTTGTGCTGCTTGATTTTCAGTTTACTCAAATTTTTTCTAAATTTTAGGGACACATTTTCAGTATTTGCGTTTATAGTCTTATAGTGGTAATCGACTATCAGTATTAAAGAAATGTAAATGTGAATGATAGAAACTCAAACTACTAATCAAGATACTAGAAACAACAATCAAATGCATGGACCATTTTAGTGAAATATGTTTGAAATGGGTACAGCAATGAGTACATTAGCATGAGACATCACGAATATCAAAATATCAAGAAAAACGGTCCTGCCCAATAGCGCCTATGTTTAAGGCAATCAAATTAATTTATTTGCAGAGAGTCATCTAATAAACATTTATCTGACATTAGTTTGAAATCCACTTGTTTCTGACAAGACGATTTTTAAAGATTTGTATGCAACAACATAAGGAATACTGCCATGCAAATGCAATGATGTAACTTTTCAAATATTCAATTATCTTACAAAAATAATTCAACATAGTCATAATAGGAAAACCGCTTCACTTATCCAATGGCCACCACGTTGAAAAATCAAAAAGACATTGGGTAGCGGGTCATCCAACGACCATTTTTCTGAAACATGTTTGCAATTTGTCCATATTTTCAAAGATCTAAATTAAGCTATATATAAAAACAGCTCCACTCCTTGACGGCCAGTGTGTACATGGAACAAATTAAAATTAACTCACAAAAATATACATGTAGACCGTCATGATTTAAAGGCCTCCGGTAGAAAGTCGTACCAGGAACATTTTACTGGAGAATTGTGTTGTTTTTAATTGGAACATTAAATTCAGACAAGAAGACTTTCCAAGTCTCTCATATGAATTGTAATAACAAGTGCATCTCCCCCCTGGCGGCAATGATGTTTTTCAAATAAATTAGAATTGCGCAACTTCTCAGTCTTTCTGTTGACAATGTTGATTTGTTTTAATAATTAAAGATACGTAGGTCGAATAGTTTTAAAAATGGGTTCGTTAGTCTTCTACAAGACCTTTATATTTTAATAAACCATATAACGAAACAGCCCCGTCACTTGGCAATCATGTTGTCTAAAAACCAAACTGATTCGCAGGCATTTGGTAGAGTGTCACCTAAAGATTTCAATATATTCATGACAGAAGAATGCCCAACCCCAGGCGGTCGAGCTTTAAAATATTAACGGAAACTGAAAAGAATAGGGTTACCTCAATGGAAGCAGGATCAACATAACATACATGATATTTAACCTTAAACAGGATCTTTGTTCTGTTGAAAATGGGATCACCAGTCGATTCCTTTCTTGGCAAAACCTGCTGCCCTGCCAAAAACAGTGGCATTTTTCTTATAGAACGATAATGACTAAACGTTTATTTTGA
Source organism: Congeria kusceri (assembly GCA_027627225.1). NCBI lineage: Eukaryota > Metazoa > Mollusca > Bivalvia > Myida > Dreissenidae > Congeria > Congeria kusceri. The sequence continues at coordinate 56,199,702 of CM051034.1, forward strand.
TTGTAGCTGTAATGTAAGCTCATTCGTGAGTTTTGATCAAGCTAATCGAATTTAGATCTCATGCAAAATTAAGGAGAAAATAGTGCCATACCTAATGTTAGTACAATACAAAGTATTTCCAAAACGTTTAACAGAATGATAAATTTTAAGACTGTTAACTTTTACATGAGAACAAGTCAGCTGTTTTGTTGCGTACACAAATAGTATCTGTGTTGATTATTGCTACAATGAGATGTATACGTAATGTGTGGACCTTTGTGTTATTAATTTGGAGTACTGTTCCAAAACATCTATGTTTGGACTGGTTCTCATTACGACTTTCAAACTAGTAGGGGCATACCTAGGCATAATATGTTATGTACGTTTTTATAAATGGCTTATGTGGACATGGAAAGTGCTTGTATTTGAATAACACATTCCAATACGGAAACTAACAGGGAATAAGAAGTACAGGAGTGTATGGCGTTTAACTTAAAAAAGAATGTGTCATTTAATTTCCTAATTGGCTGCTTTACGCTGTATTGTCGTGGCAAATAAAGTGTACAAATTAATTGTATAATACATCCATTCATTTGAATTCAGTATAAGTCCATACACGTAAAAAGCCAGTTTCGAATTTCGACCTTTAAGTTTGACCTTGACATTTGAATTACAGTCCTGCTTTTTGCACTTGACATGCCGTTTCATTTAGTTACACATGACTGCGCTTGACATGCCGTCTTATTTCGTGCAGACCATTGAGCTATAAGTGTGACCTTGACATTTGACCTACGGACCAGGTTTATGTGCCCTTCACGCCGTCTCATTGAGGATAACATTCGTGCCAAGTAGTTTAAAATCCATGGAAAGTTAAAACACAGACTCGCAAAGTGCCAATTTTGACATTTTACCCGAGGTGTGACCTTTACCTTCGACCTACGGGCCTTATTCATGAGCACTACACTCCAGCTCGTTGCGAAAAACATTTGTGCCAAGTAAATAATCAAAGGCAATTACTCCCTAACAAATCATCAGACCTGAACGACCTGATAATATGCACATGTCCTCTTCAAGGGGATGCTTCATATAAAGCTTCATTGAATTTGAGTGATACGTTTTTGAGATCTCGCGCTGAAAGGGCACTACCCTATTAAAATGTCCTATTATAAAATTTCATATATATAAACGGCAATAACTCCCTACAAATCATCAGACAGAATGACCTTACAATGTGTGCATGTCCTCAGTAGTGATGCTGCATATCAAGTTTTATTAAATACAATATATTACTTGCTGAGATCTCGCGCGGAAACGAAACTTTCAAATTAAAATTTGTTATGTATAATCAAAGGTCAGTAATTCCCTGAAAAATCATCCGACCGGAATGACCTGACAATATGCGCATTTTCTCCTGGTAGGGATGGTGCATATAAAGTTTGACTGAATTCAAGTGATTAGTTACTAAGATCTCGCGCGGACACGAAGTACTTGAAAGAACGGAAGGACAAAACGACGGACGCACATTGAGCATGATGGATTAAACTGTCGGAGAAGACTAGTAGCATCTTATACCTGAACAAACTGAATGGCTGTTAAATTAGAATGCGGACAGACGGAAGAAGCCCAGGCTATATGTCCTGCATTTGTAGTGTCCACATATTGTTAAATTGAGAAATTTTACAATACTTGTCACCAATTCAAAAAGAAAAATGTATTATATACAAATGAACGAAAGGACGCAGAAATATATTCGAACGTGCGTTTTTTTCGTTATAGATAAAAAATGACAACATTTGTAAAGCGTGTGTCACGTCGCTATTTATTAAACCGCGTGTACATGAACCTCTTACAAAGCGTTAAAAAAAATGAAAAAACACAACTATAGTTTAAGCATGCAAAGCCCATTTGGTTTAATGCTTAGCGTGTCAGGTTTTTGATCCCGAGGACGTGGCTAAGTGCCCCGGCATGACATGGAATATTTGGGCTTGTGAGTCAAGATATTTAATTAATTTAACTGCAGTGGACCAAACGAATCTGTTATTAGAGGACTCCCCATGAAACACTGGAACACTTGAATAAAGTGTCATCAAGACCGACTAAAAACTGCAAAAATATGACATGATTTACAAAAATATGCACTCTTCGAAGAAAAAGTCGTTCAGATATTTTGTTCTATTTTTAGCTCCAGTGACCATCTAGTGTAGTGGTCCAGAACTATCTGCGTGTGTTCGGTAGATGACTATCACTTATGTTGTGTACAGATTTACTAATATTGACTTAAAACGATCGAAGATATGGTAGAAATACAGAAGTTTGAGTGCAATATTATAGTTTAATCTCTAGCGACCATTTTGTGCAGTAGATCAAAACCATTTAACCACTACTGGTAGAGGACCATCAATGTAATATGTATGTGGGATTATTTAACAATCTAGCAGCATGTTTTCCTGTTTTAGCTCAAGCGGCCATTTTGTGCAGTGAAGCGGTACCAGCTGCGCAGGTTTGGTGAACGAACAATGCGTGGAGCATTTGTGTAACGTTTTATCACGATTGACAAAAATATTTTCAGGAATACGTAACTTTAATGCAAAATTATATTTCAGCCAGACGGCCATATTTTGAATTGGATCAGAACCGGTTTAATATGTTTGGTAGAGTATAATCAAAGTAAAATTTGTGTGAAAATATTTGAAAATCGAAATTAAAAGTATTAGTCTGTTGCCGTTTTATATAGTAACATTTTCCTAATTGTTGTACGGTCTTTAGAAAACCTGTATTTAGCACATGTATTTTATTATGTGTTTGCATCACACACTGTATGTTGTGTTAAAATGCCTTAAACTAGTATACTGGAAACCAATTAAAAGATTACAAGGCCTGCACTGTGAAACCAAATATGTTGCGAGAGACGTTTCAAGCAGTCGGAAATCATAACTTTTATATGAAAACAATAATATTGCTTACAATGTAAAAGTTTAATATTTCAGTGAAGATTTTGACCAAAGAAAGGTATGTACGTATTCGAAATTAAACCACAAATATGAAAAGGCGGAAGCTGATATCAAAATAACAATTATAAAAAGCCACATTTAAGTTTTTACATGCGTGTACCTGTTTCTGATGATATAGCATGATCCGCTTGTCCTTTAATATGTGTGTCCTCTTTTTCTGTAAACATACTCTCTGCAAAAAGCATAGTTCCTGCAGAACGGTTATGAGTTTGAATCTGCAATTTTTAAAGTAAGTACTCTTATAACATAATCTATCATACCACTGCTGAAATCGGCCTGAAACAAAGGTGCCTGATATATAATTGTTATATCAGGTCGTTTATATTAGTCCATGTTTGAAGGTATGTCACATTACCCGTAATCAACTATAAAGGCAATATTTTCGGTAATAATGAATCAGATTCAACAAAACAAACAATTTAAACCAAAAACGTATAAAGTTTATTACTTTTAATTGCCATCAATCACACACACGTTAATTTTGTTAAATATTCACATAAACCCGCACTTTGACGTCATCAATGGAACAATCAAACATTCATACACATTTCTATGCATTCCAAATAAATGCACTAAATGTCACTACACAAGATCAGTTTATTTTAAGCAGCAAACATTTTTTACGAAAAAAATAAAAATGCTATAGTCAATATTGACACGATCTTGAAAATGTCGATTTCAATTCACAACCCCAGACTGGCGTCTCCAAAAAATTCGGTGACGTTTGTTCTCCGATAACATTGATCATTGCAATCCATTACAGCGTGCATTTTCAGTATTATTTGAATGAACGGGTGTGTAATCTATGTTTTCGTAGTGAAAACACCTCATTTATCATTACGTATTGATAATAATATGGTAATACATAACTACATTTTACGTGAAAGTGTAAAAGCCGCTTCAGCAAAATCAGTACTGTTCTTAGATTGTAAATATATTTTGTAGCTAATTTGGAGTAATTTGTAGAAAACCGTGGACTAATATATAGAAAAACAGGTCACTGCCTGGTCTTGTGTAATATATCATGTTCTGCCTCGCCGTTATATTAATCTAAGCCTCGCCTGATATATAACACAAGACCAGGCAGTAACATTTTATTCTCTATATATAATTAATTACGGCGAAAATAACGTCGTAGTTGATGATATAAGCATACTAACCAATTGGAAAAAAAAACTGCGTAGGAGTTCAAATATGCAATAAGCAAAAATAAATTGTAATTTTGACATAACATGCCATTGCTTACGGCGTGATTTCAATATCAATATAGAAAAGATACCAACACATAATTGCTTATACAAAATTTAGATGTGTACTTGTTATCATGAATCCGTTTAATCTGAATACATTATGTAAACATTTGCACCACATACACATATATTACCTTGATTGTCGATAACGTCTCCTCGCATATCTCATCACTTCCGGTACACGACTCTTCGAGGAAACCGATATCAAACGCAGGGTCATTCAATAACTCCTTTATGCCGCTGCTGCGCTTGAAGGCGTATCCGCTAAAATGACTTTCGGTATCGAGACAGTGTAACTTTAACTTTATCTCCTCGAGTTCTTGTTTTACTTGGATTAATAAGACATACAGCCTTTTGACGTGGTTTTGTGTTAGTAAAATATCAATTAACTCTTGGCGTTCTTGAATACGCTTTCTGTGTTCATAACAAAATGTCCGAACTTGTGTTAGACGCTTAGTGTTTGTTTCAAAAGTCTCGCTGCACAGTTCTAGGCATTTGGATTGAAGACGATCAAACCACGTATAAATCTCTGTACGTAATTGTTGACATTCCTTCAGAAACTCCTCTTGACATGCCTTGTTGTCATCCGTATTTTTCTCAATTTTATTTACAGTAGACTTTAAGTTTTCTTCCAATTCTTGTAGGTTTAACTTGCAAGCAACGACTTCTTTGTCCTCCACGTTTATTTCAAATAAATCAACAACTTTACAGGATTTGTGAAATGAAAAAACACATCGCCCACATAGTGTGTCTGTATGTTCCATACAGAAGAAAACTAAGTTCTCTGTTGTATGTTTTACGCATTTTTGTGTATGAATATCACTGTCTCTAACATTTGGTTTGGAAACATGACGTGTTTGGTCGCTTGAAATACTCGGAGCTAAAGCAGGTTTATTTGTTTCAATTAAAAAAGCCACGTGATTCTGAAATAATTTGCTTGACTTTTTGTGAATCTGAAAACACGTTTCACAAATTTTAAAATTACAGTTTTCGCAGAAAGCAACCACCGTCTCCGAGGTGCACACACCACATTCATTTAAATCACAATCCATTATGTGGTAATGTTGCAAATACAATGCTTTGTCCTGAAACATATTATAAGAAATCTGTAAATTTAAGATCAATCATAAACGCACAATAGACTAAAAGGAATCAGTTATAAAATACTTTCACAGGCAATACAAAATAAATATTATATATATACTGACAGCAACTGCCCATATTAAGATTAGTGTGTCATCTTGACAAAAGTTTTATATAAGTATTGAATACATTGTAAATATATTGACACTTGCTTAAAAAAGCACGCATTGTCCAAACGCAAGCTACGCGATAAAGCTACATGTAAAATCAAACATTATGCAGATAGCGAAATTCATGTGTATACTTGAACACGGTGCATAAGATGCTCTGGCGCACATGTTGCAATAGTACGAATGTGTTTATAGACGAGTTTTACATTCACGTTTTTGCGATTATCACGAAACAGGAACATTTAAGCAAATAAAATAACGACTAGCGATGTATTGAAAGTGGTCAAATATAAAGTAATAAAATCCAACTGCGTCAGCAGGAGAGAAACTTTTATTAACAACATACGGTCCTTTATTTCGGGCAGTACTGGTTTCTTAGTGGCTCATGCTAAATGCATTTTAAATATTCCCTGTTTCAAATGGAGAAGTTAATTTGAAAATGGTATATACTGTCGTAAATAAGCGTTATTTATGGAGCTTTCACATCTTGACATAACAGAATACAGTGTTCATGCCACTCGACTTATAAAGTAAACAAAAACAACACATTTTTCTTGGGAACATAAATATGCTATTTTATATGTTTATTTATATATTTTAACAAACGATTTATATATGTTTATCTATATACCAATAATAACTATCATATTTATAACAGTTGTGCTGTACTAACATTGAGGGAATTTGCTTGTTCAAAGTGTATGCCATGGGTAATTTTCTAACAGAATATTTGAAGAACGAATTACCTTTTAAATTTATATAAATAGTAACACTCCATTCAAACACATAACCAAAGCATGTTTTTGTTTAACGTATAATCAATCTAGCACAAAAATTAAGTAATATAAGAACGATTAAGCCAACAATTATGCATCTATAAATATATTTCCCGAAGGGGGGGGGGGGGCGGCGGACAAACCCAGCGGAATGTGACTAATTGTATTTGTGGGGTCAAGATTTTTGTCTTAATCCCCTTATTCGGGGATGCTTAATTGATGCATCCAATGGCCAGAATGGCCAGAGGTTCAATATTACCGGGATTTAAATTCTGAACAGTCTCTTTCCCGGGACCCGGAATTATTCGGCGTGTCAATTTGCAGCCTGTCGGGCATTACTTACAGTCTAAAAGTCCCGTATATTCCCGCCGCTCACCTCTCATGGGGGAAAATATTGATAGGTGCATTATGAGTGCAACAATGTCAATGAGCGGGTGGCCAGTTCATGCACGTTTTATACGGAAATAACAAGTGCTCATTATGAATATAGCTATGTTTAGCTTTACATGATTTATTAGTTGATAACAATATTAAGCTATCAGAAGGCAACGACCACTAATTACCCCTAACCATATAAACAGCTATAATAATATATAAGGTCAATTTATATTAAATAAAACCGCCTTTGTGAAGATAGTGGAAATAGAAAGTAGACAATACCTTAACATGTCAATGCAATTATTAATGCGGATTAAAAGAAAACCTATAATTATGAAACATCGTACACAATAATCGAATAAAATACGTTAAATATAAAATGTAACTAACACAAACCTTTAATTACACAGCCATCCGTTCATCTAGATTATGTCAATATGTAGGTACATGTATTTGTTCGATAAAACGACCAACACATCGGTACGCCTCGGATTTAACTGCTATCTTTTAACTGCTGTCATGTCAGTTAAGTTATAAGTTACTGTATTCAACACTCAAATACAGGAAATCGTCTTCGCTACTATCCTTTTCTTTTTCCGTATCATACAGGTAGCCCGTGTTAACACAAACACTCGGTCGAATTCGGCAATTATCGAAATGCATACTTACAACTTCAATATAATGATATTGTTAGATTTAGGTTTATAGTTTGGAATATACCTTTATCAAATAAATAGAACATACATGAAATAAATTGCTTATCTCTACTCGTTTAACAAAGGGCAAACGAGAATAACAACCAATTATTGCGATGTATTGTGTATTTAATCCAACGTAATTAAAAATGATTCAATAATACCCCATACGTGTTAATGTTTTGACATCTTGTCGTTAATGGGGCAAATAATGACATCACACAACTAATGTCCAAGATGAACATAATCTACGAGAATAAAATAGTTCGTACTTTGTTATGGTATTTTAAATAGTATTATGCTGAAAAAGGTATAACTTAAATGCAATATTACACTAGTATGGTGTTCTGAGAACTTGCATCGCTTGCCAAATAGTAAATATAGACTATTGTATCAGTCTCGTTGGTTGTGTTAAGTAGCATCGCACTCGAGGCGCCTCTCGTGCGATGCTACTTAACACAAACAACTCGATTGATACAATAGTCTATATTTACTATTTGGCAAGCGATGGTGAACATTACGGGATCAATAATAACAACTAATTGTTAACACAAGAGCTTTTTGTAAAACAGTGTGCATCATCTAGGTTAAAAGTATGCAGACGACAGTTTGTTGTTATTGCTAGTCCAATTATATTGACCACGGTCACTTATCAGTTCACAAAGAGTGTTGAAGGTGCTCATAGGTGTAAATGCGTACATGTGCTCTGAAACAAGATGTCATCATCCTAGTTATGTCGCGGAAACAGACAGCGAAATTGTCAGCAAAGATTTGCATGTGCCAAATGAATGGTTTGAAGTATTTCCTATTAAATAAAACTGCTAAATCGCAACATAGTTCGAATATGTAGATTAGAGTCCGTGTATTTGGCGCATTTTTCTCATCGTGCGTTGGTGGTGGCAGTAAACAACACAATTAAGTCACTTTAGTATAACGCCACCATCAGTTTACCAAAACTGCTGCCGATGATCGTATATTCGAATGCATCATCAATCGAATATAAGAATATCATGTCTGGTTATCGTTTCCATCTCTAGTTAAGCAATCTTTAAAATATCACGTGTAGTGAAGATCTTATGAAAACTGTTGGACGTACACAGCGTAAACGGCTGAAAGGTCAATTTTATATACATCGAACGCGATAACTCCGCAGTTTCTGCGGTGATATGGCGGATTATCAAACTTGGCCGAGGCATGCACAAACATTTTCATGATGTTTGGTGAAGATCAGATGAAAACTGATTGGACTTACAGAGCGCAAATGGTTAAAAAGACCAATTAAATATACTTCGAGGGCCACAACTCCACAATCCCTTAGGCGATTTGGTTGAACATCGAGCTTGGTTGATATATCATGCCCACAATCAGTTCAATTTCAGATAAATCGAGGGTCATTTATTCACAATTCCTAAGACGATTTGATTGATTGATTAGCCTATATGTTTAATGTGCGAAAACCCTCGGTACACCGGAACCTCTGTCCACCGAACATGTGTGACAATCTGATGTTATCGATTATCTTTAGCGCGCGATTGTCTTGTCGCAGGGTGATTGCACGCTTAATCTGAGAATTAAAGGCAACAGTTCGACATCATATTAGGACTCCAGATAAGGGTGTTTAGTCGCAAAATAAATGGATATTGCCTTTAAAGTGTGAACAACACACAGTATGTTAATTAGACTGTTTCATCATTTGTTTAGCAAATATTTAAACATTTTACAAACAATTTATATAACTCAGGTAATAACTATTAATGATGTAATAATTATTAATGATTACTTTAATTAAAACATAATTGGAATGATGTTGGTCGAATTAACAGTCTATCAAAGCAATCAAAGCAATGTTGAGCAGAACCGGCTTTCTTGAAAGAAATGATATAGATTTTATGCTCGATGTTACTTACGAACTATCATTTTTCTGCAAAGTTAGTACAGTGTTAAAATGTCTGAGCCACCTTCTAAACGTCGACGGGTTGAATTAACTCTCGAAAACAAAATAAAATTGATCAGTGATGCAGAATCTATCCCAAACCTCGCTTAAGGTTCTGAGTGAAAAGCATGGAGTAGGCAGGTCTACAGTTAGTGACATAATTCGTCGAAAATCTACTTACAGTGAACAGTGGGAGAAAAATGCTGCGCGGGAGAAATGTCGTTTTGGAAATGCATGTCAATTTGACAAAGTTATCGATCTGGTTTGATTTCAAAATGTGTTGTATGTTATAATAATGCGTTACGTTTTAAATTAGTACTGTCATAAAACGACATATTGAATAAATCTGAATGAAACGAATAAATAAATATAATATAGATGCATTATTGTATTTTGCCTCCAACCCTCAGTAAACCGGAACTCCCTGAAAACCGAATATTTGGTCCGGTCCGGTCGGTGTTCGGTATAGAGGGAGTACACTGTAGTATACATGTACATTAATTAACATGTTAAGTTTTCCAATAACTTAATACCAATCGATGTTCATTATTGAAAAGGTACGATCTGCAGTAAAAATACATTTTGGTCAACATTACGATATACTTTGTTAATGATCTAAACTTATAGCTTCATGTAGTGGGATCAATTTGTGACATAGTTTGGCCAAAATCTTCAGAAAATGGAAAAGCACAAAACTCGGTACACATGTTTATTGGGGCATTTAAAACATTGTTTTCATGAGACCCAATCTATATCTGTAAAAATGGTGGACGGCGGCCATTTTTAAATGGCTGTCTGTCGTCGGTCCGTCTGTTCCGAAACCTGTCCGGACTCGAACTTCCCCATGCATTGAATGATTTCGAAATTGATTGGCACAAATGTTAACATAAATGAGACGGTGTGTCGGGCCCAGCGAGAACCAGATGGCTAGATTTAAGGTCAAGTCATACTTTGAGGTCAAAGATCAAAATACAGCACTTTAATGTCAAAATAAGGCTTGTCCGACCTCTAACTTCCCCATGCATTGAAGGATTTCAAAATTAATTGGCACACCTGTTAATTTAAATGAGAAGGTGTTTTTCACGCAAGCATCTGATGGCTACCTTCAAGGTCAAAGTTATATTTTTAGGTCAAAGGTCAAAATTGAGCACTTTATTGTTAAATCCCGGTTTATCCGGGTTTTAACTTTCCAATACATGGCAGGATTTTGAAATACTTTGGTACAACTGTTAACCTAAATAAGAAGGTGTGGCTCACACAAGAACTGTGCGGCTACCTTTAAGGTTAAGGTCATATTTTGAGGTCCAAGGTCAAAATACAAGTATTTTTTATTGTCAAAAATATCGCTTGTCAGAGCTTTAATTTCCACATGCATTTACGGATTCCAAAACAACTTGGCAAGAATGTCAATCTATGAGAGACGATATGTCGCGCACAAGAACCGGATGTTTACCATAAAGGTAAAGGTCATACTTTGAGGTCAAAGTTCAAAATAGAACGCTTTATCATCAAAATATTGCTTTAACCTCCCAATGCATGGAAAGATTCTTAAATAACGTGTCACAATTTAGTTTAACCGAGATAAGACGATGTGTCGATCTCAAGAATTGGATGGCCACCATTAAGGTAATACTTTGAGGTAGTAACATTTCAAAATAAAATGTTTAATTGTCAAAATAGTGCTTGTTCAAAACAATCACATTCCGTGAATTGAAGGATTTCGAAATAACTCATCATACAAATTAAAACTAAACTATCATCAAAATTCAAATACGATCTATTTTCTACTTTTACACTGGCAATGATAACGTATTGCCCCCCACAAAAAGAGTTACCTTGCAATGCGTTTCAGCTAACATTACTGTAAACAAAATGATTAAAGATAAATGCTGCTACAACATATATCACTGTAAGACAAAATGTCAACAATATACATACATAAACACAAGTATATTAACTGTATAAAATCAGCAAATAAATTACCATTTAATGCCAAATAAATTTACTATTTTGATACCACGTCGTTTATTCTAAAAAGGGGTTTAATAGGTATCATTGTGTCATGACCATCTCCGACATAGATTAGATATTGTGAATTAATAGGGAACGAAATAATAATTAAAATAGCGAATTGCACTTGATAATGCTGTGCAGAGCGATTCAGCCTTGCATCTTCCATAACAGCCCTTTTATGGGTTACAACCACACCCGAGAACCATGACACTGCAGCTTGTGGCAAAGAAGACCAAACAGGTCTCTATTTGTCAGCCTTTACTCTGATCCGGCCCCATTCGGAAGGACAAGTAGTCGGAAGAGAAATTTAGTGAGTTTTAAATAGCGTGAACTGTAATATATCTATAGATTTTTGCCAGCCCCAAAAGCTATCCACAATTCAGAAACTGAAATCTGTTGACAAATTTCTACGACAAGTACTAACACATATATCCACATTTTTTATCATAGCAGTCTGCTAGCCCTGCATCGCCACAGCAGCCACATGCAAAATGAGTTCTACACCCGCTTCTTCGTGACCAAAGGGTGATAATCTACTGTAATGTAATTAACAACACCACCATTTTGAGTAGAAAAACAAAACATCTTTGGGGTCCATGAGCACAACCTGCTAAGCTAAGAAATAGAACAACACCCTTTTCCATTGTTGCATATTTTATTCTGTCCTGCTTGTACACATCCCAAAACCACTGTGCCGCTTGACTGAATACATTTGACGACCAAGATATGGAGCAAAAATGGTGTCTGCATAATCTTGAAATGTCTGATCACCTGTAGGCTGACAACAACAGCACCTTCTACTGTTAGTGCATCAATCTCTGGGGCGTCCAGTTTGACTTAAAAATGTTTTTTAAGACAGGATACAAGATCAGACATTGTTCCATTCATAAATTAGTTTAAACCTATTTATTTTTAGCTCGATTGCATCGAAAGCCTTAGGCTTATAGAGACACTCTCGAGTCCGTTTCCTGGGTAGAACCAGTACTTGGTGTCTTCGGGGGAGACACTGAGAACGCTCCCAGAGTGGGGATAGAACCCGGGACCTCCCGATCGCTAGGCGGACACCATATCCACTACGCCACCACTTTGTTATCGAGAAGGTGGAACCGCCGTGTTTTCATGGTCAAAGAAATTATTAAGGTTGCCGTGCCGGACTTGGCAAGAAACATACAACCTGGAAAAAAGATAACATTCTTGTTTTTGGTAGATAATTTATGTTTCTCATTGAACAGTTGCTTATGTGAAATGTAGACATTTCATGAATAAGCAAAAACATTTACTACACCAGTGACTTAAAATCTCAGAGTGACTAACCAGAAAAGAAACATTAGATATATGTTTTCCTTGTGCGTTCGCCACACATCAAGAGTAGTTCAATGACCCTCTTCTGATGCACCAAATGCATTCTCCATTATTAAGTACAACAATGCTGCTGTCACTTGTTGTCTTACCCACATGGGATGCTCTAAGAAAGGTGGTCAGCTGTACAGGAGACGCCCCATTGGCCTGCTCAAGAGCACTGGTCCAACCACTGTTCTCAAGCCAATCACCAAGGGTCTTGAGAACTACATTTTTACATGTACATGTAATCCACCTAACATCATTAAAAAGCCATTTTCGCACAAGTGGTATACCCATATTTATTACACATGTAAACATATGTTAAGCAATCGCAAAGCTAGACTTATCGCATGCAATGAATGGAGTTTGGCAGTAGAACTTTAAGCTAATGTGTTATGTTTTGTTTACAATAGCCTTTGAATACTTAATCATGGAAACATATTCAGTTTGTTATTTAAAGAATGGAGGCAATTTAGAAATGTCAACTGGTTGTTCAGTGTAGATTCCTGCAAACTGATTAGAGTGGTAAACGGACCAAGACAGGTCAAGGTCTCCAACGTATGTATATACACTCAATCACACTTTTAACGCAACACTGATTTTTCACAATTTCTCAACTATTTATCAATATATTTCGTCCAAATTTGGAATATAAATACATTTGTAAAGGTCTCCTATAATTATTATTCTAATCGATTAAATGCACGATGGAAATAAATTAATATAATCAATAACATGTGCACCTGTCCCGTGACTGAGCGTCATGGATGAATGATGTCAGTGCACAAGTGTTAATAATGATTTGAAACAACATATTCTTGAAACACAAATTAATGGGGCTATGTCAACGAAAAACTAGATTCCTATTGCCAATGATATTATTTGATATAAATGCGCTTTACTAAGACATGTGCATTAAATAAATAAAAATGATACAATACACAATACAATATTTGATAAATACAAATTAGCAAAAACGCCTGAAAAAGAACACCACAAGCGGGCATCGAACTCACGACTTAGGAGCCATACGAATAATTGACAGTAGACAGCGCTTTAACCAACTGCGCTATCATGCTTGGTAAGGAGTTGTTTGTAAACTGAACTTTTACAAAATACTCACAATTCTGACGTCAAAATATAAACTGGAAAAGTGCCAAACAAACACAACCCAATTTATAAATTTATTTTTATCTCAGAATGCGTGCACTCTTTACCCATTATATATTTCCTGTTTTAACCGTTATTATAAACCAGCATTTTTATCTAAATTTCATTTTTTTTAAGAAATTGCCCACCCCCCTTGAGGCCCTTTTCGATGATATAGACCTTTTATTAACTTCTGAGAAGTAAGAATTATACGTGTTGTGTGAGAAGTGTGATTAACTGTATTTTATATACAGCTATTAAAAAAACTGACGATTTTTTTACATCAGATTTATTAATCTTCTGCTATTGATATAAATGGCAAAACTATAACAAAGGGAGACAACTAATACTTAGTGTTTTAATGATTTATGCTTTTTAAGGTATTTTGTCTATCCACTATACCGTATTAAATACCTAAATATGTTTTTAATAGTGTTTATTTAATAGTTCCTGCTTTATTTATGGATATGACTATTATAATAAGAATAACTTTGCCTTTTTACAGCTTTTAATGATAAATTTACCCACAAAATGACGTACAAGATCAGCAGAAGTTAAAAATAAATAGGTTAACTATATTAAAATTAAACATGTTAGATAATATTTTCATCATTTTCACGTGCTTTATATAGATATCTTCCTTAATATTTCTTATTGCTAAAAACTATGTATGTATATGGCATTCATCTTGGATTTGTAATCCATCTTGGATTTTGGCGTTCGGTCTCATGCTCATTTTTTGTTGTTTTACCTTTATGTGCAAACGCTGCCAAATATGGTGCTTTTCCCATTTTGTGAAGTATTTTGTAAAGAATTGATCCCACTAATGGCGATGTCCTATAACAAGAAAATCATGTTACTAAAATTGTAATTTTGTCAGGAGCTTATTAGAGTTTACGTATTTTAAAGCAGTAGAAAATAATACTCCAATGGTTATATTCATACACCTAATTTGCATCTACCTTCTGACAAGGGAAAATTGAAACAAAAGTTTTAGCGTATGTTTATTCTTGAATATGATACACAACATGCAAACATCTACAAATACTTGAACTTTACGTGTAACAAATTCATAACTGTTATAGCTGTGATGTATGATATGCGTTGTAACACTAACAAGGCTTGTGTATTGTATAGCTTAGGTCTGTATATGTTGTATTCAATTCCAAGCCTATATTCCATAACAACTAAAACTATCACTAAAGGTGATTAATACCCATACACACCGCGTTGGCACAGATGTAGTGCTAGACACAGATGAACAGCTTTGACACAGATGTATAACTTTATCACAGAACAATGTATTGAATAAATGACAAAATGACCTGCATAAATGGGCTTGAAATGCAAAATGAAGAGTGCAAGGGGAAACGATTCACATATATTTGCCCTAGAAATCCGATCTTGATCTTTGACTGGTAAGCATGAGACATGTGCATGACACCTGTTTAGTCATGTCGAGTAACAATTTGAAGTAATATTAAAATCATTAGAGGCATTTAGAAGTTACTGAGAGGAACAAAATGAAAATATTAAACCTCTGACCTTAAATTGTGACCATGACCTTTGACCTACAAGCATGGGTCGTGTACGCGACACTTCATCTGGTCATGAGGAATAATTATTTAAAGTTATATTACAATTCTACTAGGCATTTATAATGAAGTTATGCAGCGGAAATGAAATACAAATATCTGACCTTGAATTGTTACCTTGACCTTTGATGGTCAAGCATGGGTCAAGTGCGCGACACATTGACTTGTAATAAGGAATAATAATCTGAAGGTATATTACAATCATTCCATGCATTACGAGGTTATGAAGCAAACGCGATATACAAGTATATTACCTTTATTTGACATTTGACCTTGATTTTTGACCTTGACCTTCAAAAGAAGGAATCATGGGTCAGGTATGCGACACATTGTCTGGTCATGGGGAAATAATAATCTGAAGTTATATTAATATCCTTCCATGCATTACGAAGTTATGGAGCGGAAACGAAATACAAGTATTTTACCTGTATTTGACCTCGTCTTTGAATTGTGATCTTGACCTTAAAAGGACAAGCATGGGTCATGTACGCGACACATCATCTGGTCATGTGGAATAATTATTTGAAGTTATTCTGCTAGGTATTTATAATGAAGTGATGGAGCGGAACCGAACTACAAGTATTCGACATTTGACCTTGAAATGTGACCTTGACATTTGACGGACACGCATGGGTCATGTTCGCGACACATCATCTGGTCATGAGCTATAATAATCTGAAGTTATATTAACATCCTTCCAGGTATTAGGAAGTAATGGAGCGGAAAAGAAATATGGGACGTCCTGACATACAAACCAACACGCGTGATTCTTATTGAGCCCCCACTTTTTCACAAAGGGGTATAACTATTTTAACTGTGACACTTAGTTGAGTAACTTAAATATATTTTATTTTGTAAATACTTTTATTTAACAACAAATTATCTCGTACGGTTCTTAGTCAGCAAACTAACCCCGTGAAGTAGTATACGTTTCTTAACAAAAAAAAGAAATATAAATATACCCTCTATAACATGTTGTTTTAATAAGAGTAATAATAACAACTCGTATTTTAGCTTCATAATATATTAACCGACGAGCAGAACAAACGCAGGCGAATTTGTCAATCTAATTAAATTTCGATAATTTACCCTACGCATATGGATCTAAAACGACCGATAGAAAGTGGTCTTCTAGTGACCTTTAAGCCTTGTTTTGGTAGTAAAGATCGTGAAGGAAGAAAATTTTTTACTTCGCAGTGCGGTAAGTATCAAGTGGCATTTCCAAGATTCTGACTTCATTAAAGTGCATTGGGTATGTCTCCAGGTGTTGATTTGATTTTAGTAATATAAAAGTTTTATGAAATATACTATTTACGTACGGTCTGAATTTTCGACAATTTGCAACAAAGTGCTTGTGATTAAGTGAACATATTGATAAGCTGAGATAGTAATAACCGTTCGGGATATCAAATACAAATAGCAGCAGTCTGTTAACACATTTTCTTTTGTACAGACCTGTAAGTGAGACAGTATGGACCTAAAATATTAATGAAAAAGCGTAGCAACACACCAACATATGCGTAACAACAATAAAATCCTATATTGTATGTAGGGCATATACGTCTTCCGTAAAGGTTCGCCAGGCCCGATAATGCTTTGATACGCATTTTAACACACGAAAATACAAACATCTCATGGTGGGTGACACTGTAAACCTGACTACTTTTATAGCCTGTCAGTTGACTAAACATACACCTGTTGCCTAGGCTTAAGATAGATTTAAGACTCTTATAAATAAAATAATTATAACATAATTATTTCATTACATACACTCAATGTAAAATAAATTAGGTGGATATACATTTACAACTATTACAATAATTACAACTGAACAACAACATTTTAAAAGCAGTGTGCACCATGGCATATCCAATGCATGCGTTCAATAAAGTACAGTTTTCATAACAACATACTAAAAGCAGTGACAAGTAGGCTAGTGGAAAAAAATAGATTATCCTCCAGAATTACAAAATATGTAAGAGTTTCGTTTAAATAAAAAACAAACCGAATTATAAAATATTTAAGATTTTCGTTTAAATAAAAAATAAACCATCTGTACGAATTATGTTTCCTTGTAAATCTTATGTATAACAAACTAAGATATTCTTTTAAATTAAAACTAACACCAGCTATATTTTATAGTAGATTACATTAAATAATTAAAACAAAAAGTGTTAAAATAAAACTAAAGCACTTGCACATTTAAACATGAGTTTGATTTATTAAAATAATATACATCTTAACGTACGTCATCACAGATGTTGTGTTTTCTAATGCCATTAAGGAAGTTCAGTTATTGCCAAGGCCACTCCCTACGACCTTTTAAAGTTTGGCTAGCGAGCCAGAGATTACACAGGTAATCTGACTTATGTCCTCTATTGACCAACTGTTTCTTGTCGCAAACGCCTTATCTACTACTTATTATTCCTTCAGGAAATCGTTATTCCAATACAAAAACATAACTGCTTTTTCTTTATGAAGAAAGTTATTTCTCTGTAGTATTATAAAAGATTTTTTTAAATCTTATAACAGTGTCAAAAAGATTCGTTTAAGTGTTATAACTATAAAGTAACTTTAAACGTGCTTAAAAAATAACATTATATCACTATCAATAAAACAACATACTTGTTCTGCCACGTTCGTTCAACGTCAGTGAGTCGCAATTTTTCAAATGCTCTCAGCATGATTTACATGCACCAAAGGTGTTGAGGCATTTAACAATTAAAGTTTTAATTCAATATAAATGACCCGCAGACACTTCAACAGACGGCCATGTCGACCGTAATCTTGCCAATTTAAGTCTCAATTAGAAACACATCGTCATCCACTACAAAATTATAGACATTATAAACAAACAGGCATACTAACAAAATAGCAAATAGTTTTACAAGTATAAAAATACATACTAGTTAGACACAATTATAAACATAAATACTCATTACATACAACATCAAAAGTAAACCAAATTCGAAGCACAACAATCATTATGTTGCAGTCGTATGGAAACTGGAAAGGCAAATGCAACATATTCTGATGTAAAGTTACATGTTATTGAACTTGAAGTTGCCCAGTTAACATGCTTTTTGCCTTTCGACACCTTTCACCGATCTATTGAGTTAATAACACAGTTCAATAACATTCACTACGACAGTATAGAGCATTGTTAAATTATGTATCGTTACTGTCTCGATAATTGACGAGATGGTTCTAAAATAAACACAATTCCATTGTGACATTACTAAAATTTATTGATGCTTTACTGGCCCGTCAAGATCAATATCACTATGGTGAACTACACATTGCATTGTATGCATGGCATTATGCTCGAATCTATGACGGCGCCTTTTAATGTCTTAATGTGAATACACAGTGCCTTCCAGTTTTTCATTCCGATTGATGTCATCATGTGTAACTCCTTTGGCCTTCAACTCATCGGTCACCCTTTCCAGGTACGATGGATCAGGGTAGCCGAATCTGTAAAAAACAAAACAAATTTAATGCATATTCAATTTTGCAATGTTTCTTAACAGTAACCTACAATTAATATTTCGGCCGTAATAATGCGAACAAACCATTAGAAAAACAACACCGAGTCCGACAGGGATAACCAGCGAATGATAAACACAAATTATTTAATAATTAATAACTATATTGATATTAAAAACTATATTGATAATAGCACTCATTGCTTGTTTTTCGTTTTATTGTATCGGATTATTTGTATAACATACTGCATATTAGGTCGGTGATCTGTCTTGTGATGGATGTCGTTCCATTTAATCACACCTTCCTCTCCCGTTGTCCGCGATCTTCCAATTGTAAAGACAAGCTTTCGCTCAAAGGCAACCTTGAGCATTCTGCAAACATCGGCGCCCTCTTTATTGTCAGGAAGAAAGCCTCGTCGGCTTATACCTTTGTACCATTTACCAGGAGCTGGATGATTCGCCTGAAGAAAGATAAACACAATATGTATCTCACTGACATTGTGTCGGGAGATGAATATATACATTAAATGCTTACTGGATTAGTTGAACGTTACAACTAGTTACACTTTCATGTAGTAACAAATGGCATACATGCCACATTAAAGAAAAAGCTCAGCTATTGTTCTTACTAGGTACATATGCATATTACAGGGTTGTAAGTGCGTGAATATATGCAACATATAGTTGCAAGAATCATTGTATCGCAACTATATATTGCAGAAGTTTAGAAACGAACTTGATTAAAATGGCAATGACGAAGGTATTTCACATCAATATAGAAACCTTTTAAGAACAAGATAATTTCTTACTGTTTTCGAATTATTTTGCGTATAACAACTGTTAAAAGAAAAGGTAAACAAAGCCATTTTTGCGATTTTAGTGGGCTTCGAACCCACTCGAACAAAACCACGCACTAAACTAATCAATTTTCTTGTTCTATGCAATGCTTATCAATGACGAATGTGTCATTTGTAAACATACATGATGTCCAAGATGGCCCTAGGTCGCTCACCCGAGTGTAAAGCATCATAATGGCTTTTAAGAAGATTGTTTGATATTTAATATAGTCATATAAGGAAAATTGTCCCGCCCTCTGGCGGCCATTATTTTGAATGAATCAAAATGATATTAAACAATTTGGTAGAGGGTCACCCAAGGAACTTTTTTCTGTGGAATAATTTTGAAATCCAGCCAGTGGTTTCAGATAAAAAGATTTTTTAAAGTTTTCAGTAAAGCCATATAAGGAAAACTGCCCCACCCCCTGGCGCCCATGTTTTTTAAAAATCAAAATGATTTCAAAGAATTCGGTAGAGGGTCACCCAAGGAACATTTTTGTGAAATGATTTTGAAATCCAGCTAATGGTTTTAGACTAGCAGTTTTTTAAAGTGTTTAATATAGTCATATAATGAAAACTGCCCCGCCCCCTGGCAGCCATGTTTTTTTAACAAATCGAAATGATTTCAAGGAATTTGGTAAAGGGTCACCCAAGAAACATTTCCGTGAAATTATTTTGAAATCCAGCCAGAGGTTTCGGATTAGAAGATTTTTAAAATTGTCAATATAGTTATATAAAAAAAACTGCCCCGCCCCACCCCCCCCTGACAGCCATGTTTTTTAACGAATCAAAATGATTTCAAGGAATTTGGAACATTTTTTTGAAATTATTTTGAAATCCAGCCAGTGGTTTCAGACAAGAAGATTTTTAAAGTGTTCAATACAGCTATACAAGGAAAACTGCCCCGCTCCCTGGCAGCCATGTTTTTTACCAATCAAAATGATTTTAAAGAATTTAGTAGAGGGTCAACCAAGGAGCATTTCTGTGAAAACTATTTTCAAATCCAGCTAGTGGTTTCTGACAAGATTTTTTAAGTTTTCCAATATTTAAGCTTTTGGTTGCCATGGCAACCAGAGTTTTCAATATATTTTATTAAATTGAAGGAATTTCCTAAAGGGCCATCCCAGGAACATTCCTGCCAAGTTTTGTAAAAATCCGCCCAGTGGTTTCAGAGAAGAAGTGGTTTGATGTAAAATGTTGACGACAGACGACGTACGACGGACACAGACTGACCAAAATAGCTTAGCCTTGAACACTTTGTGCTCGGGTGAACTAATAAAAACAACACAAGTAAATGTAACTAAAAGACAAAACGTTAACATTAGGCAACAATTAAAGAAAGCATGACTAGAATGTTAAACATATTAAATTAATGAATGAAAACAAACAAGAACATTCAAGTGTCAACAAACCGTTTGAGGTCCGGAGTTAAAATTGTAGCTAATACAAATGCGCCCAACGTGTTCATAGCCAACACAATGCGACCAGCCTTCACGAGATATGGTCATCGAACCTGGCGGCTGGTCACCTGCAATGCTTTTGAATACAATATACATCCTACAAACAAGAATTCAAATTACCAGTTAACTAATTTGCACATATGAACAACGGTAATGCACAGAAATTGATACAAACAACATTGAATCATAAACCAACGATAGCTTAGAAGAAAATCTTATAAAATCATAGGAAAACTTTACATCACATGAACACGACAAGGAAACAATGTCTTATTCTATTTTTTGCATAAAAATGCAAATACTAAAACTGGTCTTATGGTTACTGAATTATTAAGATGACAAAGACAAAAACATCTCAGCAGAAGGTGGACAAAAATATGCGCAGACAGTCCAAGGCATAGTTCTTAAAATAAGAACTGAAGTAAACCGAGATCAGGTACTATACGTGTGAAGGTTTCCTTTACTGTAAACATATTTTTGTACATCAGAAAACAACTACAATACTGTTTGAATAAAAATAGTATTTAAACAGTTATTATTTTAGGTGATTAAAAACAGTAAATGAGTATCGTCTATATGTAATTCTGCACCATTATTTGAATCGTGAAATTACAAAAATTTGAATGTAACAAATAATTTCCTTTTTATTCAGCACTGAACAAATATTATATAATTAGCACTTGTCAGGTATAGAGATGATAACATTTTCACGTCAATGATTGTAATAATTACATGAATAATACAAATAAAATAAAAACTTTGTCAAAATTCCAACTGTGAACAAGCCCGATTCCCGACCTGCACGTTATTGGAATTCCAATAAAAGCAACAAGAGGGTCATGATGGCCCAATTCGCTCACCTAAGTACTCAATGCAATAACAGAGACCAGCTCTGACACATAAATGTCATTGCCTACAAAAAATGGCCATCATCAGAATATATCTAACTGTTGCTGACCTGGCTATTGACAGGTGCAATACAGATGCCTAGCCAGCCTTCTTATTTAGTTAACCTGGCAATCGTTAGGCGCTATACAGATGACTGTACCGCCTTCTTCTATTCTTCACCGAACAACTGACAGGTGAACAACAGAGCAATAAGTAAAACAGTCGCAAGTGACAGCAATATGCACAATTAATCGCTACGCGTATCTTCAATTAGACAAGCCAATCCAAAAAACATCGTACTGTATGTATTTGCGTTTTAATTATTTTAATAGATCTTATGAATAATATTTAGCTTACCGGATAGCAGCTCAATTACCAAAACCAATGAACCTGTTACTGAAATACTATTTGCTGCCATCTTTAGTAAAAAGTGGTCTGTATCCTTTAACATTCTTTAGCTTTTTTTCACAAACAAGGGCCAATAACTCTTGTTCTTTATAGACCAATCAGAGCAATTCCTTGGTTAATCACGCGATATCATGGCCAGACACTAGCTATGCAAATATGTGCAAGATGAGATGAAATATAAAGTTTTTATGTTACGCAAAGTCCATTTGTTGCACATTTTCTCATAACAACGGGGAAATAACTATAGTGTTCCTAATTCAATGCATCCTGATGAGATCTTATAGTAATACACAAACTGTGAAAGTTAGTCAACAAGGAATGAAAAGTTAATTCTCTATACAGACTGAAAAGCAAATGGTTGACAATTATGTTTTTTTCTCAAACTAGGGGCAATTACTCTGGTCTTTCATGTCCGATCAGTCTTAAATTGGACATTGACTGAGACCTTATGATCATACACAAACAATGCATGTTTGGTCAAGATTAGACCAAAAATAAAGTGTATATCCTCCACATTGTCCATTATTTTCTCACAAACAAGCGGCAATAATCCTGGTGTTTGTGCCCTAAGGGTATCCTTAAAAAATTGTTTGCGGTAACGCGACCCAGAATTTTCAGGGGAGTAGGTAGGTCAATTATTTATTTGTTTATTTTTTGGTGGGAACAAATGTAGATGAGTCTGAGACACGGACCAAATTGTCTTAACACAAAATACAAAAGCAAATAACATACTTAGTGCAGTCCTCTGGAATCAGCGCATCAGGTTACAAACACTGTTCAAAATCCAGGTTAATTTCAAGAAATATTTAGTAAACATTAAAATCAATTGAATTTTACTTTATATCTGAAAATAAACACAACGAAACTTAAATACCGAAAGAAAAGGAAACACCAAAATTGTGTGGACGAAAACAAAAATTGATTCCGGAAACCTATATAAAATGTGAGTTAGGCTTAATTTTGTGATTCGATCGCATTTCCGCAAATCAACATTCTTTTAAGGCTGGCCTAAACTAGGTTATTTTCGGATTATTTTGAAATCCTCTGGTCATACACATACGATGCACGTTTGGTCAAGTTCAGGTGACTATTGAAGTCTGTATGTTGCTGTCCATTTTGCAGTTTTTCTTATGTAAAAGGGACATTATCTTTGGTGTTCCTGGTCCGATCAACCGCATTATCAAACCTATCAAACAGTTTATGGTCATACACAAACTGTGCAAGTTTGGTAATGATTTAATAAAAAGTGAAGTCTCTATCGTGTCTACCTGCCAATTGTTGATGCATTATGGATGACGCGGATGGTTGCCCTATACCAATAGCTCATCGATAAAGAAATGCTCAGATGAGCTCAAAATGGATGTACAAAAAATGGTCAACTCCATAAATAATGCAGCTAGAGTTGTAATTATTGAATACTTCACTCTGCCTTACTACAATCTATTCATGTATGAAGTTTGAGCTCAATACCTTTAGTCATTTTAAGAAAATGGCTGAACAAGGAAATTGACAAAGGGGAATAACTATATAATACTAGTGCAGCAAAATGTATAATTCTGCACACTACACTCCAGGTAACAAACATCTTTCCATTTATGAAGTTTGAGGTCAATCCCTTCAGTATTTTTTAAGTAAATGGCCTGACAATTAAAATTGACGAAGGGAATAACTCAATACATAATCCAGCTAGAGCTATAATTTTTGTGCACTGCATTGCGCCAAACAACCATCTATCCCTGTATGAAGTTTGTAATTTATATCAAAAAGGGTTTGAAAGATATGCTCCAGACAAAAAAAAAATAATTTTCAGACAGACCGACGGACAGATGTTCAGACAGACAGACAAGCTTATTCCAATATAACCCCCTTAAAATGTTGTTGTGCAGGATGGGGGGGGAGGGGGTAAAAAAACATGTTAAAGCAATTTATTTCGAATAGTAATGTTGTTTTATTATTTTAATCAGTTAAGCTATTAAATCAACACCCTGACCATATACATTACTAAAACACCGTTTGCAGTGTCAATTGTTCATTATTAGTAAGCTCAATTCCACCTTAAACTAATAGGTATGATTTTGTCTTGACAAAATATTTTTGCCAAGCAAAAAACAGTTCTTTTAGCTCTAAAGCTCTTAAGTTAACACATTACCTCGATTTTCTCCCACAGGTTCCACAAGTGTAGTAATGCTGACAGCAGCTTGTTCCACAGATACATCCTGAGATTTTCTTTGCTCCTTTTCTTTAGCATGGTGTTCCAACGTAGTGCTTGAGGCCATTTGATGTAGTGCCTTTTCGTGACAAGCACCAGTTCGAGGCTGTGACGAATCACTGTCACTGTCATCTTGCTTCTCTAACTTTGGTTTGCCGTTTGAAGATATTTTTACTTGATAAAAGATCCCATCAACCTTAACAAGCTCACTGCTTTTCAACTCTATATTTTAGCAATAATATGTTTTTGCGGAATAAGTCTCCTTGTTTGTAGATCTCTTATGCACCATGTTGTTCCATGCTTTTCAATGCTGTACTTTAAAACTTCTGCATTTGCATAACTTACACCTTTATTACCAGGTCCTGTTTCATTGCCATTATCCATCATTCTCGCAGTACTCTTGCCATCGTTGTTTGGTGTTAAATGATATTTGCTTACACCATTCTCTTGCACAGACTCAGAAGGAACTCCGTTTGCACTGGACTGCGTGTTCATAGGTGTTCCAATGGCTTTTTCATTTTCTGTTTCTGGATGCATAGACCTACTTGTTTCAATATGAGCATTGTTTTCAGCACAGTCTGACCCATCTTTGTTTCGATTCTGGTGGAGCTTTGTTGGATCATGAAAGTTCATATCGTCGGAATCTGTTCTAATTGTTATATGTTGTCTAATAAATGTGCTGTTCGTCTTTTGTATGGCCACTGTTAATGGTTTACCATCTTTATCCACAATTTTGCCACGATGGTCTACCCTTTCATCAAAAGTATTTTTCTGGGGACTTTTTAGTGTTTCATCATTATTTGCATTTTCAGCACCAATTGTATTCTCAATGTTTGGGTGTTGTGTATTATCACCTTCCTCCATGTCCGCAACTAAATCATTATCATGTCCGCGCTGAGCAATATTTGGTTTATTGTTCTCATTGTCTTCAGAAATATTCAAATTCCCCACAGCACTTATAATCTCATTATTATCTGCATTCTTTTTTTCGGGATCTATATAAAATATGCACAAAATTATACTGCATTGCTGAAAACAAGAATATCGGTAGAACGGATGCTCTTCGATGCCGCATTGATCTCTAACTGTGGCATTTGACCTTAAACATAAGGACCTGATTTATACACAGGCAAATATGTTGAGGCACAAGATTGTGAATCAAAATCCATTCAATAAGATAAAACCCTCACAAGCAAAACACCAATTATAATTTTTGATCCTTAATTATGTCCTTGTCCTTTAACCTACAGTTCATTGGCATGACATGCAACCTCATTTAGGGAAGCTTTTGAACCAAGTTATTTGAAAATACTTCAATCCATGGTGAAGTCATAGTTCGCACAAGCAAAAGACTTATTGTGACCATTCTCCTCTAAGTCTGACCTTGACCCTTTGACCCAGGGAATCTTGAAATTACAACTTTATTTAACAAATAATTTCCTTTTTTTCAACATTGAAAAAATATTATATAATTACCACTTGTCAGGTATTGAAATGATAACATTTTCACCTCAATGATTGTATTAAATACATGTATAATATATATAATAAAATAAAAACTTTCTCACAATTCCAACTGTGAACAAGCCCGATCCCTGACCTGCACGTTATTGGAATTCCAATAAAAGCAACCAGAGGGTCATGATGGCCCAATTCGCTCGCCTAAGTATTCCATGCAATGACAGAGACCAGCTCTGACACATGAATGTAATTGCCTACAAAATAGCCATCATCAGAATATATCTAACTGTTGTTGACCTGGCAATCGACAGGTGCAATACAGATGCCTAGCCAGCCGTATTATGTAGTTAACCTGGCAATCGTTAGCCGCTATACAGATGCCTGTCCCGCCTACTTCTATTATTCACCGGACAACTGACAGGTGAATAACAGAGCAATAAATAAAACAGTCGCAAGTGACAGCAATATACACAATTCTGCGCTACGCATATCATCAATTAGACTAGTCAATCAAACAGATCCTCATACTGCATGTATTTGCGTTTTAATTGTGTTAATAGATCTTATGAATAATATTTAGCTTACCGGTTAGCAGCTCAATTACCAAAACCAATGAACCGGTTACTGAAATACTATTTGTTGCCATCTCTAGTAAAAAGTCTAAATCCTTACTATTCTTTTGCTTTTTTTCACAAACAAGGGCCAATAACTCTTGTTCTTTATAGACCAATCAGAGCAATTCCCTGGTTTATTATGCGATATCATGGCCAGACACAAGCTATGCAAATCTGAGCAAGAATAGATGTAATATAAAGTTTCTATGTTACACTAAGGCCATTTGTTGCACATTTTCTCATAAAAAAGGGAAAATAACTGTAGTGTTCCTGATTCATTGCATCCTAATGAGATCTTATAGTAATACACAAACTGTGAAAGTTAGTCAACAAGGAATGAAAAGTAAATTCTCTATGGAGACTGAAAGGCAAATGGTTGACAATTATGTTTTTTTTTTTTTTCAAACTAGGGGCAATTACCCTGGTCTTTCATGTCCGATCAAACTCAAATTGGACATTGACTGAGACCTTATGATCATACACAAACAGTGCATGTTTGGTCAAGATAAGACCAAAGATAAAGTCTCTATCCTCCACATTGTCCTTTTTTTCTCACAAACAACCGGCAATAATCCTGGTGTTTATACATTAAGGCCATCCTTAAAAACAGTGTTTGTTTGCGGTTACGCGACACAGAATTTTTACGGTGGGTAGGTATGTCGATTTTTTATTTATTTATTTTTTGGTGAGAACAAATGTAGATGACTCTGAGGCAAGGACAAAATTGCCTTAACACAAAATACAAAAGCAAATCACATGCATAGTGTAGTCCTCTGGAATCAGCGCATCAGGTTACAAACACTGTTCAAAATCCAGGTTCATTTCATGAAATATTTAGTATGCATGTAATTCAATTTAATTTTACTTTATATCTGAAAATAAACACAAAGAAACTTAAATATGGGAAGAAAAGAAAACACCGAAATTTCGTGGACAAAAAAAAAACATTGATTGCGGAAGCCTATATAAAATGTGAGTTAGGCCCAATTATTTGATTTGGTCGCATTACCGCATATGAACATTTTATTAAGGCTGGCCTAAACAAGGTTACTTTGGATTATTTTGAAATCCTCTAGTCATACACATACTGTGCAGGTTTGGTCAATTTTAGATGATAATTGAAGTCTGTATGTTGCAGTCCATTTTGCAGTCTTTCTAATGTAAAAGGGGCATTATCATTGGTTTCTGGTCCGATCGACCCCATTATTAGACATATCCAATATTGTATGGTCATACACAAAGTATGCAAGTTAGATAACGATTGAATAACAAGTACAATCTCTATCGTGTCCACCTGCCAATTGTTGACGCATTATGGACGACGCGGGACGGTTGCTATATACCAATAGCTCATGGAGAATGAATGCTCAGGTAATCTTAAAATGGCATTACATAAAATGGACAACTCAACTAAATAATGCAGATAGAGTTGTAATTCTTGAAAACTGCACTCCGCCTTACTACCATCTATTAATGTATGAAGTTTGAGCTCAATACCTTTAGTAATTTTGAGATAATGGCCAAACAAGGAAATTGACAAATGGGACGTAACAAACATATTTCCATTTATGAAGTTTGCGATCAATCCCTTCAGTATCTTATTTCGCAAATGGCCTCACAATTAAAATTGACGAAGGGAATCTCATTGACATTTAAAACTTAATAGTTGTTATGACAATGGAAGTATTAATTGATGTTTGAAATTCATATTTCAAGTTGTTCAATGTCTGTTCAACAAATAATCATCAATAAAGTTATAAGTATCATAGAATATAATTAAAAGCATGATTTCAAGAAGGCTTTGTCCAATGCTAATATAAACAAGTATATGCCATCCATAGTATTTGTCGCATTTATTCTCTGTTGGCAGAGTTAATAAAATCATACGTGTAAGGCAGCTTCCATTATTCATGCTGTATTGTTGCTTATTAATTTGAATTTAGTTTAAATACAAGATGTATGTAAAACTACAAAACTTCTTGTGTTTTATACAGAGATTTATTCTTAGAAATGACTCTCCATGCAACATACAATAACTTTTGGAAACTTGTACTTCATAGGTATTGGTGACTTTCACATCAGTATTACATAATACTTTATTGCATAAACATAAATACAATGTACACTTCAATCTTTAACAGTTCCCAGTTGTATGCTTTCACCATATATCAAAACAAAAATAATCAAGATGACCAAATTGGCATTGGTTGGCTAGCCTCAATGTAAGAAGTGTCATAAAGAAACCTGCGATATATAGAAAAGTAAGCCTTGCCCATGGTGACCGTGTCGACGAATTTGGCGGAAAGTTAACAAATCAATATTTCTGATAAATATACTTCAAAAGCGGTACATATTATGTTATTAGATAAGATTTTCGAAAAAGTGTAATAAATTCATATTTACAAAACAGCCCATACCCCATGATGGCCATGTTTTGAACATATAACAAGTGCTGTCACAGGACAGCAGGATCGACTATTCAAACTGCTTTGTCAGGGATATGGGACTTTAAAAATGTTATGGGTCTGTGCCAGAGACCTTATATAATGACCAAATTACTGAAACGTTGTTGTATGTTATAGGAAAACAAGAGGGCCATAAGGCGCTAGGTGGATCACTGTTCTAAACAAGTTTCTTGATAAAGATTTGGCTTAAAATATGGCCTCTAGAGTGTTCACAAACCTTTTTTCAATTTGGCATGGCGACCTAATTTCTGACCCCAAATGACCTGGTTTCGAACGTGTATCGGTTATCATTGGATCAAATGTTCTAAGCAAGGTTTGTGGTGATTGGCCTTTGAATCTGGCCTCTAGAGTGTTATTAATCTTTTTGTTCAATTTGGTGTTGTGACCTAGATTTTTTACCCCATTTGACCCAGTTTCGAACTCGTCTGAGATATAATTGAAACAAATGTTCTGAACAATTTTCTAGAAGATTGTGCAACAAAATGTGACTCCTAGTGTTCAGAAGCTTTTTCTTGAATTTGCCCTCGTTACCTAGTTTTTGACCCCACGTGGCAGGATTTTGAATTCATCCAACATTTCATTGGGACAAATGTGCTGAGCAAGTTTCATGACGACTGGACTGTAAATGTGGCATCTATGGCGTTCACAAGTTTTGTTTTCAATTTTCCGTAGTGACCTAGATTTTGACCCCACATGCACAGTTTTGATCTCCGAAATATAATTGGGGCAAATGTTCTGAGCAAGTTTTATGATGATTAGGCTAAACATGTTGCCTATAGAGTGTTCGCGATATTTTTCTTACATTTGCCCTAGTGTTATTAACATAATAAACTATACCACGTACAAACAGTATTATGTCAATTGTTTGCGCGTAAACACTGGACGGCACAAGCAAACATTATAATAGTAGTCTAAGTCAGTGTTTTAAGTTCAAAACATACTTTTTCGCATGAAATATTTACTAATTTTGAACAAAACTATTTTTATTCATACCTCGTGGTGGCGGTGCTGGTGGCAGATGTTCGTTTACCTCTGAAATACAAAGAAAATATTCTACATAGTTCTTTAAAACCGTGAAGACCTTTTGATAAACGATAATTTTTGTAACAATGGTCAAATAAGATCAATTTAGTAGATGTTATGCAAAGCAAATACAAATAATGCAAAACATATCATGCTTTTTGTGCTGCTTGATTTTCAGTTAACTCAAATTTTTTCTAAATTTTAGGGACACATTTTCAGTATTTGCGTTTATAGTCTTATAGTGGTAATCGACTATCAGTATTAAAGAAATGTAAATGTGAATGATAGAAACTCAAACTACTAATCAAGATACTAGAAACAACAATCAAATGCATGGACCATTTTAGTGAAATATGTTTGAAATGGGTACAGCAATGAGTACATTAGCATGAGACATCACGAATATCAAAATATCAATAAAAACGGTCCTGCCCAATAGCGCCTATGTTTAAGGCAATCAAATTAATTTATTTGCAGAGAGTCATCTAATAAACATTTATCTGACATTAGTTTGAAATCCACTTGTTTCTGACAAGACGATTTTTAAAGATTTGTATGCAACAACATAAGGAATACTGCCATGCAAATGCAATGATGTAACTTTTCAAATATTCAATTATCTTTACAAAAATAATTCAACATAGTCATAATAGGAAAACCGCTTCACTTATCCAATGGCCACCACGTTGAAAAATCAAAAAGACATTGGGTAGCGGGTCATCCAACGACCATTTTTCTGAAACATGTTTGCAATTTGTCCATATTTTCAAAGATCTAAATTAAGCTATATATGAAAACAGCTCCACTCCTTGACGGCCAGTGTGTACATGGAACAAATTAAAATTAACTCACAAAAATATACATGTAGACCGTCATGCAATGGTTAATGCATTGAACAAAGTTTGAAATTGGCCAACTTGTTTCAGACAAAAGACTTTTAAAGTTTTCAAAAAAAAACAACATAAAATTACCGCGTCAACATGATTTAAAGGCCTCCGGTAGAAAGTCGTACCAGGAACATTTTACTGGAGAATTGTGTTGTTTTTAATTGGAACATTAAATTCAGACAAGAAGACTTTCCAAGTCTCTCATATGAATTGTAATAACAAGTGCATCTCCCCCCTGGCGGCAATGATGTTTTTCAAATAAATTAGAATTGCGCAACTTCTCAGTCTTTCTGTTGACAATGTTGATTTGTTTTAATAATTAAAGATACGTAGGTCGAATAGTTTTAAACATGGGTTCGTTAGTCTTCTACAAGACCTTTATATTTTAATAAACCATATAACGAAACAGCCACGTCACTTGGCAATCATGTTGTCTAATAACCAAACTGATTCGCAGGCATTTGGTAGAGTGTCACCTAAAGATTTCAATATATTCATGACAGAAGAATGCCCAACCCCAGGCGGTCGAGCTTTAAAATATTAACGGAAACTGAAAAGAATAGGGTTACCTCAATGGAAGCAGGATCAACATAACATACATGATATTTAACCTTAAACAGGATCTTTGTTCTGTTGAAAATGGGATCACCAGTCGATTCCTTTCTTGGCAAAACCTGCTGCCCTGCCAAAAACAGTGGCATTTTTCTTATAGAACGATAATGACTAAACGTTTATTTTGATTGTAGCTGTAATGTAAGCTCATTCGTGAGTTTTGATCAAGCTAATCGAATTTAGATCTCATGCAAAATTAAGGAGAAAATAGTGCCATACCTAATGTTAGTACAATACAAAGTATTTCCAAAACGTTTAACAGAATGATAAATTTTAAGACTGTTAACTTTTACATGAGAACAAGTCAGCTGTTTTGTTGCGTACACAAATAGTATCTGTGTTGATTATTGCTACAATGAGATGTATTTTGCTATCAAAGCATACGTAATGTGTGGACCTTTGTGTTATTAATTTGGAGTACTGTTCCAAAACATCTATGTTTGGACTGGTTCTCATTACGACTTTCAAACTAGTAGGGGCATACCTAGGCATAATATGTTATGTACGTTTTTATAAATGGCTTATGTGGACACGGAAAGTGCTTGTATTTGAATAACACATTCCAATACGGAAACTAACAGGGAATAAGAAGTACAGGAGTGTATGGCGTTTAACATAAAAAAGAATGTGTCATTTAATTTCCTAATTGGCTGCTTTACGCTGTATTGTTGTGGCAAACAAAGTGTACAAATTAATTGTATAATACATCCATTCATTTGAATTCAGTATAAGTCCATACACGTAAAAAGCCAGTTTCGAATTTCGACCTTTAAGTTTGACCTTGACATTTGAATTACAGTCCTGCTTTTTGCACTTGACATGCCGTTTCATTTAGTTACACATGACTGCGCTTGACCTGCCGTCTTATTTCGTGCAGACAATTGAGCTATAAGTGTGACCTTGACCTTTGACCTACGGACCAGGTTTATGTGCCCTTCACGCCGTCTCATTGAGGATAACATTCGTGCCAAGTAGTTTGAAATACATGGAAAGTTAAAACACAGACACGCAATGTGCCAATTTTGACATTTTACCCTAGGTGTGACCTTTACCTTCGACCTACGGGCCTTATTCATGAGCACTACACTCCAGCTCGTTGCGAAAAACATTTGTGCCAAGTAAATAATCAAAGGCAATTACTCCCTAACAAATCATCAGACCTGAACGACCTGATAATATGCACATGTCCTCTTCAAGGGGATGCTTCATATAAAGCTTCATTGAATTTGAGTTATAAGTTTTTGAGATCTCGCGCTGAAACGACACTACCCTATTAAAATGTCCTATTATAAAATTTCATATATATAAACGGCAATAACTCCCTAAAAATCATCAGACAGAATGACCTTACAATGTGTGCATGTCCTCAGTAGTGATGCTGCATATCAAGTTTTATTAAATACAATATATTACTTGCTGAGATCTCGCGCGGAAACGAAACTTTCAAATTAAAATTTGTTATGTATAATCAAAGGTCAGTAATTCCCTGAAAAATCATCCGACCGGAATGACCTGACAATATGCGCATTTTCTCCTGGTAGGGATGGTGCATATAAAGTTTGACTGAATTCAAGTGATTAGTTACTAAGATCTCGCGCGGACACGAAGTACTTGAAAGAACGGAAGGACAAAACGACGGACGCACATTGAGCATGATGGATTAAACTGTCGGAGAAGACTAGTAGCATCTTATACCTGAACAAACTGAATGGCTGTTAAATTAGAATGCGGACAGACGGAAGAAGCCCAGGCTATATGTCCTGCATTTGTAGTGTCCACATATTGTTAAATTGAGAAATTTTACAATACTTGTCACCAATTCAAAAAGAAAAATGTATTATATACAAATGAACGAAAGGACGCATAAATATATTCGAACGTGCGTTTTTTTCGTTATAGATAAAACATGACAACATTTGTAAAGCGTGTGTCACGTCGCTATTTATTAAACCGCGTGTACATGAACCTCTTACAAAGCGTTAAAAAAAATGAAAAAACACAACTATAGTTTAAGCATGCAAAGCCCAGTTGGTTTAATGCTTAGCGTGTCAGGTTTTTGATCCCGAGGACGTGGCTAAGTGCCCCGGCATGACATGGAATATTTGGGCTTGTGAGTCAAGATATTTAATTAATTTAACTGCAGTGGACCAAACGAATCTGTTATTAGAGGACTCCCCATGAAACACTGGAACACTTGAATAAAGTGTCATCAAGACCGACTAAAAACTGTAAAAATATGACATGATTTACAAAAATATGCACTCTTCGAAGAAAAAGTCGTTCAGATATTTTGTTCTATTTTTAGCTCCAGTGACCATCTAGTGTAGTGGTCCAGAACTATCTGCGTGTGTTCGGTAGATGACTATCACTTATGTTGTGTACAGATTTACTAATATTGACTTAAAACGATCGAAGATATGGTAGAAATACAGAAGTTTGAGTGCAATATTATAGTTTAATCTCTAGCGACCATTTTGTGCAGTAGATCAAAACCATTTAACCACTACTGGTAGAGGACCATCAATGTAATATGTATGTGGGATTATTTAACAATCTAGCAGCATGTTTTCCTGTTTTAGCTCAAGCGGCCATTTGGTGCAGTGAAGCGGTACCAGCTGCGCAGGTTTGGTGAACGAACATTTCGTGGAGCATTTGTGTAACGTTTTATCACGATTGACAAAAATATTTTCAGGAATACGTAACTTTAATGCAAAATTATATTTAAGCCAGACGGCCATATTGTGAATTGGATCAGAACCGGTTTAATATGTTTGGTAGATTATAATCAAAGTAAAATTTGTGTGAAAATATTTGAAAATCGAAATTAAAAGTATTAGTCTGTTGCCGTTTTATATAGTAACATATTCCTAATTGTTGTACGGTCTTTAGAAAACATGTATTTAGCACATGTATTTTATTATGTGTTTGCATCACACACAGTATGTTGTGTTAAAATGCCTTAAACTAGTATACTGGAAACCAATTAAAAGATTACAAGGCCTGCACTGCGAAACCAAATATGTTGCGAGTGACGTTTCAAGCAGTCGGAAATCATAACTTTTATATGAAAACAATAATATTGCTTACAATGTAAAAGTTGAATATTTCAGTGAAGATTTTGACCAAAGAAAGGTATGTACGTATTCGAAATTAAACCACAAATATGAAAAGGCGGAAGCTGATATCAAAATAACAATTATAAATGGCCACATTTAAGTTTTTACATGCGTGTACCTGTTTCTGATGATATAGCATGATCCGTTTGTCCTTTAATATGTGTGTCCTCTTTTTCTGTAAACATACTCTCTGCAAAAGCATAGTTCCTGCAGAACGGTTATGAGTTTGAATCTTCAATTTTAAAAGTAAGTACTCTTATAACATAATTTATCATACCACTGCTGAAATCGGCCTGAAACAAAGGTGCCTGATATATAATTGTTATATCAGGTCGTTTATATTAGTCCATGTTTGAAGGTATGTCACATTACCCGTAATCAACTATAAAGGCAATATTTTCGGTAATAATGAATCAGATTCAACAAAACAAACAATTTAAACCAAAAACGTATAAAGTTTATTACTTTTAATTGCCATCAATCACACACACGTTAATTTTGTTAAATATTCACATAAACCCGCACTTTGACGTCATCAATGGAACAATCAAACATTCATACACATTTCTATGCATTCCAAATAAATGCACTAAATGTCACTACACAAGATCAGTTTATTTTAAGCAGCAAACATTTTTTACGAAAAAAATAAAAATGCTATAGTCAATATTGACACGATCTTGAAAATGTCGATTTCAATTCACAACTCCAGACTGGCGTCTCCAAAAAATTCGGTGACGTTTGTTCTCCGATAACATTGATCATTGCAATCCATTACAGCGTGCATTTTCAGTATTATTTGAATGAACGGGTGTGTAATCTATGTTTTCGTAGTGAAAACACCTCATTTATCATTACGTATTGATAATAATATGGTAATACATAACTACATTTTACGTGAAAGTGTAAAAGCCGCTTCAGCAAAATCAGTACTGTTCTTAGATTGTAAATATATTTTGTAGCTAATTTGGAATAATTTGTAGAAAACCGTGGACTAATATATAGAAAAACAGGTCACTGCCTGGTCTTGTGTAATATATCTTGTTCTGCCTCGCCGTTATATTAATCTAAGCCTCGCCTGATATATAACACAAGACCAGGCAGTAACATTTTATTATCTATATATAATTAATTACGGCGAAAATAACGTCGTAGTTGATGATATAAGCATACTAACCAATTGGAAAAAAAAACTGCGTAGGAGTTCAAATATGCAATAAGCAAAAATAAATTGTAATTTTGACATGACATGTCATTGCTTACGGCGTGATTTCAATATCAATATAGAAAAGATACCAACACATAATTGCTTATACAAAATTTAGATGTGTACTTGTTATCATGAATCCGTTTAATCTGAATACATTATGTAAACATTTGCACCACATACACATATATTACCTTGACTGTCGATAACGTCTCCTCGCATATCTCATCACTTCCGGTACACGACTCTTCGAGGAAACCGATATCAAACGCAGGGTCATTCAATAACTCCTTTATGCCGCTGCTGCGCTTGAAGGCGTATCCGCTAAAATGACTTTCGCTATCGAGACAGTGTAACTTTAACTTTATCTCCTCGAGTTCTTGTTTTACTTGGATTAATAAGACATACAGCCTTTTGACGTGGTTTTGTGTTAGTAAAATATCAATTAACTCTTGGCGTTCTTGAATACGCTTTCTGTGTTCATAACAAAATGTCCGAACTTGTGTTAGACGCTTAGTGTTTGTTTCAAAAGTCTCGCTGCACAGTTCTAGGCATTTGGATTGAAGACGATCAAACCACGTATAAATCTCTGTACGTAATTGTTGACATTCCTTCAGAAACTCCTCTTGACATGCCTTGTTGTCATCCGTATTTTTCTCAATTTTATTTACAGTAGACTTTAAGTTTTCTTCCAATTCTTGTAGGTTTAACTTGCAAGCAACGACTTCTTTGTCCTCCACGTTTATTTCAAATAAATCAACAACTTTACAGGATTTGTGAAATGAAAAAACACATCGCCCACATAGTGTGTCTGTATGTTCCATACAGAAGAAAACTAAGTTCTCTGTTGTATGTTTTACGCATTTTTGTGTATGAATATCACTGTCTCTAACATTTGGTTTGGAAACATGACGTGTTTGGTCGCTTGAAATACTCGGAGCTAAAGCAGGTTTATTTGTTTCAATTAAAAAAGCCACGTGATTCTGAAATAATTTGCTTGACTTTTTGTGAATCTGAAAACACGTTTCACAAATTTTAAAATTACAGTTTTCGCAGAAAGCAACCACCGTCTCCGAGGTGCACACACCACATTCATTTAAATCACAATCCATTATGTGGTAATGTTGCAAATACAATGCTTTGTCCTGAAACATATTATAAGAAATCTGTAAATTTAAGATCAATCATAAACGCACAATAGACTAAAAGGAATCAGTTATAAAATACTTTCACAGGCAATACAAAATAAATATTATATATATACTGACAGCAACTGCCCATATTAAGATTAGTGTGTCATCTTGACAAAAGTTTTATATAAGTATTGAATACATTGTAAATATATTGACACTTGCTTAAAAAAGCACGCATTGTCCAAACGCAAGCTACGCGATAAAGCTACATGTAAAATCAAACATTATGCAGATAGCGAAATTCTTTTCGCGTACATGTGTATACTTGAACACGGTGCATAATATGCTCTGGCGCACATGTTGCAATAGTACGAATGTGTTTATAGACGAGTTTTACATTCACGTTTTTGCGATTATCACGAAACAGGAACATTTAAGCAAATAAAATAACGACTAGCGATGTATTGAAAGTGGTCAAATATAAAGTAATAAAATCCAACTGCGTCAGCAGGAGAGAAACTTTTATTAACAACATACGGTCCTTTATTTCGGGCAGTACTGGTTTCTTAGTGGCTCATGCTAAATGCATTTTAAATATTCCCTGTTTCAAATGGAGAAGTTAATTTGAAAATGGTATATCCTGTTGATATATATCAGTTCTATACCAGGTTAGATAGATACTTGTTTGGATATGGTTAAGTACAATGAACACTCAATTGATACTGTTTATTAAACGCAATGCTGTTCAACCTAAATTGACTGACGAAAATCAATAACCGTTTTCGACAACTTACAGTCTGTCCTGCTGCATTTCTATGTCTTTATTTATATTACACGCGAAATAACAACTATAGTCGTAAATAAGCGTTATTTATGGAGCTTTCACATCTTGACATACCAGAATACAGTGTTCATGCCACTCGACTTATAAAGTAAACAAAAACAACACATTTTTCTTGGGAACATAAATATGCTATTTTATATGTTTATTTATATATTTTAACAAACGATTTATATATGTTTATCTATATACCAATAATAACTATCATATTTATAACAGTTGTGCTGTACTAACATTGAGGGAATTTGCTTGTTCAAAGTGTATGCCATGGGTAATTTTCTAACAGAATATTTGAAGAACGAATTACCTTTTAAATTTATATAAATAGTAACACTCCATTCAAACACATAACCAAAGCATGTTTTTGTTTAACGTATATTCAATCTAGCACAAATATTAAGTAATATAAGAACGATTAAGCCAACAATTATGCATCTATCAATATATTTCCCGAATGCGGGGGGGGGGTGGCGGCGGACAAACCCAGCGGAATGTGACTAATTGTATTTGTGGGGTCAAGATTTTTGTCTTAATCCCCTTATTCGGGGATGCTTAATTGATGCATCCAATGGCCAGAATGGCCAGAGGTTCAATATTACCGGGATTTAAATTCTGAACAGTCTCTTTCCCGGGACCCGGAATTATTCGGCGTGTCAATTTGCAGCCGGTCGGGAATTACTTACAGTCTAAAAGTCCCGTATATTCCCGCCGCTCACCTCTCATGGGGGAAAATATTGATAGGTGCATTATGAGTGCAACAATGTCAATGAGCGGGTGGCCAGTTCATGCACGTTTTATACGGAAATAAAAAGTGCTCATTATGAATATAGCTATGTTTAGCTTTACATGATTTATTAGTTGATAACAATATTAAGCTATCAGAAGGCAACGAACACTAATTACCCCTAACCATACAAACAGCTATAATAATATATAAGGTCAATTTATATTAAATAAAACCGCCTTTGTGAAGATAGTGGAAATAGAAAGTAGACAATACCTTAACATGTCAATGCAATTATTAATGCGGATTAAAAGAAAACCTATAATTATGAAACATCGTACACAATAATCGAATAAAATACGTTAAATATAAAATGTAACTAACACAAACCTTTAATTACACAGCCATCCGTTCATCTAGATTATGTCAATATGTAGGTACATGTATTTTTTCGATAAAACGACCAACACAACGGTACGCCTCGGATTTAACTGCTATCTTTTAACTGCTGTCATGTCAGTTAAGTTATAAGTTACTGTATTCAACACTCAAATACAGGAAACCGTCTTCGCTACTATCCTTTTCTTTTTCCGTATCATACAGGTAGCCCGTGTTAACACAAACACTCGGTCGAATTCGGCAATTATCGAAATGCATACTTACAACTTCAATATAATGATATTGTTAGATGTAGGTTTATAGTTTGGCATATACCTTTATCAAATAAATAGAACATACATGAAATAAATTGCTTATCTCTACTCGTTTAACAAAGGGCAAACGAGAATAACAACCAATTATTGCGATGTATTGTGTATTTAATCCAATGTAATTAAAAATGATTCAATAATATCCCATACGTGTTAATGTTTTGTCGTTAATGGGGCAAATAATGACATCACACAACTAATTTCCGAGATGAACATAATCTACGAGAATAAAATAGTTCGTACTTTGTTATGGTATTTTAAATAGTATTATGCTGAAAAAGGTATAAAATAAATGCAATATTACACTAGTATGGTGTTCTGAGAACTTGCATCAGTCTCGTTGGTTGTGTTAAGTAGCATCGCACTCGAGGCGCCTCTCGTGCGATGCTACTTAACACAAACAACTCGATTGATACAATAGTCTATATTTACTATTTGGCAAGCGATGGTGAACATTACGGGATCAATAATAACAACTAATTGTTAACACAAGAGCTTTTTGTAAAACAGTGTGCATCATCTAGGTTAAAAGTATGCAGACGACAGTTTGTTGTTATTGCTAGTCCAATTATATTGACCACGGTCACTTATCAGTTCACAAAGAGTGTTGAAGGTGCTCATAGGTGTAAATGCGTACATGTGCTCTGAAACAAGATGTCACCATCCTAGTTATGTCGCGGAAACAGACAGCGAAATTGTCAGCAAAGATTTGCATGTGCCAAATGAATGGTTTGAAGTATTTCCTATTAAATAAAACTGCTAAATCGCAACATAGTTCGAATATGTAGACTAGAGTCCGTGTATGCATTTTTCTCATCGTGCGTTGGTGGTGGCAGTAAACAACACAATTAAGTCACTTTAGTATAACGCCACCATCAGTTTACCAAAACTGCTGCCGATGATCGTATATTCGAATGCATCATCAATCGAATATACGAATATCATGTTTGGTTATCGTTTCCATCTCTAGTTAAGCAATCTTTAAAATATCACGTGTAGTGAAGATCTTATGAAAACTGTTGGACGTACACAGCGTAAACGGCTGAAAGGTCAATTTTATATACATCGAACGCGATAACTCCGCAGTTTCTGCGGTGATATGGCGGATTATCAAACTTGGCCGAGGCATGCACAAACATTTTCATGATGTTTGGTGAAGATCAGATGAAAACTGATTGGACTTACAGAGCGCAAATGGTTAAAAAGACCAATTAAATATACTTCGAGGGCCACAACTCCACAATCCCTTAGGCGATTTGGTTGAACATCGAGCTTGGTTGATATATCATGCCCACAATCAGTTCAATTTCAGATAAATCGAGGGTCATTTATTCACAATTCCTAAGACGATTTGATTGATTGATTAGCCTATATGTTTAATGTGCGAAAACCCTCGGTACACCGGAACCTCTGTCCACCGAACATGTGTGACAATCTGATGTTATCGATTATCTTTAGCGCGCGATTGTCTTGTCGCAGGGTGATTGCACGCTTAATCTGAGAATTAAAGGCAACAGTTCGACATCATATTAGGACTCCAGATAAGGGTGTTTAGTCGCAAAATAAATGGATATTGCCTTTAAAGTGTGAACAACACACAGTATGTTAATTAGACTGTTTCATCATTTGTTTAGCAAATATTTAAACATTTTACAAACAATTTATATAACTCAGGTAATAACTATTAATGATGTAATAATTATTAATGATTACTTTAATTAAAACATAATTGGAATGATGTTGGTCGAATTAACAGTCTATCAAAGCAATCAAAGCAATGTTGAGCAGAACCGGCTTTCTTGAAAGAAATGATATAGATTTTATGCTCGATGTTACTTACGAACTATCATTTTTCTGCAAAGTTAGTACAGTGTTAAAATGTCTGAGCCACCTTCTAAACGTCGACGGGTTGAATTAACTCTCGAAAACAAAATAAAATTGATCAGTGATGCAGAATCTATCCCAAACCTCGCTTAAGGTTCTGAGTGAAAAGCATGGAGTAGGCAGGTCTACAGTTAGTGACATAATTCGTCGAAAATCTACTTACAGTGAACAGTGGGAGAAAAATGCTGCGCGGGAGAAATGTCGTTTTGGAAATGCATGTCAATTTGACAAAGTTATCGATCTGGTTTGATTTCAAAATGTGTTGTATGTTATAATAATGCGTTACGTTTTAAATTAGTACTGTCATAAAACGACATATTGAATAAATCTGAATGAAACGAATAAATAAATATAATATAGATGCATTATTGTATTTTGCCTCCAACCCTCAGTAAACCGGAACTCCCTGAAAACCGAATATTTGGTCCGGTCCGGTCGGTGTTCGGTATAGAGGGAGTACACTGTAGTATACATGTACATTAATTAACATGTTAAGTTTTCCAATAACTTAATACCAATCGATGTTCATTATTGAAAAGGTACGATCTGCAGTAAAAATACATTTTGGTCAACATTACGATATACTTTGTTAATGATCTAAACTTATAGCTTCATGTAGTGGGATCAATTTGTGACATAGTTTGGCCAAAATCTTCAGAAAATGGAAAAGCACAAAACTCGGTACACATGTTTATTGGGGCATTTAAAACATTGTTTTCATGAGACCCAATCTATATCTGTAAAAATGGTGGACGGCGGCCATTTTTAAATGGCTGTCTGTCGTCGGTCCGTCTGTTCCGAAACCTGTCCGGACTCGAACTTCCCCATGCATTGAATGATTTCGAAATTGATTGGCACAAATGTTAACATAAATGAGACGGTGTGTCGGGCCCAGCGAGAACCAGATGGCTAGATTTAAGGTCAAGTCATACTTTGAGGTCAAAGATCAAAATACAGCACTTTAATGTCAAAATAAGGCTTGTCCGACCTCTAACTTCCCCATGCATTGAAGGATTTCAAAATTAATTGGCACACCTGTTAATTTAAATGAGAAGGTGTTTTTCACGCAAGCATCTGATGGCTACCTTCAAGGTCAAAGTTATATTTTTAGGTCAAAGGTCAAAATTGAGCACTTTATTGTTAAATCCCGGTTTATCCGGGTTTTAACTTTCCAATACATGGCAGGATTTTGAAATACTTTGGTACAACTGTTAACCTAAATAAGAAGGTGTGGCTCACACAAGAACTGTGCGGCTACCTTTAAGGTTAAGGTCATATTTTGAGGTCAAAGGTCAAAATACAAGTATTTTTTATTGTCAAAAATATCGCTTGTCAGAGCTTTAATTTCCACATGCATTTACGGATTCCAAAACAACTTGGCAAGAATGTCAATCTATGAGAGACGATATGTCGCGCACAAGAACCGGATGTTTACCATAAAGGTAAAGGTCATACTTTGAGGTCAAAGTTCAAAATAGAACGCTTTATCATCAAAATATTGCTTTAACCTCCCAATGCATGGAAAGATTCTTAAATAACGTGTCACAATTTAGTTTAACCGAGATAAGACGATGTGTCGATCTCAAGAATTGGATGGCCACCATTAAGGTAATACTTTGAGGTAGTAACATTTCAAAATAAAATGTTTAATTGTCAAAATAGTGCTTGTTCAAAACAATCACATTCCGTGAATTGAAGGATTTCGAAATAACTCATCATACAAATTAAAACTAAACTATCATCAAAATTCAAATACGATCTATTTTCTACTTTTACACTGGCAATGATAACGTATTGCCCCCCACAAAAAGAGTTACCTTGCAATGCGTTTCAGCTAACATTACTGTAAACAAAATGATTAAAGATAAATGCTGCTACAACATATATCACTGTAAGACAAAATGTCAACAATATACATACATAAACACAAGTATATTAACTGTATAAAATCAGCAAATAAATTACCATTTAATGCCAAATAAATTTACTATTTTGATACCACGTCGTTTATTCTAAAAAGGGGTTTAATAGGTATCATTGTGTCATGACCATCTCCGACATAGATTAGATATTGTGAATTAATAGGGAACGAAATAATAATTAAAATAGCGAATTGCACTTGATAATGCTGTGCAGAGCGATTCAGCCTTGCATCTTCCATAACAGCCCTTTTATGGGTTACAACCACACCCGAGAACCATGACACTGCAGCTTGTGGCAAAGAAGACCAAACAGGTCTCTATTTGTCAGCCTTTACTCTGATCCGGCCCCATTCGGAAGGACAAGTAGTCGGAAGAGAAATTTAGTGAGTTTTAAATAGCGTGAACTGTAATATATCTATAGATTTTTGCCAGCCCCAAAAGCTATCC
This sequence comes from Congeria kusceri, assembly GCA_027627225.1. NCBI lineage: Eukaryota > Metazoa > Mollusca > Bivalvia > Myida > Dreissenidae > Congeria > Congeria kusceri. The sequence continues at coordinate 56,243,407 of CM051034.1, forward strand.
ACAATTCAGAAACTGAAATCTGTTGACAAATTTCTACGACAAGTACTAACACATATATCCACATTTTTTATCATAGCAGTCTGCTAGCCCTGCATCGCCACAGCAGCCACATGCAAAATGAGTTCTACACCCGCTTCTTCGTGACCAAAGGGTGATAATCTACTGTAATGTAATTAACAACACCACCATTTTGAGTAGAAAAACAAAACATCTTTGGGGTCCATGAGCACAACCTGCTAAGCTAAGAAATAGAACAACACCCTTTTCCATTGTTGCATATTTTATTCTGTCCTGCTTGTACACATCCCAAAACCACTGTGCCGCTTGACTGAATACATTTGACGACCAAGATATGGAGCAAAAATGGTGTCTGCATAATCTTGAAATGTCTGATCACCTGTAGGCTGACAACAACAGCACCTTCTACTGTTAGTGCATCAATCTCTGGGGCGTCCAGTTTGACTTAAAAATGTTTTTTAAGACAGGATACAAGATCAGACATTGTTCCATTCATAAATTAGTTTAAACCTATTTATTTTTAGCTCGATTGCATCGAAAGCCTTAGGCTTATAGAGACACTCTCGAGTCCGTTTCCTGGGTAGAACCAGTACTTGGTGTCTTCGGGGGAGACACTGAGAACGCTCCCAGAGTGGGGATAGAACCCGGGACCTCCCGATCGCTAGGCGGACACCATATCCACTACGCCACCACTTTGTTATCGAGAAGGTGGAACCGCCGTGTTTTCATGGTCAAAGAAATTATTAAGGTTGCCGTGCCGGACTTGGCAAGAAACATACAACCTGGAAAAAAGATAACATTCTTGTTTTTGGTAGATAATTTATGTTTCTCATTGAACAGTTGCTTATGTGAAATGTAGACATTTCATGAATAAGCAAAAACATTTACTACACCAGTGACTTAAAATCTCAGAGTGACTAACCAGAAAAGAAACATTAGATATATGTTTTCCTTGTGCGTTCGCCACACATCAAGAGTAGTTCAATGACCCTCTTCTGATGCACCAAATGCATTCTCCATTATTAAGTACAACAATGCTGCTGTCACTTGTTGTCTTACCCACATGGGATGCTCTAAGAAAGGTGGTCAGCTGTACAGGAGACGCCCCATTGGCCTGCTCAAGAGCACTGGTCCAACCACTGTTCTCAAGCCAATCACCAAGGGTCTTGAGAACTACATTTTTACATGTACATGTAATCCACCTAACATCATTAAAAAGCCATTTTCGCACAAGTGGTATACCCATATTTATTACACATGTAAACATATGTTAAGCAATCGCAAAGCTAGACTTATCGCATGCAATGAATGGAGTTTGGCAGTAGAACTTTAAGCTAATGTGTTATGTTTTGTTTACAATAGCCTTTGAATACTTAATCATGGAAACATATTCAGTTTGTTATTTAAAGAATGGAGGCAATTTAGAAATGTCAACTGGTTGTTCAGTGTAGATTCCTGCAAACTGATTAGAGTGGTAAACGGACCAAGACAGATCAAGGTCTCCAACGTATGTATATACACTCAATCACACTTTTAACGCAACACTGTTTTTTCACAATTTCTCAACTATTTATCAATATATTTCGTCCAAATTTGGAATATAAATACATTTGTAAAGGTCTCCTATAATGGAAATAAATTAATATAATCAATAACATGTGCACCTGTCCCGTGACTGAGCGTCATGGATGAATGATGTCAGTGCACAAGTGTTAATAATGATTTTAAACAACATATTCTTGAAACACAAATTAATGGGGCTATGTCAACGAAAAACTAGATTCCTATTGCCAATGATATTATTTGATATAAATGCGCTTTACTAAGACATGTGCATTAAATAAATAAAAATGATACAATACACAATACAATATTTGATAAATACAAATTAGCAAAAACGCCTGAAAAAGAACACCACAAGCGGGCATCGAACTCACGACTTAGGAGCCATACGAATAAATGACAGTAGACAGCGCTTTAACCAACTGCGCTATCATGCTTGGTAAGGAGTTGTTTGTAAACTGAACTTTTACAAAATACTCACAATTCTGACGTCAAAATATAAACTGGAAAAGTGCCAAACAAACACAACCCAATTTATAAATTTATTTTTATCTCAGAATGCGTGCACTCTTTACCCATTATATATTTCCTGTTTTAACCGTTATTATAAACCAGCATTTTTATCTAAATTTCATTTTTTTTAAGAAATTGCCCACCCCCCTTGAGGCCCTTTTCGATGATATAGACCTTTTATTAACTTCTGAGAAGTAAGAATTATACGTGTTGTGTGAGAAGTGTGATTAACTGTATTTTATATACAGCTATTAAAAAAACTGACGATTTTTTTACATCAGATTTATTAATCTTCTGCTATTGATATAAATGGCAAAACTATAACAAAGGGAGACAACTAATACTTAGTGTTTTAATGATTTATGCTTTTTAAGGTATTTTGTCTATCCACTATACCGTATTAAATACCTAAATATGTTTTTAATAGTGTTTATTTAATAGTTCCTGCTTTATTTATGGATATGACTATTATAATAAGAATAACTTTGACTTTTTACAGCTTTTAATGATAAATTTACCCACAAAATGACGTACAAGATCAGCAGAAGTTAAAAATAAATAGGTTAACTATATTAAAATTAAACATGTTAGATAATATTTTCATCATTTTCACGTGCTTTATATAGATATCTTCCTTAATATTTCTTATTGCTAAAAACTATGTATGTATATGGCATTCATCTTGGATTTGTAATCCATCTTGGATTTTGGCGTTCGGTCTCATGCTCATTTTTTGTTGTTTTACCTTTATGTGCAAACGCTGCCAAATATGGTGCTTTTCCCATTTTGTGAAGTATTTTGTGAAGAATTGATCCCACTAATGGCGATGTCCTATAACAAGAAAATCATGTTACTAAAATTGTAATTTTGTCAGGAGCTTATTAGAGTTTACGTATTTTAAAGCAGTAGAAAATAATACTCCAATGGTTATATTCATACACCTAATTTGCATCTACCTTCTGACAAGGGAAAATTGAAACAAAAGTTTTAGCGTATGTTTATTCTTGAATATGATACACAACATGCAAACATCTACAATTACTGAACTATACGTGTAACAAATTCATAACTGTTATAGCTGTGATGTATGATATGCGTTGTAACACTAACAAGGCTTGTGTATTGTATAGCTTAGGTCTGTATATGTTGTATTCAATTCCAAGCCTATATTCCATAACAACTAAAACTATCACTAAAGGTGATTAATACCCATACACACCGCGTTGGCACAGATGTAGTGCTAGACACAGATGAACAGCTTTGACACAGATGTATAACTTTATCACAGAACAATGTATTGAATAAATGACAAAATGACCTGCATAAATGGGCTTGAAATGCAAAATGAAGAGTGCAAGGGGAAACGATTCACATATATTTGCCCTAGAAATCCGATCTTGATCTTTGACTGGTAAGCATGAGACATGTGCATGACACCTGTTTAGTCATGTCGAGTAACAATTTGAAGTAATATTAAAATCATTAGAGGCATTTAGAAGTTACTGAGAGGAACAAAATGAAAATATTAAACCTCTGACCTTAAATTGTGACCATGACCTTTGACCTACAAGCATGGGTCGTGTACGCGACACTTCATCTGGTCATGAGGAATAATTATTTAAAGTTATATTACAATTCTACTAGGCATTTATAATGAAGTTATGCAGCGGAAATGAAATACAAATATCTGACCTTGAATTGTTACCTTGACCTTTGATGGTCAAGCATGGGTCAAGTGCGCGACACATCGACTTGTAATAAGGAATAATAATCTGAAGGTATATTACAATCATTCCATGCATTACGAGGTTATGAAGCCAACGCGATATACAAGTATATTACCTTTATTTGACATTTGACCTTGATTTTTGACCTTGACCTTCAAAGGAAAATCATGGGTCAGATATGCGACACATTGTCTGGTCATGGGGAAATAATAATCTGAAGTTATATTAATATCCTTCCATGCATTACGAAGTTATAGAGCGGAAACGAAATACAAGTATTTTACCTATATTTGACCTCGTCTTTGAATTGTGATCTTGACCTTAAAAGGACAAGCATGGGTCATGTACGCGACACATCATCTGGTCATGTGGAATAATTATTTGAAGTTATTCTGCTAGGTATTTATAATGAAGTGATGGAGCGGAACCGAACTACAAGTATTCGACATTTGACCTTGAAATGTGACCTTGACATTTGACGGACACGCATGGGTCATGTTCGCGACACATCATCTGGTCATGAGCTATAATAATCTGAAGTTATATTAACATCCTTCCAGGTATTAGGAAGTAATGGAGCGGAAAAGAAATATGGGACGTCCTGACATACAAACCAACACGCGTGATTCTTATTGAGCCCCCACTTTTTCACAAAGGGGTATAACTATTTTAACTGTGACACTTAGTTGAGTAACTTAAATATATTTTATTTTGTAAATACTTTTATTTAACAACAAATTATCTCGTACGGTTCTTAGTCAGCAAACTAACCCCGTGAAGTAGTATACGTTTCTTAACAAAAAAAAGAAATATAAATATACCCTCTATAACATGTTGTTTTAATAAGAGTAATAATAACAACTCGTATTTTAGCTTCATAATATATTAACCGACGAGCAGAACAAACGCAGGCGAATTTGTCAATCTAATTAAATTCCGATAATTTACCCTACGCATATGGATCTAAAACGACCGATAGAAAGTGGTCTTCTAGTGACCTTTAAGCCTTGTTTTGGTAGTAAAGATCGTGAAGGAAGAACATTTTTTACTTCGCAGTGCGGTAAGTATCAAGTGGCATTTCCAAGATTCTGACTTCATTAAAGTGCATTGGGTATGTCTCCAGGTGTTGATTTGATTTTAGTAATATAAAAGTTTTATGAAATATACTATTTACGTACGGTCTGAATTTTCGACAATTTGCAACAAAGTGCTTGTGATTAAGTGAACATATTGATAAGCTGAGATAGTAATAACCGTTCGGGATATCAAATACAAATAGCAGCAGTCTGTTAACACATTTTCTTTTGTACAGACCTGCAAGTGAGACAGTATGGACCTAAAATATTAATGAAAAAGCGTTGCAACACACCAACATATGCGTAACAACAATAAAATCCTATATTGTATGTAGGGCATATACGTCTTCCGTAAAGGCTCGCCAGGCCCGATAATGCTTTGATACGCAGTTTAACACACGAAAATACAAACATCTCATGGTGGGTGACACTGTAAACCTGACTACTTTTATAGCCTGTCAGTTGACTAAACATACACCTGTTGCCTAGGCTTAAGATAGATTTAAGACTCTTATAAATAAAATAATTATAACATAATTATTTCATTACATACACTCAATGTAAAATAAATTAGGTGGATATACATTTACAACTATTACAATAATTACAACTGAACAACAACATTTTAAAAGCAGTGTGCACCATGGCATATCCAATGCATGCGTTCAATAAAGTACAGTTTTCATAACAACATACTAAAAGCAGTGACAAGTAGGCTAGTGGAAAAAAATAGATTATCCTCCAGAATTACAAAATATGTAAGAGTTTCGTTTAAATAAAAAACAAACCGAATTATAAAATATTTAAGATTTTCGTTTAAATAAAAAATAAACCATCTGTACGAATTATGTTTCCTTGTAAATCTTATGTATAACAAACTAAGATATTCTTTTAAATTAAAACTAACACCAGCTATATTTTATAGTAGATTACATTAAATAATTAAAACAAAAAGTGTTAAAATAAAACTAAAGCACTTGCACATTTAAACATGAGTTTGATTTATTAACGTACGTCATCACAGATGTTGTGTTTTCTAATGCCATTAAGGAAGTTCAGTTATTGCCAAGGCCACTCCCTACGACCTTTTAAAGTGTGGCTAGCGAGCCAGAGATTACACAGGTAATCTGACTTATGTCCTCTATTGACCAACTGTTTCTTGTCGCAAACGCCTTATCTACTACTTATTATTCCTTCAGGAAATCGTTATTCCAATACAAAAACATAACTGCTTTTTCTTTATGAAGAAAGTTATTTTTCTGTAGTATTATAAAAGATTTTTTTAAATCTTATAACAGTGTCAAAAAGATTCGTTTAAGTGTTATAACTATAAAGTAACTTTAAACGTGCTTAAAAAATAACATTATATCACTATCAATAAAACAACATACTTGTTCTGCCACGTTCGTTCAACGTCAGTGAGTCGCAATTTTTCAAATGCTCTCAGCATGATTTACATGCACCAAAGGTGTTGAGGCATTTAACAATTAAAGTTTTAATTCAATATAAATGACCCGCAGACACTTCAACAGACGGCCATGTCGACCGTAATCTTGCCAATTTAAGTCTCAATTAGAAACACATCGTCATCCACTACAAAATTATAGACATTATAAACAAACAGGCATACTAACAAAATAGCAAATAGTTTTACAAGTATAAAAATACATACTAGTTAGACACAATTATAAACATAAATACTCATTACATACAACATCAAAAGTAAACCAAATTCGAAGCACAACAATCATTATGTTGCAGTCGTATGGAAACTGGAAAGGCAAATGCAACATATTCTGATGTAAAGTTACATGTTATTGAACTTGAAGTTGCCCAGTTAACATGCTTTTTGCCTTTCGACACCTTTCACCGATCTATTGAGTTAATAACACAGTTCAATAACATTCACTACGACAGTATAGAGCATTGTTAAATTATGTATCGTTACTGTCTCGATAATTGACGAGATGGTTCTAAAATAAACACAATTCCATTGTGACATTACTAAAATTTATTGATGCTTTACTGGCCCGTCAAGATCAATATCACTATGGTGAACTACACATTGCATTGTATGCATGGCATTATGCTCGAATCTATGACGGCGCCTTTTAATGTCTTAATGTGAATACACAGTGCCTTCCAGTTTTTCATTCCGATTGATGTCATCATGTGTAACTCCTTTGGCCTTCAACTCATCGGTCACCCTTTCCAGGTACGATGGATCAGGGTAGCCGAATCTGTAAAAAACAAAACAAATTTAATGCATATTCAATTTTGCAATGTTTCTTAACAGTAACCTACAATTAATATTTCGGCCGTAATAATGCGAACAAACCATTAGAAAAACAACACCGAGTCCGACAGGGATAACCAGCGAATGATAAACACAAATTATTTAATAATTAATAACTATATTGATATTAAAAACTATATTGATAATAGCACTCATTGCTTGTTTTTCGTTTTATTGTATCGGATTATTTGTATAACATACTGCATATTAGGTCGGTGATCTGTCTTGTGATGGATGTCGTTCCATTTAATCACACCTTCCTCTCCCGTTGTCCGCGATCTTCCAATTGTAAAGACAAGCTTTCGCTCAAAGGCAACCTTGAGCATTCTGCAAACATCGGCGCCCTCTTTATTGTCAGGAAGAAAGCCTCGTCGGCTTATACCTTTGTACCATTTACCAGGAGCTGGATGATTCGCCTGAAGAAAGATAAACACAATATGTATCTCACTGACATTGTGTCGGGAGATGAATATATACATTAAATGCTTACTGGATTAGTTGAACGTTACAACTAGTTACACTTTCATGTAGTAACAAATGGCATACATGCCACATTAAAGAAAAAGCTCAGCTATTGTTCTTACTAGGTACATATGCATATTACAGGGTTGTAAGTGCGTGAATATATGCAACATATAGTTGCAAGAATCATTGTATCGCAACTATATATTGCAGAAGTTTAGAAACGAACTTGATTAAAATGGCAATGACGAAGGTATTTCACATCAATATAGAAACCTTTTAAGAACAAGATAATTTCTTACTGTTTTCGAATTATTTTGCGTATAACAACTGTTAAAAGAAAAGGTAAACAAAGCCATTTTTGCGATTTTAGTGGGCTTCGAACCCACTCGAACAAAACCACGCACTAAACTAATCAATTTTCTTGTTCTATGCAATGCTTATCAATGACGAATGTGTCATTTGTAAACATACATGATGTCCAAGATGGCCCTAGGTCGCTCACCCGAGTGTAAAGCATCATAATGGCTTTTAAGAAGATTGTTTGATATTTAATATAGTCATATAAGGAAAACTGTCCCGCCCCCTGGCGGCCATTATTTTGAATGAATCAAAATGATATTAAACAATTTAGTAGAGGGTCACCCAAGGAACTTTTTTCTGTGGAATAATTTTGAAATCCAGCCAGTGGTTTCAGATAAAAAGATTTTTTAAAGTTTTCAGTAAAGCCATATAAGGAAAACTGCCCCACCCCCTGGCGCCCATGTTTTTTAAAAATCAAAATGATTTCAAAGAATTCGGTAGAGGGTCACCCAAGGAACATTTTTGTGAAATGATTTTGAAATCCAGCTAATGGTTTTAGACTAGAAGTTTTTTAAAGTGTTCAATATAGTCATATAATGAAAACTGCCCCGCCCCCTGGCAGCCATGTTTTTTTAACAAATCAAAATGATTTCAAGGAATTTGGTAAATGGTCACCCAAGAAACATTTCCGTGAAATTATTTTGAAATCCAGCCAGAGGTTTCGGATTAGAAGATTTTTAAAATTTTCAATATAGTTATATAAAAAAAACTGCCCCACCCCCCTGACAGCCATGTTTTTTAACGAATCAAAATGATTTCAAGGAATTTGGAACATTTTTTGAAATTATTTTGAAATCCAGCCAGTGGTTTCAGACAAGAAGATTTTTAAAGTGTTCAATACAGCTATACAAGGAAAACTGCCCCGCTCCCTGGCAGCCATGTTTTTTACCAATCAAAATGATTTTAAAGAATTTAGTAGAGGGTCAACCAAGGAGCATTTCTGTGAAAACTATTTTCAAATCCAGCTAGTGGTTTCTGACAAGATTTTTTAAGTTTTCCAATTTTTAAGCTTTTGGTTGCCATGGCAACCAGAGTTTTCAATATATTTTATTAAATTGAAGGAATTTCCTAAAGGGCCATCCCAGGAACATTCCTGCCAAGTTTTGTAAAAATCCGCCCAGTGGTTTCAGAGAAGAAGTGGTTTGATGTAAAATGTTGACGACAGACGACGTACGACGGACACAGACTGACCAAAATAGCTTAGCCTTGAACACTTTGTGCTCGGGTGAACTAATAAAAACAACACAAGTAAATGTAACTAAAAGACAAAACGTTAACATTAGGCAACAATTAAAGAAAGCATGACTAGAATGTTAAACATATTAAATTAATGAATGAAAACAAACAAGAACATTCAAGTGTCAACAAACCGTTTGAGGTCCGGAGTTAAAATTGTAGCTAATACAAATGCGCCCAACGTGTTCATAGCCAACACAATGCGACCAGCCTTCACGAGATATGGTCATCGAACCTGGCGGCTGGTCACCTGCAATGCTTTTGAATACAATATACATCCTACAAACAAGAATTCAAATTACCAGTTAACTAATTTGCACATATGAACAACGGTAATGCACAGAAATTGATACAAACAACATTGAATCATAAACCAACGATAGCTTAGAAGAAAATCTTATAAAATCATAGGAAAACTTTACATCACATGAACACGACAAGGAAACAATGTCTTATTCTATTTTTTGCAAATACTAAAACTGGTCTTATGGTTACTAAATTATTAAGATGACAAAGACAAAAACATCTCAGCAGAAGGTGGACAAAAATATGCGCAGACAGTCCAAGGCATAGTTCTTAAAATAAGAACTGAAGTAAACCGAGATCAGGTACTATAAGTGTGAAGGTTTCCTTTACTGTAAACATATTTTTGTACATCAGAAAACAACTACCATACTGTTTGAATAAAAATAGTATTTAAACAGTTATTATTTTAGGTGATTAAAAACAGTAAATGAGTATCGTCTATATGTAATTCTGCACCATTATTTGAATCGTGAAATTACAAAAATTTGAATGTAACAAATAATATCCTTTTTATTCAACACTGAACAAATATTATATAATTAGCACTTGTCAGGTATAGAGATGATAGCATTTTCACGTCAATGATTGTAATAAATACATGAATAATACAAATAAAATAAAAACTTTGTCAAAATTCCAACTGTGAACAAGCCCGATTCCCGACCTGCACGTTATTGGAATTCCAATAAAAGCAACAAGACGGTCATGATGGCCCAATTCGCTCACCTAAGTACTCCATGCAATAACAGAGACCAGCTCTGACACATAAATGTCATTGCCTACAAAATGGCCATCATCAGAATATATCTAACTGTTGCTGACCTGGCTATTGACAGGTGCAATACAGATGCCTAGCCAGCCTTCTTATTTAGTTAACCTGGCAATCGTTAGGCGCTATACAGATGACTGTACCGCCTTCTTCTATTCTTCACCGAACAACTGACAGGTGAACAACAGAGCAATAAGTAAAACAGTCGCAAGTGACAGCAATATGCACAATTAATCGCTACGCATATCATCAATTAGACAAGCCAATCCAAAAAACATCGTACTGTATGTATTTGCGTTTTAATTATTTTAATAGATCTTATGAATAATATTTAGCTTACCGGATAGCAGCTCAATTACCAAAACCAATGAACCTGTTACTGAAATACTATTTGCTGCCATCTTTAGTAAAAAGTGGTCTGTATCCTTTAACATTCTTTTGCTTTTTTTCACAAACAAGGGCCAATAACTCTTGTTCTTTATAGACCAATCAGAGCAATTCCTTGGTTAATCACGCGATATCATGGCCAGACACTAGCTATGCAAATATGTGCAAGATGAGATGAAATATAAAGTTTTTATGTTACGCAAAGTCCATTTGTTGCACATTTTCTCATAACAACGGGGAAATAACTATAGTGTTCCTAATTCAATGCATCCTGATGAGATCTTATAGTAATACACAAACTGTGAAAGTTAGTCAACAAGGAATGAAAAGTTAATTCTCTATACAGACTGAAAAGCAAATGGTTGACAATTAGGTTTTTTTCTCAAACTAGGGGCAATTACTCTGGTCTTTCATGTCCGATCAGTCTTAAATTGGACATTGACTGAGACCTTATGATCATACACAAACAGTGCATGTTTGGTCAAGATTAGACCAAAAATAAAGTGTATATCCTCCACATTGTCCATTTTTTTCTCACAAACAAGCGGCAATAATCCTGGTGTTTGTGCCCTAAGGCTATCCTTAAAAATTTGTTTGCGGTAACGCGACCCAGAATTTTCAGGGTGAGTAGGTAGGTCAATTATTTATTTGTTTATTTTTTGGTGGGAACAAATGTAGATGAGTCTGAGACACGGACCAAATTGTCTTAACACAAAATACAAAAGCAAATAACATACTTAGTGTAGTCCTCTGGAATCAGCGCATCAGGTTACAAACACTGTTCAAAATCCAGGTTAATTTCAAGAAATATTTAGTAAACATTAAAATCAATTGAATTTTACTTTATATCTGAAAATAAACACAACGAAACTTAAATACCGAAAGAAAAGGAAACACCAAAATTGTGTGGACGAAATCAAAAATTGATTCCGGAAACCTATATAAAATGTGAGTTAGGCTTAATTTTGTGATTCGATCGCATTTCCGCAAATCAACATTCTTTTAAGGCTGGCCTAAACTAGGTTATTTTCGGATTATTTTGAAATCCTCTGGTCATACACATACGATGCACGTTTGGTCAAGTTCAGGTGACTATTGAAGTCTGTATGTTGCTGTCCATTTTGCAGTTTTTCTTATGTAAAAGGGACATTATCTTTGGTGTTCCTGGTCCGATCAACCGCATTATCAAACCTATCAAACAGTTTATGGTCATACACAAACTTTGCAACTTTGGTAATGATTTAATAAAAAGTGAAATCGTGTCTACCTGCCAATTGTTGATGCATTATGGATGACGCGGATGGTTGCCCTATACCAATAGCTCATCGAGAAAGAAATGCTCAGATGAGCTCAAAATGGATGTACAAAAAATGGACAACTCCATAAATAATGCAGCTAGAGTTGTAATTATTGAATACTTCACTCTGCCTTACTACAATCTATTCATGTATGAAGTTTGAGCTCAATACCTTTAGTCATTTTAAGAAAATGGCTGAACAAGGAAATTGACAAAGGGGAATAACTATATAATACTAGTGCAGCAAAATTTATAATTCTGCACACTACACTCCAGGTAACAAATATCTTTCCATTTATGAAGTTTGAGGTCAATCCCTTCAGTATTTTTTAAGTAAATGGCCTGACAATTAAAATTGACGAAGGGAATAACTCAATACATAATCCAGCTAGAGCTACAATTTTTGTGCACTGCATTGCGCCAAACAACCATCTATCCCTGTATGAAGTTTGTAATTTATATCAAAAAGGGTTTGAAAGATATGCTCCAGACAAAAAAATAATAATTTTCAGACAGACCGACGGACAGATGTTCAGACAGACAGACAAGCTTATTCCAATATAACCCCCTTAAAATGTTGTTGTGCAGGATGGGGGGGATGGGGTAAAAAAACATGTTAAAGCAATTTATTTCGAATAGTAATGTTGTTTTATTATTTTAATCAGTTAAGCTATTAAATCAACACCCTCACCATATACATTACTAAACAACCGTTTGCAGTATCAATTGTTCATTATTAGTAAGCTCAATTCCACCTTAAACTAATAGGTATGATTTTGTCTTGACAAAATATTTTTGCCAAGCAAAACAGTTCTTTTAGCTTTAAAGCTCTTAAGTTAACACATTACCTCGATTTTCTCCTACAGGTTCCACAAGTGTAGTAATGCTGACAGCAGCTTGTTCCACAGATACATCCTGAGATTTTCTTTGCTCCTTTTCTTTAGCATGGTGTTCCAACGTAGTGCTTGAGGCCATTTGATGTAGTGCCTTTTCGTGACAAGCACCAGTTCGAGGCTGTGACGAATCACTGTCACTGTCATCTTGCTTCTCTAACTTTGGTTTGCCTTTTGAAGATATTTTTACTTGATAAAAGATCCCATCAACCTTAACAAGCTCACTGCTTTTCAACTCTATATTTTTAGCAATAATATGTTTTTGCGGAATAAGTCTCCTTGTTTGTAGATCTCTTATGCACCATGTTGTTCCATGCTTTTCAATGCTGTACTTTAAAACTTCTGCATTTGCATAACTTACACCTTTATTACCAGGTCCTGTTTCATTGCCATTATCCATCATTCTCGCAGTACTCTTGCCATCGTTGTTTGGTGTTAAATGATATTTGCTTACACCATTCTCTTGCACAGACTCAGAAGGAACTCCGTTTGCACTGGACTGCGTGTTCATAGGTGTTCCAATGGCTTTTTCATTTTCTGTTTCTGGATGCATAGACCTACTTGTTTCAATATGAGCATTGTTTTCAGCACAGTCTGACCCATCTTTGTTTCGATTCTGGTGGAGCTTTGTTGGATCATGAAAGTTCATATCGTCGGAATCTGTTCTAATTGTTATATGTTGTCTAATAAATGTGCTGTTCGTCTTTTGTATGGCCACTGTTAATGGTTTACGATCTTTATCTACAATTTTGCCACGATGGTCTACCCTTTCATCAAAAGTATTTTTCTGGGGACTTTTTAGTGTTTCATCATTATTTGCATTTTCAGCACCAATTGTAATCTCAATGTTTGGGTGTTGTGTATTATCACCTTCCTCCATGTCCGCAACTAAATCATTATCATGTCCGCGCTGAGCAATATTTGGTTTATTGTTCTCATTGTCTTCAGAAATATTCAAATTCCCCACAGCACTTATAATCTCATTATTATCTGCATTCTTTTTTTCGGGATCTATATAAAATATACACAAAATTATACTGCATTGCTGAAAACAAGAATATCGGTAGAACGGATGCTCTTCGATGCCGCATTGATCTCTAACTGTGGCATTTGACCTTAAACATAAGGACCTGATTTATACACAGGCAAATATGTTGAGGCACAAGATTGTGAATCAAAATCCATTCAATAAGATAAAACCCTCACAAGCAAAACACCAATTATAATTTTTGATCCTTAAGTATGTCCTTGTCCTTTAACCTACAGTTCATTGGCATGACATACAACCTCATTTAGGGAACCTTTTGAACCAAGTTATTTGAAAATACTTCAATCCATGGTGAAGTCATAGTTCGCACAAGCAAAAGACTTATTGTGACCTTTCTCCTCTAAGTCTGACCTTGACCCTTTGACCCAGGGAATCTTGAAATTACAACTTTATTTAACAAATAATTTCCTTTTTTTCAACATTGAAAAAATATTATATAATTACCACTTGTCAGGTATTGAAATGATAACATTTTCACCTCAATGATTGTATTAAATACATGTATAATACAAATAAAATAAAAACTTTCTCACAATTCCAACTGTGAACAAGCCCGATCCCTGACCTGCACGTTATTGGAATTCCAATAAAAGCAACCAGAGGGTCATGATGGCCCAATTCGCTCGCCTAAGTATTCCATGCAATGACAGAGACCAGCTCTGACACATGAATGTAATTGCCTACAAAATAGCCATCATCAGAATATATCTAACTGTTGTTGACCTGGCAATCGACAGGTGCAATACAGATGCCTAGCCAGCCGTATTATGTAGTTAACCTGGCAATCGTTAGCCGCTATACAGATGCCTGTCCCGCCTACTTCTATTATTCACCGGACAACTGACAGGTGAATAACAGAGCAATAAATAAAACAGTCGCAAGTGACAGCAATATACACAATTCTGCGCTACGCATATCATCAATTAGACTAGTCAATCAAACAGATCCTCATACTGCATGTATTTGCGTTTTAATTGTGTTAATAGATCTTATGAATAATATTTAGCTTACCGGTTAGCAGCTCAATTACCAAAACCAATGAACCGGTTACTGAAATACTATTTGTTGCCATCTCTAGTAAAAAGTCTAAATCCTTACTATTCTTTTGCTTTTTTTCACAAACAAGGGCCAATAACTCTTGTTCTTTATAGACCAATCAGAGCAATTCCCTGGTTTATTATGCGATATCATGGCCAGACACAAGCTATGCAAATTTGAGCAAGAATAGATGTAATATAATGTTTCTATGTTACACTAAGGCCATTTGTTGCACATTTTCTCATAAAAAAGGGAAAATAACTGTAGTGTTCCTGATTCATTGCATCCTAATGAGATCTTATAGTAATACACAAACTGTGAAATTTAGTCAACAAGGAATGAAAAGTAAATTCTCTATGGAGACTGAAAGGCAAATGGTTGACAATTATGTTTTGTTTTTTTTTCAAACTAGGGGCAATTACCCTGGTCTTTCATGTCCGATCAAACTCAAATTGGACATTGACTGAGACCTTATGATCATACACAAACAGTGCATGTTTGGTCAAGATAAGACCAAAGATAAAGTCTCTATCCTCCACATTGTCCTTTTTTTCTCACAAACAACCGGCAATAATCCTGGTGTTTATACATTAAGGCCATCCTTAAAAACAGTGTTTGTTTGCGGTTACGCGACACAGAATTTTTACGGTGGGTAGGTATGTCGATTTTTTATTTATTTATTTTTTGGTGAGAACAAATGTAGATGACTCTGAGGCAAGGACCAAATTGCCTTAACACAAAATACAAAAGCAAATCACATGCATAGTGTAGTCCTCTGGAATCAGCGCATCAGGTTACAAACACTGTTCAAAATCCAGGTTCATTTCATGAAATATTTAGTATGCATGTAATTCAATTTAATTTTACTTTATATCTGAAAATAAACACAAAGAAACTTAAATATGGGAAGAAAAGAAAACACCGAAATTTCGTGGACAAAAAAAAAACATTGATTGCGGAAGCCTATATAAAATGTGAGTTAGGCCCAATTATTTGATTTGGTCGCATTACCGCATATGAACATTTTATTAAGGCTGGCCTAAACAAGGTTACTTTGGATTATTTTGAAATCCTCTAGTCATACATATACTGTGCAAGTTTGGTCAATTTTAGATGATAATTGAAGTCTGTATGTTGCAGTCCATTTTGCAGTCTTTCTAATGTAAAAGGGGCATTATCATTGGTTTCTGGTCCGATCGACCCCATTATTAGACATATCCAATATTGTATGGTCATACACAAAGTATGCAAGTTAGATAACGATTGAATAACAAGTACAATCTCTATCGTGTCCACCTGCCAATTGTTGACGCATTATGGACGACGCGGGACGGTTGCTATATACCAATAGCTCATGGAGAATGAATGCTCAGGTAATCTTAAAATGGCATTACATAAAATGGACAACTCAACTAAATAATGCAGATAGAGTTGTAATTCTTGAAAACTGCACTCCGCCTTACTACCATCTATTAATGTATGAAGTTTGAGCTCAATACCTTTAGTAATTTTGAGATAATGGCCAAACAAGGAAATTGACAAATGGGAATATTTCTGCACACTGAACTCCACGTAACAAACATATTTCCATTTATGAAGTTTGCGATCAATCCCTTCAGTATCTTATTTCGCAAATGGCCTCACAATTAAAATTGACGAAGGGAATCTCATTGACATTTAAAACTTAATAGTTGTTATGACAATGGAAGTATTAATTGATGTTTGAAATTCATATTTCAAGTTGTTCAATGTCTGTTCAACAAATAATCATCAATAAAGTTATAAGTATCATAGAATATAATTAAAAGCATGATTTCAAGAAGGCTTTGTCCAATGCTAATATAAACAAGTATATGCCATCCATAGTATTTGTCGCATTTATTCTCTGTTGGCAGAGTTAATAAAATCATACGTGTAAGGCAGCTTCCATTATTCATGCTGTATTGTTGCTTATTAATTTGAATTTAGTTTAAATACAAGATGTATGTAAAACTACAAAACTTCTTGTGTTTTATACAGAGATTTATTCTTAGAAATGACTCTCCATGCAACATACAATAACTTTTGGAAACTTGTACTTCATAGGTATTGGTGACTTTCACATCAGTATTACATAATACTTTATTGCATAAACATAAATACAATGTACACTTCAATCTTTAACAGTTCCCAGTTGTATGCTTTCACCATATATCAAAACAAAAATAATCAAGATGACCAAAGTGGCATTGGTTGGCTAGCCTCAATGTAAGAAGTGTCATAAAGAAACCTGCGATATATAGAAAAGCAAGCCTTGCCCATGGTGACCGTGTCGAGGAATTTGGCGGAAAGTTAACAAATCAATATTTCTGATAAATATACTTCAAAAGCGGTACATATTATGTTATTAGATAAGATTTTCGAAAAAGTGTAATAAATTCATATTTACAAAACAGCCCATACCCCATGATGGCCATGTTTTGAACATATAACAAGTGCTGTCACAGGACAGCATGATCGACTATTCAAACTGCTTTGTCAGGGATATGGGACTTTAAAAATGTTATGGGTCTGTGCCAGAGACCTTATATAATGACCAAATTACTGAAACGTTGTTGTATGTTATAGGAAAACAAGAGGGCCATAAGGCGCTAGGTGGATCACTGTTCTAAACAAGTTTCTTGATAAAGATTTGGCTTAAAATATGGCCTCTAGAGTGTTCACAAACCTTTTTTCAATTTGGCATGGCGACCTAATTTCTGACCCCAAATGACCTGGTTTCGAACGTGTATCGGTTATCATTGGATGAAATGTTCTAAGCAAGGTTTGTGGTGATTGGCCTTTGAATCTGGCCTCTAGAGTGTTATTAAGCTTTTTGTTCAATTTGGTGTTGTGACCTAGATTTTTTACCCCATTTGACCCAGTTTCGAACTCGTCTGAGATATAATTGAAACAAATGTTCTGAACAATTTTCTAGAAGATTGTGCAACAAAATGTGACTCCTAGTGTTCAGAAGCTTTTTCTTGAATTTGCCCTCGTTACCTAGTTTTTGACCCCACGTGGCAGGATTTTGAATTCATCCAACATTTCATTGGGACAAATGTGCTGAGCAAGTTTCATGACGACTGGACTGTAAATGTGGCATCTATGGCGTTCACAAGTTTTGTTTTCAATTTTCCGTAGTGACCTAGATTTTGACCCCACATGCACAGTTTTGATCTCCGAAATATAATTGGGGCAAATGTTCTGAGCAAGTTTTATGATGATTAGGCTAAACATGTTGCCTATAGAGTGTTCGCGATCTTTTTCTTACATTTGCCCTAGTGTTATTAACATAATAAACTATACCACGTACAAACAGTATTATGTCAATTGTTTGCGCGTAAACACTGGACGGCACAAGCAAACATTATAATAGTAGTCTAAGTCAGTGTTTTAAGTTCAAAACATACTTTTTCGCATGAAATATTTACTAATTTTGAACAAAACTATTTTTATTCATACCTCGTGGTGGCGGTGCTGGTGGCAGATGTTCGTGTACCTCTGAAATACAAAGAAAATATTCTACATAGTTCTTTAAAACCGTGAAGACCTTTTGATAAACGATAATTTTTGTAACAATGGTCAAATTTAGTAGATGTTATGCGAAGCAAATACAAATAATGCAAAACATATCATGCTTTTTGTGCTGCTTGATTTTCAGTTTACTCAAATTTTTTCTAAATTTTAGGGACACATTTTCAGTATTTGCGTTTATAGTCTTATAGTGGTAATCGACTATCAGTATTAAAGAAATGTAAATGTGAATGATAGAAACTCAAACTACTAATCAAGATACTAGAAACAACAATCAAATGCATGGACCATTTTAGTGAAATATGTTTGAAATGGGTACAGCAATGAGTACATTAGCATGAGACATCACGAATATCAAAATATCAAGAAAAACGGTCCTGCCCAATAGCGCCTATGTTTAAGGCAATCAAATTAATTTATTTGCAGAGAGTCATCTAATAAATATTTATCTGACATTAGTTTGAAATCCACTTGTTTCTGACAAGACGATTTTTAAAGATTTGTATGCAACAACATAAGGAATACTGCCATGCAAATGCAATGATGTAACTTTTCAAATATTCAATTATCTTACAAAAATAATTCAACATAGTCATAATAGGAAAACCGCTTCACTTATCCAATGGCCACCACGTTGAAAAATCAAAAAGACATTGGGTAGCGGGTCATCCAACGACCATTTTTCTGAAACATGTTTGCAATTTGTCCATATTTTCAAAGATCTAAATTAAGCTATATATAAAAACAGCTCCACTGCTTGACGGCCAGTGTGTACATGGATCAAATTAAAATTAACTCACAAAAATATACATGTAGACCGTCATGATTTAAAGGCCTCCGGTAGAAAGTCGTACCAGGAACATTTTACTGGAGAATTGTGTTGTTTTTAATTGGAACATTAAATTCAGACAAGAAGACTTTCCAAGTCTCTCATATGAATTGTAATAACAAGTGCATCTCCCCCCTGGCGGCAATGATGTTTTTCAAATAAATTAGAATTGCGCAACTTCTCAGTCTTTCTGTTGACAATGTTGATTTGTTTTAATAATTAAAGATACGTAGGTCGAATAGTTTTAAAAATGGGTTCGTTAGTCTTCTACAAGACCTTTATATTTTAATAAACCATATAACGAAACAGCCCCGTCACTTGGCAATCATGTTGTCTAAAAACCAAACTGATTCGCAGGCATTTGGTAGAGTGTCACCTAAAGATTTCAATATATTCATGACAGAAGAATGCCCAACCCCAGGCGGTCGAGCTTTAAAATATTAACGGAAACTGAAAAGAATAGGGTTACCTCAATGGAAGCAGGATCAACATAACATACATGATATTTAACCTTAAACAGGATCTTTGTTCTGTTGAAAATGGGATCACCAGTCGATTCCTTTCTTGGCAAAACCTGCTGCCCTGCCAAAAACAGTGGCATTTTTCTTATAGAACGATAATGACTAAACGTTTATTTTGATTGTAGCTGTAATGTAAGCTCATTCGTGAGTTTTGATCAAGCTAATCGAATTTAGATCTCATGCAAAATTAAGGAGAAAATAGTGCCATACCTAATGTTAGTACAATACAAAGTATTTCCAAAACGTTTAACAGAATGATAAATTTTAAGACTGTTAACTTTTACATGAGAACAAGTCAGCTGTTTTGTTGCGTACACAAATAGTATCTGTGTTGATTATTGCTACAATGAGATGTATTTTGCTATCAAAGCATACGTAATGTGTGGACCTTTGTGTTATTAATTTGGAGTACTGTTCCAAAACATCTATGTTTGGACTGGTTCTCATTACGACTTTCAAACTAGTAGGGGCATACCTAGGCATAATATGTTATGTACGTTTTTATAAATGGCTTATGTGGACATGGAAAGTGCTTGTATTTGAATAACACATTCCAATACGGAAACTAACAGGGAATAAGAAGTACAGGAGTGTATGGCGTTTAACTTAAAAAAGAATGTGTCATTTAATTTCCTAATTGGCTGCTTTACGCTGTATTGTCGTGGCAAACAAAGTGTACAAATTAATTGTATAATACATCCATTCATTTGAATTCAGTATAAGTCCATACACGTAAAAAGCCAGTTTCGAATTTCGACCTTTAAGTTTGACCTTGACATTTGAATTACAGTCCTGCTTTTTGCACTTGACATGCCGTTTCATTTAGTTACACATGACTGCGCTTGACATGCCGTCTTATTTCGTGCAGACCATTGAGCTATAAGTGTGACCTTGACATTTGACCTACGGACCAGGTTTATGTGCCCTTCACGCCGTCTCATTGAGGATAACATTCGTGCCAAGTAGTTTAAAATCCATGGAAAGTTAAAACACAGACACGCAAAGTGCCAATTTTGACATTTTACCCGAGGTGTGACCTTTACCTTCGACCTACGGGCCTTATTCATGAGCACTACACTACAGCTCGTTGCGAAAAACATTTGTGCCAAGTAAATAATCAAAGGCAATTACTCCCTAACAAATCATCAGACCTGAACGACCTGATAATATGCACATGTCCTCTTCAAGGGGATGCTTCATATAAAGCTTCATTGAATTTGAGTGATAAGTTTTTGAGATCTCGCGCTGAAAGGGCACTACCCTATTAAAATGTCCTATTATAAAATTCCATATATATAAACGGCAATAACTCCCTACAAATCATCAGACAGAATGACCTTACAATGTGTGCATGTCCTCAGTAGTGATGCTGCATATCAAGTTTTATTAAATACAATATATTACTTGCTGAGATCTCGCGCGGAAACGAAACTTTCAAATTAAAATTTGTTATGTATAATCAAAGGTCAGTAATTCCCTGAAAAATCATCCGACCGGAATGACCTGACAATATGCGCATTTTCTCCTGGTAGGGATGGTGCATATAAAGTTTGACTGAATTCAAGTGATTAGTTACTAAGATCTCGCGCGGACACGAAGTACTTGAAAGAACGGAAGGACAAAACGACGGACGCACATTGAGCATGATGGATTAAACTGTCGGAGAAGACTAGTAGCATCTTATACCTGAACAAACTGAATGGCTGTTAAATTATAATGCGGACAGACGGAAGAAGCCCAGGCTATATGTCCTGCATTTGTAGTGTCCACATATTGTTAAATTGAGAAATTTTACAATACTTGTCACCAATTAAAAAAGAAAAATGTATTATATACAAATGAACGAAAGGACGCAGAAATATATTCGAACGTGCGTTTTTTTCGTTATAGATAAAAAATGACAACATTTGTAAAGCGTGTGTCACGTCGCTATTTATTAAACCGCGTGTACATGAACCTCTTACAAAGCGTTAAAAAAAATGAAAAAACACAACTATAGTTTAAGCATGCAAAGCCCATTTGGTTTAATGCTTAGCGTGTCAGGTTTTTGATCCCGAGGACGTGGCTAAGTGCCCCGGCATGACATGGAATATTTGGGCTTGTGAGTCAAGATATTTAATTAATTTAACTGCAGTGGACCAAACGAATCTGTTATTAGAGGACTCCCCATGAAACACTGGAACACTTGAATAACGTGTCATCAAGACCGACTAAAAACTGCAAAAATATGACATGATTTACAAAAATATGCACTCTTCGAAGAAAAAGTCGTTCAGATATGTTGTTCTATTTTTAGCTCCAGTGACCATCTAGTGTAGTGGTCTAGAACTATCTGCGTGTGTTCGGTAGATGACTATCACTTATGTTGTGTACAGATTTACTAATATTGACTTAAAACGATCGAAGATATGGTAGAAATACAGAAGTTTGAGTGCAATATTATAGTTTAATCTCTAGCGACCATTTTGTGCAGTAGATCAAAACCATTTAACCACTACTGGTAGAGGACCATCAATGTAATATGTATGTGGGATTATTTAACAATCTAGCAGCATGTTTTCCTGTTTTAGCTCAAGCGGCCATTTTGTGCAGTGAAGCGGTACCAGCTGCGCAGGTTTGGTGAACGAACAATGCGTGGAGCATTTGTGTAACGTTTTATCACGATTGACAAAAATATTTTCAGGAATACGTAACTTTAATGCAAAATTATATTTCAGCCAGACGGCCATATTTTGAATTGGATCAGAACCGGTTTAATATGTTTGGTAGAGTATAATCAAAGTAAAATTTGTGTGAAAATATTTGAAAATCGAAATTAAAAGTATTAGTCTGTTGCCGTTTTATATAGTAACATATTCCTAATTGTTGTACGGTCTTTAGAAAACCTGTATTTAGCACATGTATTTTATTATGTGTTTGCATCACACACTGTATGTTGTGTTAAAATGCCTTAAACTAGTATACTGGAAACCAATTAAAAGATTACAAGGCCTGAACTGTGAAACCAAATATGTTGCGAGTGACGTTTCAAGCAGTCGGAAATCATAACTTTTATATGAAAACAATAATATTGCTTACAATGTAAAAGTTGAATATTTCAGTGAAGATTTTGACCAAAGAAAGGTATGTACGTATTCGAAATTAAACCACAAATATGAAAAGGCGGAAGCTGATATCAAAATAACAATTATAAAAAGCCACATTTAAGTTTTTACATGCGTGTACCTGTTTCTGATGATATAGCATGATCCGCTTGTCCTTTAATATGTGTGTCCTCTTTTTCTGTAAACATACTCTCTGCAAAAAGCATAGTTCCTGCAGAACGGTTATGAGTTTGAATCTGCAATTTTAAAAGTTAGTACTCTTATAACATAATTTATCATACCACTGCTGAAATCGGCCTGAAACAAAGGTGCCTGATATATAATTGTTATATCAGGTCGTTTATATTAGTCCATGTTTGAAGGTATGTCACATTACCCGTAATCAACTATAAAGTCAATATTTTCGGTAATAATGAATCAGATTCAACAAAACAAACAATTTAAACCAAAAACGTATAAAGTTTATTACTTTTAATTGCCATCAATCACACACACGTTAATTTTGTTAAATATTCACATAAACCCGCACTTTGACGTCATCAATGGAACAATCAAACATTCATACACATTTCTATGCATTCCAAATAAATGCACTAAATGTCACTACACAAGATCAGTTTATTTTAAGCAGCAAACATTTTTTACGAAAAAAATAAAAATGCTATAGTCAATATTGACACGAACTTGAAAATGTCGATTTCAATTCACAACTTCAGACTGGCGTCTCCAAAAAATTCGGTGACGTTTGTTCTCCGATAACATTGATCATTGCAATCCATTACAGCGTGCATTTTCAGTATTATTTGAATGAACGGGTGTGTAATCTATGTTTTCGTAGTGAAAACACCTCATTTATCATTACGTATTGATAATAATATGGTAATACACAACTACATTTTACGTGAAAGTGTAAAAGCCGCTTCAGCAAAATCAGTACTGTTCTTAGATTGTAAATATATTTTGTAGCTAATTTGGAGTAATTTGTAGAAAACCGTGGACTAATATATAGAAAAACAGGTCACTGCCTGGTCTTGTGTAATATATCATGTTCTGCCTCGCCGTTATATTAATCTAAGCCTCGCCTGATATATAACACAAGACCAGGCAGTAACATTTTATTCTCTATATATAATTAATTACGGCGAAAATAACGTCGTAGTTGATGATATAAGCATACTAACCAATTGGAAAAATAAACTGCGTAGGAGTTCAAATATGCAATAAGCAAAAATAAATTGTAATTTTGACATAACATGCCATTGCTTACGGCGTGATTTCAATATCAATATAGAAAAGATACCAACACATAATTGCTTATACAAAATTTAGATGTGTACTTGTTATCATGAATCCGTTTAATCTGAATACATTATGTAAACATTTGCACCACATACACATATATTACCTTGATTGTCGATAACGTCTCCTCGCATATCTCATCACTTCCGGTACACGACTCATCGAGGAAACCGATATCAAACGCAGGGTCATTCAATAACTCCTTTATGCCGCTGCTGCGCTTGAAGGCGTATCCGCTAAAATGACTTTCGCTATCGAGACAGTGTAACTTTAACTTTATCTCCTCGAGTTCTTGTTTTACTTGGATTAATAAGACATACAGCCTTTTGACGTGGTTTTGTGTTAGTAAAATATCAATTAACTCTTGGCGTTCTTGAATACGCTTTCTGTGTTCATAACAAAATGTCCGAACTTGTGTTAGACGCTTAGTGTTTGTTTCAAAAGTCTCGCTGCACAGTTCTAGGCATTTGGATTGAAGACGATCAAACCACGTATAAATCTCTGTACGTAATTGTTGACATTCCTTCAGAAACTCCTCTTGACATGCCTTGTTGTCATCCGTATTTTTCTCAATTTTATTTACAGTAGACTTTAAGTTTTCTTCCAATTCTTGTAGGTTTAACTTGCAAGCAACGACTTCTTTGTCCTCCACGTTTATTTCAAATAAATCAACAACTTTACAGGATTTGTGAAATGAAAAAACACATCGCCCACATAGTGTGTCTGTATGTTCCATACAGAAGAAAACTAAGTTCTCTGTTGTATGTTTTACGCATTTTTGTGTATGAATATCACTGTCTCTAACATTTGGTTTGGAAACATGACGTGTTTGGTCGCTTGAAATACTCGGAGCTAAAGCAGGTTTATTTGTTTCAATTAAAAAAGCCACGTGATTCTGAAATAATTTGCTTGACTTTTTGTGAATCTGAAAACACGTTTCACAAATTTTAAAATTACAGTTTTCGCAGAAAGCAACCACCGTCTCCGAGGTGCACACACCACATTCATTTAAATCACAATCCATTATGTGGTAATGTTGCAAATACAATGCTTTGTCCTGAAACATATTATAAGAAATCTGTAAATTTAAGATCAATCATAAACGCACAATATACTAAAAGGAATCAGTTATAAAATACTTTCAAAGGCAATACAAAATAAGTATTATATATATACTGACAGCAACTGCCCATATTAAGATTAGTGTGTCATCTTGACAAAAGTTTTATATAAGTATTGAATACATTGTAAATATATTGACACTTGCTTAAAAAAGCACGCATTGTCCAAACGCAAGCTACGCGATAAAGCTACATGTAAAATCAAACATTATGCAGATAGCGAAATTCATGTGTATACTTGAACACGGTGCATAAGATGCTCTGGCGCACATGTTGCAATAGTACGAATGTGTTTATAGACGAGTTTTACATTCACGTTTTTGCGATTATCACGAAACAGGAACATTTAAGCAAATAAAATAACGACTAGCGATGTATTGAAAGTGGTCAAATATAAAGTAATAAAATCCAACTGCGTCAGCAGGAGAGAAACTTTTATTAACAACATACGGTCCTTTATTTCGGGCAGTACTGGTTTCTTAGTGGCTCATGCTAAATGCATTTTAAATATTCCCTGTTTCAAATGGAGAAGTTAATTTGAAAATGGTATATACTGTTGATAGATATCAGTTCTATACCAGGTTAGATAGATACTTGTTTGGATATGGTTAAGTACAATGAACACTCAATTGATACTGTTTATTAAACGCAATGCTGTTCAACCTAAATTGACTGACGAAAATCAATAACCGTTTTCGACAACTTACAGTCTGTCCTGCTGCATTTCTATGTCTTTATTTATATTACACGCGAAATAACAACTATAGTCGTAAATAAGCGTTATTTATGGAGCTTTCACATCTTGACATACCAGAATACAGTGTTCATGCCACTCGACTTATAAAGTAAACAAAAACAACACATTTTTCTTGGGAACATAAATATGCTATTTTATATGTTTATTTATATATTTTAACAAACGATTTATATATGTTTATCTATATACCAATAATAACTATCATATTTATAACAGTTGTGCTGTACTAACATTGAGGGAATTTGCTTGTTCAAAGTGTATGCCATGGGTAATTTTCTAACAGAATATTTGAAGAACGAATTACCTTTTAAATTTATATAAATAGTAACACTCCATTCAAACACATAACCAAAGCATGTTTTTGTTTAACGTATAATCAATCTAGCACAAAAATTAAGTAATATAAGAACGATTAAGCCAACAATTATGCATCTATCAATATATTTCCCGAAGGGGGGGGCGGCGGACAAACCCAGCGGAATGTGACTAATTGTATTTGTGGGGTCAAGATTTTTGTCTTCATCCCCTTATTCGGGGATGCTTAATTGATGCATCCAATGGCCAGAATGGCCAGAGGTTCAATATTACCGGGATTTAAATTCTGAACAGTCTCTTTCCCGGGACCCGGAATTATTCGGCGTGTCAATTTGCAGCCTGTCGGGCATTACTTACAGTCTAAAAGTCCCGTATATTCCCGCCGCTCACCTCTCATGGGGGAAAATATTGATAGGTGCATTATGAGTGCAACAATGTCAATGAGCGGGTGGCCAGTTCATGCACGTTTTATACGGAAATAAAAAGTGCTCATTATGAATATAGCTATGTTTAGCTTTACATGATTTATTAGTTGATAACCATATTAAGCTATCAGAAGGCAACGACCACTAATTACCCCTAACCATATAAACAGCTATAATAATATATAAGGTCAATTTATATTAAATAAAACCGCCTTTGTGAAGATAGTGGAAATAGAAAGTAGACAATACCTTAACATGTCAATGCAATTATTAATGCGGATTAAAAGAAAACCTATAATTATGAAACATCGTACACAATAATCGAATAAAATACGTTAAATATAAAATGTAACTAACACAAACCTTTAATTACACAGCCATCCGTTCATCTAGATTATGTCAATATGTAGGTACATGTATTTGTTCGATAAAACGACCAACACATCGGTACGCCTCGGATTTAACTGCTATCTTTTAACTGCTGTCATGTGAGTTAAGTTATAAGTTACTGTATTCAACACTCAAATACAGGAAATCGTCTTCGCTACTATCCTTTTCTTTTTCCGTATCATACAGGTAGCCCGTGTTAACACAAACACTCGGTCGAATTCGGCAATTATCGAAATGCATACTTACAACTTCAATATAATGATATTGTTAGATGTAGGTTTATAGTTTGGAATATACCTTTATCAAATAAATAGAACATACATGAAATAAATTGCTTATCTCTACTCGTTTAACAAAGGGCAAACGAGAATAACAACCAATTATTGCGATGTATTGTGTATTTAATCCAACGTAATTAAAAATGATTCAATAATACCCCATACGTGTTAATGTTTTGACATCTTGTCGTTAATGGGGCAAATAATGACATCACACAACTAATGTCCGAGATGAACATAATCTACGAGAATAAAATAGTTCGTACTTTGTTATGGTATTTTAAATAGTATTATGCTGAAAAAGGTATAAATTAAATGCAATATTACACTAGTATGGTGTTCTGAGAACTTGCATCAGTCTCGTTGGTTGTGTTAAGTAGCATCGCACTCGAGGCGCCTCTCGTGCGATGCTACTTAACACAAACAACTCGATTGATACAATAGTCTATATTTACTATTTGGCAAGCGATGGTGAACATTACGGGATCAATAATAACAACTAATTGTTAACACAAGAGCTTTTTGTAAAACAGTGTGCATCATCTAGGTTAAAAGTATGCAGACGACAGTTTGTTGTTATTGCTAGTCCAATTATATTGACCACGGTCACTTATCAGTTTTCAAAGGTGCTCATAGGTGTAAATGCGTACATGTGCTCTGAAACAAGATGTCACCATCCTAGTTATGTCGCGGAAACAGACAGCGAAATTGTCAGCAAAGATTTGCATGTGCCAAATGAATGGTTTGAAGTATTTCCTATTAAATAAAACTGCTAAATCGCAACATAGTTCGAATATGTAGATTAGAGTCCGTGTATTTGGCGCATTTTTCTCATCGTGCGTTGGTGGTGGCAGTAAACAACACAATTAAGTCACTTTAGTATAACGCCACCATCAGTTTACCAAAACTGCTGCCGATGATCGTATATTCGAATGCATCATCAATCGAATATACGAATATCATGTTTGGTTATCGTTTCCATCTCTAGTTAAGCAATCTTTAAAATATCACGTGTAGTGAAGATCTTATGAAAACTGTTGGACGTACACAGCGTAAACGGCTGAAAGGTCAATTTTATATACATCGAACGCGATAACTCCGCAGTTTCTGCGGTGATATGGCGGATTATCAAACTTGGCCGAGGCATGCACAAACATTTTCATGATGTTTGGTGAAGATCAGATGAAAACTGATTGGACTTACAGAGCGCAAATGGTTAAAAAGACCAATTAAATATACTTCGAGGGCCACAACTCCACAATCCCTTAGGCGATTTGGTTGAACATCGAGCTTGGTTGATATATCATGCCCACAATCAGTTCAATTTCAGATAAATCGAGGGTCATTTATTCACAATTCCTAAGACGATTTGATTGATTGATTAGCCTATATGTTTAATGTGCGAAAACCCTCGGTACACCGGAACCTCTGTCCACCGAACATGTGTGACAATCTGATGTTATCGATTATCTTTAGCGCGCGATTGTCTTGTCGCAGGGTGATTGCACGCTTAATATGAGAATTAAAGGCAACAGTTCGACATCATATTAGGACTCCAGATAAGGGTGTTTAGTCGCAAAATAAATGGATATTGCCTTTAAAGTGTGAACAACACACAGTATGTTAATTAGACTGTTTCATCATTTGTTTAGCAAATATTTAAACATTTTACAAACAATTTATATAACTCAGGTAATAACTATTAATGATGTAATAATTATTAATGATTACTTTAATTAAAACATAATTTGAATGATGTTGGTCGAATTAACAGTCTATCAAAGCAATCAAAGCAATGTTGAGCAGAACCGGCTTTCTTGAAAGAAATGATATAGATTTTATGCTCGATATTACTTACGAACTATCATTTTTCTGCAAAGTTAGTACAGTGTTGAAATGTCTGAGCCACCTTCTAAACGTCGACGGGTTGAATTAACTCTCGAAAACAAAATAAAATTGATCAGTGATGCAGAATCTATCCCAAACCTCGCTAAAGGTTCTGAGTGAAAAGCATGGAGTAGGCAGGTCTACAGTTAGTGACATAATTCGTCGAAAATCTACTTACAGTGAACAGTGGGAGAAAAATGCTGCGCGGGAGAAATGTCGTTTTGGAAATGCATGTCAATTTGACAAACTTATCGATCTGGTTTGATTTCAAAATGTGTTGTATGTTATAATAATGCGTTACGTTTTAAATTAGTACTGTCAGAAAACGACATATTGAATAAATCTGAATGAAACGAATAAATAAATATAATATAGATGCATTATTGTATTTTGCCTCCAACCCTCAGTAAACCGGAACTCCCTGAAAACCGAATATTTGGTCCGGTCCGGTCGGTGTTCGGTATAGAGGGAGTACACTGTAGTATACATGTACATTAATTAACATGTCAAGTTTTCCAATAACTTAATACCAATCGATGTTCATTACTGAAAAGGTACGATCTGCAGTAAAAATACATTTTGGTCAACATTAAGATATACTTTGTTAATGATCTAAACTTATAGCTTCATGTAGTGGGATCAATTTGTGACATAGTTTGGCCAAAATCTTCAGAAAATGGAAAAGCACAAAACTCGGTACACATGTTTATTGGGGCATTTAAAACATTGTTTTCATGAGACCCAATCTATATCTGTAAAAATGGTGGACGGCGGCCATTTTTAAATGGCTGTCTGTCGTCGGTCCTGTCCGGACTCGAACTTCCCCATGCATTGAATGATTTCGAAATTGATTGGCACAAATGTTAACATAAATGAGACGGTGTGTCGGGCCCAGCGAGAACCAGATGGCTAGATTTAAGGTCAAGTCATACTATGAGGTCAAAGATCAAAATACAGCACTTTAATGTCAAAATAAGGCTTGTCCGACCTCTAACTTCCCCATGCATTGAAGGATTTCAAACTTAATTGGCACACCTGTTAATTTAAATGAGAAGGTGTTTTTCACGCAAGCATCTGATGGCTACCTTCAAGGTCAAAGTTATATTTTTAGGTCAAAGGTCAAAATTGAGCACTTTATTGTTAAATCCCGGTTTATCCGGGTTTTAACTTCCCAATACATGGCAGGATTTTGAAATACTTTGGTACAACTGTTAACCTAAGTAAGAAGGTGTGGCTCACACAAGAACTGTGCGGCTACCTTTAAGGTTAAGGTCATACTTTGAGGTCAAAGGTCAAAATACAAGTATTTTTTATTGTCAAAAATATCGCTTGTCAGAGCTTTAATTTCCACATGCATTTACGGATTCCAAAACAACTTGGCAAGAATGTCAATCTATGAGAGACGATATGTCGCGCACAAGAACCGGATGTTCACCATAAAGGTAAAGGTCATACTTTGAGGTCAAAGTTCAAAATAGAACGCTTTATCATCAAAATACTGCTTTAACCTCCCAATGCATGGAAAGATTCTTAAATAACGTGTCACAATTTAGTTTAACCGAGATAAGACGATGTGTCGATCTCAAGAATTGGATGGCCACCATTAAGGTAATACTTTGAGGTAGTAACATTTCAAAATAAAATGTTTAATTGTCAAAATAGTGCTTGTTCAAAACAATCACATTCCGTGAATTGAAGGATTTCGAAATAACTCATCATACAAATTAAAACTAAACTATCATCAAAATTCAAATACGATCTATTTTCTTCTTTTACACTGGCAATGATAACATATTGCCCCCCACAAAAAGAGTTACCTTGCAATGCGTTTCAGCTAACATTACTGTAAACAAAATGATTAAAGATAAATGCTGCTACAACATATATCACTGTAAGACAAAATGTCAACAATATACATGCATAAACACAAGTATATTAACTGTATAAAATCAGCAAATAAATTACCATTTAATGCCAAATAAATTTACTATTTTGATACCACGTCGTTTATTCTAAAAAGGGGTTTAATAGGTATCATTGTGTCATGACCATCTCCGACATAGATTAGATATTGTGCATTAATAGGGAACGAAATAATAATTAAAATAGCGAATTGCACTTGATAATGCTGTGCAGAGCGATTCAGCCTTGCATCTTCCATAACAGCCCTTTTATGGGTTACAACCACACCCGAGAACCATGACACTGCAGCTTGTGGCAAAGAAGACCAAACAGGTCTCCATTTGTCAGCCTTTACTCTGATCCGGCCCCATTCGGAAGGACAAGTAGTCGGAAGAGAAATTTAGTGAGTTTTAAATAGCGTGAACTGTAATATATCTATAGATTTTTGCCAGCCCCAAAAGCTATCCACAATTCAGAAACTGAAATCTGTTGACAAATTTCTACGACAAGTACTAACACATATATCCACATTTTTTATCATAGCAGTCTGCTAGCCCTGCATCGCCACAGCAGCCACATGCAAAATGAGTTCTACACCCGCTTCTTCGTGACCAAAGGGTGATAATCTACTGTAATGTAATTAACAACACCACCATTTTGAGTAGAACAACAAAACATCTTTGGGGTCCATGAGCACAACCTGCTAAGCTAAGAAATAGAACAACACCCTTTTCCATTGTTGCATATTTTATTCTGTCCTGCTTGTACACATCCCAAAACCACTGTGCCGCTTGACTGAATACATTTGACGACCAAGATATGGAGCAAAAATGGTGTCTGCATAATCTTGAAATGTCTGACTACCTGTAGGCTGACAACAACAGCACCATCTATTGTTAGTGCATCAATCTCTGGGGCGTCCAGTTTGACTTAAAAATGTTTTTTAAGACAGGATACAAGATCAGACATTGTTCCATTCATAAATTACCACTTTGTTATCGAGAAGGTGGAACCGCCGTGTTTTCATGGTCAAATAAATTATTAAGGTTGCCGTGCCGGACTTGGCAAGAAACATACAACCTGGAAAAAAGATAACATTCTTGTTTTTGGTAGATAATTTATGTTTCTCATTGAACAGTTGCTTATGTGAAATGTAGACATTTCATGAATAAGCAAAAACATTTACTACACCAGTGACTTAAAATCTCAGAGTGACTAACCAGAAAAGAAACATTAGATATATGTTTTCCTTGTGCGTTCGCCACACATCAAGAGTAGTTCAATGACCCTCTTCTGATGCACCAAATGCATTCTCCATTATTAAGTACACCAATGCTGCTGTCACTTGTTGTCTTACCCACATGGGATGCTCTAAGAAAGGTGGTCAGCTGTACAGGAGACGCCCCATTGGCCTGCTCAAGAGCACTGGTCCAACCACTGTTCTCAAGCCAATCACCAAGGGTCTTGAGAACTACATTTTTACATGTACATGTAATCCACCTAACATCATTAAAAAGCCATTTTCGCACAAGTGGTATACCCATATTTATTACACATGTAAACATATGTTAAGCAATCGCAAAGCTAGACTTATCGCATGCAATGAATGGAGTTTGGCAGTAGAACTTTAAGCTAATGTGTTATGTTTTGTTTACAATAGCCTTTGAATACTTAATCATGGAAACATATTCAGTTTGTTATTTAAAGAATGGAGGCAATTTAGAAATGTCAACTGGTTGTTCAGTGTAGATTCCTGCAAACTGATTAGAGTGGTAAACGGACCAAGACAGGTCAAGGTCTCCAACGTATGTATATACACTCAATCACACTTTTAACGCAACACTGTTTTTTCACAATTTCTCAACTATTTATCAATATATTTCGTCCAAATTTGGAATATAAATACATTTGTAAAGGTCTCCTATAATTATTATTCTAATCGATTAAATGCACGATGGAAATAAATTAATATAATCAATAACATGTGCACCTGTCCCGTGACTGAGCGTCATGGATGAATGATGTCAGTGCACAAGTGTTAATAATGATTTTAAACAACATATTCTTGAAACACAAATTAATGGGGCTATGTCAACGAAAAACTAGATTCCTATTGCCAATGATATTATTTGATATAAATGCGCTTTACTAAGACATGTGCATTAAATAAATAAAAATGATACAATACACAATACAATATTTGATAAATACAAATTAGCAAAAACGCCTGAAAAAGAACACCACAAGCGGGCATCGAACTCACGACTTAGGAGCCATACGAATAAATGACAGTAGACAGCGCTTTAACCAACTGCGCTATCATGCTTGGTAAGGAGTTGTTTGTAAACTGAACTTTTACAAAATACTCACAATTCTGACGTCAAAATATAAACTGGAAAAGTGCCAAACAAACACAACCCAATTTATAAATTTATTTTTATCTCAGAATGCGTGCACTCTTTACCCATTATATATTTCCTGTTTTAACCGTTATTATAAACCAGCATTTTTATCTAAATTTCATTTTTTTTAAGAAATTGCCCACCCCCCTTGAGGCCCTTTTCGATGATATAGACCTTTTATTAACTTCTGAGAAGTAAGAATTATACGTGTTGTGTGAGAAGTGTGATTAACTGTATTTTATATACAGCTATTAAAAAAACTGACGATTTTTTTACATCAGATTTATTAATCTTCTGCTATTGATATAAATGGCAAAACTATAACAAAGGGAGACAACTAATACTTAGTGTTTTAATGATTTATGCTTTTTAAGGTATTTTGTCTATCCACTATACCGTATTAAATACCTAAATATGTTTTTAATAGTGTTTATTTAATAGTTCCTGCTTTATTTATGGATATGACTATTATAATAAGAATAACTTTGACTTTTTACAGCTTTTAATGATAAATTTACCCACAAAATGACGTACAAGATCAGCAGAAGTTAAAAATAAATAGGTTAACTATATTAAAATTAAACATGTTAGATAATATTTTCATCATTTTCACGTGCTTTATATAGATATCTTCCTTAATATTTCTTATTGCTAAAAACTATGTATGTATATGGCATTCATCTTGGATTTGTCGGCCATCTTGGATTTTGGCGTTCGGTCTCATGCTCATTTTTTGTTGTTTTACCTTTATGTGCAAACGCTGCCAAATATGGTGCTTTTCCCATTTTGTGAAGTATTTTGTGAAGAATTGATCCCACTAATGGCGATGTCCTATAACAAGAAAATCATGTTACTAAAATTGTAATTTTGTCAGGAGCTTATTAGAGTTTACGTATTTTAAAGCAGTAGAAAATAATACTCCAAAGGTTATATTCATACACCTAATTTGCATCTACCTTCTGACAAGGGAAAATTGAAACAAAAGTTTTAGCGTATGTTTATTCTTGAATATGATACACAACATGCAAACATCTACAATTACTGAACTATACGTGTAACAAATTCATAACTGTTATAGCTGTGATGTATGATATGCGTTGTAACACTAACAAGGCTTGTGTATTGTATAGCTTAGGTCTGTATATGTTGTATTCAATTCCAAGCCTATATTCCATAACAACTAAAACTATCACTAAAGATGATTAATACCCATACACACCGCGTTGGCACAGATGTAGTGCTAGACACAGATGAACAGCTTTGACACAGATGTATAACTTTATCACAGAACAATGTATTGAATAAATGACAAAATGACCTGCATAAATGGGCTTGAAATGCAAAATGAAGAGTGCAAGGGGAAACGATTCACATATATTTGCCCTAGAAATCCGATCTTGATCTTTGACTGGTAAGCATGAGACATGTGCATGACACCTGTTTAGTCATGTCGAGTAACAATTTGAAGTAATATTAAAATCATTAGAGGCATTTAGAAGTTACTGAGAGGAACAAAATGAAAATATTAAACCTCTGACCTTAAATTGTGACCATGACCTTTGACCTACAAGCATGGGTCGTGTACGCGACACTTCATCTGGTCATGAGGAATAATTATTTAAAGTTATATTACAATTCTACTAGGCATTTATAATGAAGTTATGCAGCGGAAATGAAATACAAATATCTGACCTTGAATTGTTACCTTGACCTTTGATGGTCAAGCATGGGTCAAGTGCGCGACACATCGACTTGTAATAAGGAATAATAATCTGAAGGTATATTACAATCATTCCATGCATTACGAGGTTATGAAGCAAACGCGATATACAAGTATATTACCTTTATTTGACATTTGACCTTGATTTTTGACCTTGACCTTCAAAGGAAAATCATGGGTCAGGTATGCGACACATTGTCTGGTCATGGGGAAATAATAATCTGAAGTTATATTAATATCCTTCCATGCATTACGAAGTTATGGAGCGGAAACGAAATACAAGTATTTTACCTGTATTTTACCTCGTCTTTGAATTGTGATCTTGACCTTAAAAGGACAAGCATGGGTCATGTACGCGACACATCATCTGGTCATGTGGAATAATTATTTGAAGTTATTCTGCTAGGTATTTATAATGAAGTGATGGAGCGGAACCGAACTACAAGTATTCGACATTTGACCTTGAAATGTGACCTTGACATTTGACGGACACGCATGGGTCATGTTCGCGACACATCATCTGGTCATGAGCTATAATAATCTGAAGTTATATTAACATCCTTCCAGGTATTAGGAAGTAATGGAGCGGAAAAGAAATATGGGACGTCCTGACATACAAACCAACACGCGTGATTCTTATTGAGCCCCCACTTTTTCACAAAGGGGTATAACTATTTTAACTGTGACACTTAGTTGAGTAACTTAAATATATTTTATTTTGTAAATACTTTTATTTAACAACAAATTATCTCGTACGGTTCTTAGTCAGCAAACTAACCCCGTGAAGTAGTATACGTTTCTTAACAAAAAAATAATTATAAATATACCCTCTATACCATGTTGTTTTAATAAGAGTAATAATAACAACTCGTATTTTAGCTTCATAATATATTAACCGACGAGCAGAACAAACGCAGGCGAATTTGTCAATCTAATTAAATTCCGAAAATTTACCCTACGCATATGGATCTGAGAACGACCGATAGAATGTGGTCTTCAAGTGACCTTTAAGCCTTGTTTTGATAGTAAAGATCGTGAAGGAAGAACATTTTTTACTTCGCAGTGCGGTAAGTATCAAGTGGCATTTTAAAGATTCTGACTTCATTAAAGTGCATTGGGTATGTCTCCAGGTGTTAATTTGATTTTTTAGTAATATAAAAGTTTTATGAAATATACTATTTACGTACGGTCTAAAGTTTCGACAATTTGCAACAAAGTGCTTGTGATTAAGCGAACATATTGATCAGCAGAGATAGTAATAACCGTTCGGGATATCAAATACAAATAGCAGCAGTCTTTTAACAAATTTTCTTTTGTACAGACCTGCAAGTGAGATAGTATGGACCTAACATATTAATGAAAACGCGTAGCAACACACCAACATATGCGAAACAACAATAAAATCCTATATTGTATGTAGGGCATATACGTCTTCGGTGAAGGTACACCAGACCCGATAATGCTTTGATACGCATTTTAACACACGAAAGTACAAACATCTGATGGTGGTTGACACTGTAAATCTGACTACTGTTATAGCCTGTCAGTGGACTAAACATACACCTGTTGTCTAGGCTTAAGATAGATTAAAGACTCTTATAAATAAAATAATTATAACATAATTATTTCATAACATACACTCGATGTAAAATAAATAAGGTGGATATACATTTACAACTATTAAAATAATTACTACTAAACAACAGCATTTATAAAGCTGTGTGCACCATGGCATAACCAATACAAGCGTTCAATAAAGTACATTTTTGATAACAACATACACAAGCAGTGACAAGTAGGTTAGTGGAAAAATGGATTATCCTCTAGAATTACAAAATATGTAAGATTTTCGTTTAAATAAAAAATAAACAACCTGTACGAACTATGTTTCCTAGTAAACCTTATGTATAACAAAATAAGACATTATTTTAAATTAAAACTAACACGAGCTATAGTTTATAGTAGATTACATAAAATATTTAAAACAAAGAGTGTTAAAATAAAACTACAGCGTTTGCCAATTTAAACATAAGTTTGATTTATTAATATAATATACATCTTAACGTACATCATCACAGATGTTGTGTTTTTTAATGCCATTAAGGAAGTTCAGCTATTGCCAAGGCCAATCCCTACGACCTTTTAAAGTTTGGCTAGAGAGCCAAAGACTACACAGGTATAATGTATTATTACAATTCTTTCAAAACAATCAATGCAATTATCCGACTAATGTCCTCTATTGACCAACTGTTTCTTATGACAAACGCCTTATCGACTACTAATTATTCCTTCAGGAAATCGTTATTTCAATACAAAAACATAACTGCTTTTTCTGAATGAAAAAAGTTATATCTCTGTAGTATTATTAAAGATTTTTTTAAATCTGATAACAGTGTCAAAAGGGTTCGTTTAAGTGTTACAACTATAAAGTAACTTTAAACGTGCTTAAAAAATAACATTAGATCACTGTTAATATAACAACATACTTGTTCTGCCACGTTCGTTCAACGTCAGTGAGTCGTACTTTTTCAAATCCTCTCAGCATGATTACATGCACCAAAGGTGTTGCGGCATTTAACAATTGAAGTTTTAATTCAATGTAAATGACACGCAGACACTTCAACAGACGACCTTGACGACCGTAATCTTGCAAATTTAAGTCTCAATTAGAAACACATCGTCATCCACTACAAAATTATAGACATTATAAACAATCAGGCATACTAACAAAATAGCAAATAGTTTCACAAGTATAAAAATACATACTAGTTAAACACAATTATGAACATAAATACTAATTACATAAAACATCAACAGTAAACCTAATTCGAAGCACAACAATCATTTCGTTGCCATTATTTTGAATGAATCAAAATGATATTACGGAATTTGGTAGAGGATCACCCAAGGAACTTTTTTATGTGGAATAATTTTGAAATCCAGCCAGTGGTTTCAGATAAGAATATATTTTAAAGTTTTCAGTAATACCATATAAATAAAACTGCCCCACCCCCTGGCGCCTATGTTTTTTAAAAATCAAAATGATTTCAAGGAATTCGGTAGACGGTCACCCAAGGAACATTTTTGTGGACGAATTTTGAAATCCAGCTAATGGTTTCAGACTAGAAGTTTTTTTAAATGTTCAATATAGCCATATAATGAAAATTGCCCCGCCCCCTGGCAGCCATGTTTTTTAATAAATCCAAATGATTTCAAGGAATTTGGTAAAGGGTCACCCAAGAAACATTTCTGTGAAATTATTTTGAAATCCAGCCAGAGGTTTCGGATTAGAAGATTTTAAAAGTTTTCAATATAGTTATATAAAAAAACTGCCACGCCCCCCCCCCCCTGGCAGCCATGTTTTTTAACGAATCAAAATGATTTCGAGGAATTTGGTAGTGGGTCACCCAAGGAACATTTCTTTGAAATTATTTTGAAATCTAGCCAGTGGTTTCAGACAAGAAGATTTTAAAAATGTTCAATATAGCTATAAAAGGAAAACTGCCCCGCTCCCTGGCCGCCATGTTTTTTTACCAATCAAAATGATTTTAAGGAATTTAGTAGAGGGTCAACCAAGGAGCATTTCTGTGAAAACTATTTTCAAATCCAGCTAGTGGTTTCTGACAAGATTTTTAAATTTTCCAATTTTTAACCTTTTGGTTGCCATGGCAACCAGAGTTTTCAATATATTTTCATAAATTGAATAAATTTGCGAAAGGACCATCACAGAAACATTCCTGCCAAGTTTGGTAAAAATCCGCCCGGTGGTTTCAGAGAAGAAGTGGTTTGAAGTAAAATGTTGACGACAGACGACGTACGACGGACACAGACTGACCAAAATAGCTCACCCTTGAGCACTTTGTGCTCAGGTGAACTGACAAAAAAACACAAGTAAATGTAACTAAAAGACAAAATTTAACATTAGGCAACAATTAAAGAAAACATGACTAGAATGTTAAACATATTAAATGAATGAATGAAAACAAACAAGAACATTCAAGTGGCAACAAACCGTTTGAGTTCCGGAGTTAAAATTGTAGCTAATACAAATGCGCCCAACGTGTTCATAGCCAACACAATGCGACCAGCCTTCACGAGATATTGTCATCGAACCTGGCGGCTGGTCACCTGCAATGTTTTTGAATACAATATACATCCTACAAATTAGTATTCAAATTACCAGTTAACTAATTTGCACATATGAACAAAGGTAATGCATAGAAATTGATACAAACAACATTGAATCATAAACCAACGATAGCGTAGAAGAAAATCTTATAAAATCGTAGGAAAACTTTACATCACGTGAACACGACAAGAAACATGACAATTCCACGAAAACCATTTTTTTTTTATGAAATGCATTAAAGTCAGCACAAAAATAAAAGTTATGGTGACCTTGACTCCACCAACCCCATAATAATGCAATCTCAAGCGAGGTCTCGATATAAGGTACCTACATATGAAGTTTCATTGAACTATCTCAATGTCTTCGCAAGCTTTTGAGCGGTAACTGTCTAGTTTTAGTACTTGTTACCTTGACATTGACCCATCCCACCCCATATGTAATCCAACACGAGGTCTAGATAAAAGATATCTATGGATGAAGTTTCATTAAAATATCTCAATGTGTTCAGAAGCTATTGAGCGGAAACTTTTTAATTTTTAGTAACAGTGACCTTGTCATTGACCACACCCACCCTATACGGAATCCCACGCGGGGTCTCAATATAAGGTATCTATGTATAAAGTTTCACCAAAATATCTCGATGTGTTCTCAAGTTATTTCGCGGAAGCCGTTTTTATCTTTTTGGTGACCGTGACCTTGACCCCACCCACCCCATACGCAATCCCAAGCGAGGTCTTAATATAAGGTATCTATGTTGGAAGTTTTATTTAAATATCTCAATGCGTTCTCAAGTTATTGAGTGGCAACCGTTTTTCTATCTTTAGTAACAGTGACCTTGACCCACCCACCCCATTTGAAATCTTAAGCAATGTCTCGAGACAAAGTATTTATGTATTAAGTTTCATTAAAATATCTCAATGCGTTCTCACGTTATTGAGCGGAAACCGTTTTTCTATTTTTTAGTAACAGTAACCTCGACCTTGACTCCACCCACCCCATATGCAATCCCAAGCGAGGTCTCGATATAAGGTATCTATGTATTAAGTTTCATAAAAAGATCTAAATGCATTTTCAAGTTATTGAGCGGATACCGTTTTTCTATTTTTAGTAACTGCGACCTTGATCTTCATCCCCCCAACAACATATGCAATCCCAAATGAGGTCTCGATATAAGGCATATATGTATTAAATTTCATTAAAATATCTCAGTGTGTTCTCAAGTTATTGAGCGGAAACCGTTTTTCTATTTTTATTAATAGCGACCTTGACCCCACCCACCCCATATGCAATCCCAAGCTATGTCTCGCTATATTGTATCTATGTAAGAAGTTTTATTACAATAGCTCAATCAGTTCTCGAGTTAGAAAGCGGAAACGAAAAGTGCTACGCCCAAGCATAACCACACAATGACATACGCCAATCTAATAACCGAATTTTTTCTTTGAAAAATATGGTGGTTAAAAACGTAAAAGTCGATACCTTTTATTATTCCACAGATCTGCCCACACGTGGGACACGCTTGCTTGATAGCCAACGATTGGTTAATGCAATCCGTACAGAAGATGTGACCACAGGCAAGTTTCTTGGGATTGGTAAAGTCATCCATACAAATAACACATGTTCCTTGCTCTTTCAATTCTTGTTCTGAAATCTACGTCAAGTATAGAAATGATACATGTTGTCAAATTAACTTGTTTCGAGTTTCTACTTATAATGACTCATATTCATCTAAATTGTTTTGGGCCGCTATAAATAAATGTTGCACAAAATGTAAAAAAAAACTTCAAATACTAATTTTACATGGGAAAATGCACAACCATATCAAATATGGATCCAAAGAGTTTAGAGCACAATCGTGCTGATACATGTATAAACATTATTCTCCAGCAAAGTTGTAACATAATTTATTTAAAAAAAATCAAATCAAACAGTATCTGGTTACCAAATCAGTACGAAATCCAAAGTCACTGGTCTGATTTGGTTTGACTTTGGTGTTGGTATCCAGCAGCGAGTCAGTCCCAATATTATCTGCTCCTAATAACTCGCCTGCCTTTACATATTCATCAAACCTCGACTGAATTTTTGTGACGACGTCCATGACAATATCAACAAAGTGTATTTCCCTCAATGATGAATCACCACTTACTCTACAGTATAACAACACTGCCTCTACATACTGTTTGGTGCATATGTCTATTGGAACACCAAAAATTGCTGAAATTATCCAGAAAAGTCAATCTTGTTATTTCTTAAATATTTTATCATGAGGATTTTTGTTTGCAAATATGTTACATAAATAAATAAATACCTGTTCACATGTATCTCAATGCATTATATCAATTTTGTAACAGCAGTTACAGTTATTAAAGTGTGTATGCACGATTTTACAACAAATATAGTGGCATAAATACAATTAACAAAATAAAGTAAATTAACATATATTGCTATTTAAAATGGAATAACAGTTAAGAACAAACAATGTTTTTAAACGCACACAAATGCAGTTTTTAATCATCAAACAGTTTTCGTCTGTACAAGCGGAAACTCAAATACATGTATATACGTTGACTTTACAGTTGGTTTAGATTACAAAACACTAACAAACTATGCAAAAATCGACTCTTGTACTTGTTGATTTATTTCATATTGAAGTGTTTCCTGTGTCATTTTTCTGTTTTTCTGTTTGCTTTCAAGTTTTATTACCACTTTCATCTGCTTATTTTGAAAATAATTGGTATGAAAGATCGTACATACACAATTTAATATCACCTGCGTGTACTCGTTATTTTCAGTATGTATACTTCTCTGACATTGATTGCTACTTTAAAATAAAACAAGAGCGTCAAATAACCCTTGGTCGCTCACCTGAGTTTAATGAACAATAATGGCTTATTACTGAAATATTATTTCAAAATCCAGCAAGTGGTTTCACACCAGAAGATTCTCAAAGCTTTAGATACAGCCATATATGTATGCCTGCCCCACTTACTGGTGCCCATGTTTTTACGTATATAAATAATTTGGCAGATTGGTCACCCAAGGAACGATTTTATGAATTTTATTTCGAAATCCATATTAAACCAAACAACATTTTGCAAACTGATTTGAAGGAATTTGGTAGAGGGTCACCCAAGGAACATTTATTTGAAATAATTTTGAAATCCTCATTGGTTTTCAACAAAAATATGTTCAAAGTTTTCTATATGGCTTCATAAGGAAACAAGGCCCCGGCCTCTGACGGCTTTTTCGACGAATACATATAATTTGAAGGAATTTGGTAATGGGCTACCCCAAAAAAACATTTCCTTAAAATAATTTCAAAATGCCACAATTGGTTTCTGGGAAGATTTTTCAAAGTTTTTATTTAATTTTATATTTTGGTTGCCATGGCAACCATAATTTTCAACATATTCTAATGAATTGAAGGAGATTCCTACCACTTAGAGAAGTTGTTTGAAGTAAAATGTTGACGACGCACAGTGACTAACCCAAATTGCTAACCCTTAAGCATTTATGCTCAGGTGAGCTGAATAATATACAAGTAACACTGATGCATGGACCCAATAATGAACTTTGGCAAGTGACGCGAATAGTATGATAACTGTTTTAACAATATATCATTTGAAAAGCAATACCCAATAAGGAACACATCATTTGATGCATGACACAAAACACGTTAGACGTAAAAGTGCAAAAATACTAGAAATGTGTTCATATGACATGGATGCCCCAGCTGGTCACGGACATGTATAAGCAGTTAAATGTTAATCACAAGTGAGTGTATTTAGTAAAGCTGAAATAAATTTGCATGCCGAACAATGCGTGGAAACTATTCGTAGAGTGTGACATTGATCTCCAAGTGTGACATTGACCTTGCAGGAACAGACCTGGGTCCTGTGCGCAACACATCGTCTCAGGTAATTTAACAATCCATCCAGAAATGACATAGTTATTGACTTGTAAATTAATGCCCCATCACCATTCTTCAAATGGGAGGCGCATTAAAAGGCATTAAGGCTGTTTTGTGTATACAAGACCTAATATTTATATCTATAACACACAAATTACACATGTACAACGTGGTGTTTATATTATATACTCACAATCCTCTTTACTAATATGTCGCAAGTGTCTCACTACATTTGTGTAGTAATGTGATTATAATTTGCTTTTTTCCTTTGAAACATAAATATGTCAATTTTATAAACAAGCAAGCAAACACAGGGCCCATAACTGCTCAAGGTGAATGTGATTACTTGTTTAATTAAGCAGCAATTAATTTTATTATAAATCTTACCCGAACTGATTGCAGGCAATGCGACAGATTTC
Organism: Congeria kusceri; assembly: GCA_027627225.1. Taxonomy (NCBI): domain Eukaryota; kingdom Metazoa; phylum Mollusca; class Bivalvia; order Myida; family Dreissenidae; genus Congeria; species Congeria kusceri. Next base: position 56,287,362 of record CM051034.1, read on the forward strand.
ATTTTGAGTTCACTGGCTTTCAGGAAACTGTTGAACACCGCATTTTGAAGATCTTCCGAACAGTCAACAACACGTCTCTGTGATCGTGTGTTATAGTCTCCCCATCTGGGTCCCACAGCATGCAATACATACTTGTATGGAAGTTTGCCAGAATTGGTTTTAACAACACTGCCAACTTTTATTTCGCCATGATGTCTGATATAGTCATCTCTCTCTTTCTTTAAATCACATCCAGCCTTTTTTTGAATAGCTCCAACAACTCCCCCTGCGTGAGCAAGCTGTGAGTTTGCAGCATTCACAATGCAATCGACATTTAAGTTACAAATGTCACCTTTGTAAACATGTACTATTATTCCAGAATGTGCTTTGTATTTCCTCACGTTCTCTGGGGACAAACCAGGGTCATGCACTGATTGCGTGAAAGAAGCAGTGTTGCTGTTTGAAATTCCCGAAGCTTCTCCTTCATTCAAACCGGTTGTATTTGGCGAGATGCCCTCCACAATCATAATGTTGGATTCCAACCCTTTTGTCAGTAGTGAAACATTCTTAAGATTCACATCTGGAAAAAAAAACACTAGAATGTTGTTGTTTTACAAAAGCAATCCTGGGAATCACGACAGGCACCATAATAAAACTAGAAATGCCACTGTCATGTCGTAATTACCCCCGCAAGCCGCTCTGCCAGATACAGCCAACATGCAGTATTGAAGTGTAAAAATGTCTAAGATAAACTGGGGAAATTGACAAAGAAGACTAACCCCGTACAAAATGCAGCAAGTTATAATTCTAGTGCACTGCACTCCACCTAACAACCATTATCCATGTATGAAGTTGGACATTGATATCACTTTAAAACCTAAAAAAAATAAGTTTGTGCTCGACAATTAAATAATATATTTTGTTACTTTACTGCTTACCTCTCGTAATCGTCTGTTTTCCTGGTTCTTTTAATGGATTAGTATCTTTTATACGTGTCCCATCAAATTCTTTAGTTCGTCCTGCTTCTGCTTCCGAGATGTTGTCTACTTGGTCAGACATTTCCAGAACCTTAAACGCACAGAAAACCGTTCAATCAGTTATGTTGAATATTCCTAGAGTGTAAATTAGCTGTCACTGTTATTTGACCTTGTGACATAGTTTTGCATACCCCATGATCCATAGTCTATTTTCATCAATATTTCTTCAAAGCAATGCATGTAATAACATGTTGAAACTAGAATTGTCACATGAGTGACGGATATACCCCACAATATAATCACAAAACTATGGCATCCATTCGAAAGAAATGGACAGAGAGAGAATACTTTAATTTGTGAATGGTCAACAGTGTATTTGGAATAATTTCATTTCAATAGGAGCCATAACTCTGTCAACATTTAGTGGTTTGTAACCAAAGTTGAACTTGATCTGTATTTTATGACGTAACACCTATGTACCGAAAATAATTTAAATATGTGAAGCCTTTCATGAGTTATTGTCCATGTTTTTCAGGAATTTAAGTCAAAGGGGCCATTACTGTGTCAAAATTTAGTGGTTTGTAATCCAAAGTCGAACTTGACCTGTATTTTATGATGCAACACATGTGTACCAATATTTATTTAAATATGTCAAGCCATTGTGAGTTTTTGTCAGGACATGTTGTTTTTATGGAATTTAAGTCAAATAAAGGGCCATAATTCTGTCAAAAATTTAGTGGTTGGTAACCAAAGTCGAATTTAACCCGTATTTTATGATGCTACACATGTATACCAAGAATTATTTGAATATGTCAAGCCATTCTTGAGTTATCGTTCGGAAATCAAGTTTTTAGGGAATTTTCAGTCGAAAAGAGGCCATAACTCTGTCAAAATTTAGTGGTTTGTAACCACCATCGAACTTAACCTGTATTCTAAGATGTTACACATGTATACCAAACATTATTTGAATATGTCAAGCCTTTCTTGAGTTATCATCATCCTGAAACCATGTTTTTAGGGAATTTTAAGTAAAAAAGGGGGCCATAACTCTGTCCAAATTTAGTGGTTTATAACCGACATCAAATTTGATCTGTATTCTAAAATGTGTACCAAAATGTATTTGAATATGTGAAGCCTTTCATGAGTTATCATCCGGAAACCAAAAACCAACACACCGACGGACCGAAAAGCTCCATCTTATATACCCCCCCCCCCAAAAAAAAAAAAGCTTTGTTTGTGGGGGTATAATAACGATTAAAAATTTAACCCAAAGTAAAAACTGTTATATGTTATTTTACCTTATGACCTAGTGTATACTCCTGCTGCATTATCCATTTCACGGAATTACCCTACATTTATGGAGGCGATTTAATCTGGTGTCAGTCTCATAAAAAATGTTGTTTCTAAAGATTTTTCTGAATACATTTCATATGATCAAGTGATTCATTTTACAATAACTTAATAGCAACTTTATCCAGACTGCACTGAAGCAATTTAACTTACACTTGAGTTAACAATATACAATAAAGCTCATAATGACAGGGGATAACTACAAAGACTATCATAATATGGGTGTACGACCTAAAATGAGTTGGAAAGAAATGAGCTTCGGAACAGTATAATTTACATTTCAAACTAATATTTGTTAAACGAATACTCCTATTTATATTGCAAACTTTAACCAAATGATCAATAACAAAGTATGTTACCTCAACACCAGACGTTGATAGAGTTTCGACAACATCAAACACCCTCGCAAACTGTCCCTGAACAGTCATTGCAACACGTGAATCCATTTCTGGAATATAATTTGAAAAAATGTTATTTTTCCGATACATGATGATGGTTTGTATAAATGCACTATGTATATTTTCAATTTAAAAATACAATGAGTTTTCGGCAATTATACATACATTGCTTGTATTTTGTTGAATAAACAAAGTTCATACATACAATTGGACGCAAATACATTTCAAATTCTTAACGTGTGCGAAGGACAGGGATGCCCCCACATTCCGCGGGTTGTCACAAAACCTTATGCAATTACTATATCCAGGTGCATATGAATATGTCTATACAGTTTCATCACTCTAGCAGTTAAAATTACAAGTTACACGCGACACAAGTCCAAAAAGGTCAACTTTTGCTAAAAAAAGCCCATAACTCCGCTGATCTATGACAAACTTTCACCACAATACCCAGGTGCACAAGTCCACATGCTGATGAATATGTTTATAACGTTTTATTACTCTAGCAGTATACTTTTCGAGTTACATGCGAAACAAGTCCAAAAATGTCAATTTTTTCAGAAAAAGGACAATAATTTCATTGAAGTCGGAAAAAACTGCACCAAAACACCCAGATGCACAAGTTTAAATGGTGATGAATATGTTGATACAGTTTCATCACTCTAGCCATTATACTGTTTGAGTTACACGCGACAAAAATACCAAAATGTCATTTTTTGCTAAAAAAGTGCAATGTCGGTAAAAACTACACCAAAATACCTAGGTGCACAAGTTCACATGCTGATGAATATATTTGTAACGTTTCATCACTCTAGCACTTATACTTGTTGAGTTACGCGCGACACAAAAATCTGACGGATGGACGGGACGGACAGACAATGGCAAATCTATATTGCCCCCCCCCCATTTATAGTGGGGGCATACAAATTTAATTATTAAATCAAAGTTTTATTGTTAGTTTAATTTAGCACCATATGAGAAAAGTAGGCAGTATATGAACATATTAAAGTACTGATTATTTAAACAAATATACTATAACAATAACATGTCAATATAGCTATATTAAATGCATCTAGATCAAATTTACTTTGACAAGAAATGACACTGTACTGTTGAGAACACAAATCAATGACGAAGCTGGTATGACATTGAGTTTAGCGTGCCGGATACTGGTATGTTTTTTTTTCTGAAGACCATGTATACCACTGATTTATTTCATATATTGCTTTTTAAAATGGCAATTATGTTGATATTTTTAATAGTCTAGAATATAGTATGTAGTTCCAAGTTTAGGATTTTAACAAGCAATATACCACTGATACTTAAACCTGCTCTGATTTTAGTTTACAACAATGTTTTACATTTGTATGAAATTCAGCACAGAAATTCCACATTTTATTCATCTTCACAAATACTAAAATATTGCATTGACCGACATCATCAATACATTACATTATGTGCATTGCACAGTTAGCAACAAGGCTTGTCACAGGATGTGACATATGCCCCCCCCCCCCTCGTCAGAGGAAGGCAAAACAATGTCAGAGTACAATATTATGCCCTGGAGAAATATCTTGAGATTTCAGCAACACAGCTGTTTGTTGTTGTGACACACTGACTCATAGTGATCTTCATTCCCACCAAGTTATTATATTCCTTACATGTTGGCAAAAATGATGCTTCCTACAAAAAGTTCATTCTAATATTTGACCTTTTAAGTGTAACATTGGACCCACAGACCTTATCCAAGGAGCATGTAAGTGGTATGCAACACATCATCTGGTCATGGGAAAAAATAATCTTAAGTAATATTAAAATCCTTCAAGGCTTTTGGAAGTTATAGAGCAGAAAGAACATTCTTTAACATTTGACCTGGAATTGTGACCTTGACCTTTGACAGAGGACCATGGAAGTTGTACACGACACATCGCCTATTCATTGGAAATAATAATCTGAAGTATTTTTGAAATCCTTCCAAACATTAAGAAGTTATGGTGGAGAAAAAGAAATCCTTGACTTTCGACCTTGAATTGTGACCTTGACCTTTGACAGACGAGCATGGCAGTTATATGCGAATCATCGTCTGGTCACAGAGAATAATAATCTGAAGTCATATTTAAATCCCTCCAGACATTTAGAAGTTATGAAAATAATTGATCTTGAATTGTGACCTTAAACTTTGACCGACCATCGTGGGAGTTGTACGCGACACATTGTATTGTCATCGGGAATAATAATCTGAAGTTATAATAACACTTCCAGGCGTTAAGAAGTAACAGAGCAGAAACAAAAATTCATGACATTTGACCTTAAATTGTGGCCTTGACCTTTGACCAACGAGCATGGGAGTTGTACACGACACATCGTCTGGTCATGGGGAGTAATAATCTGAGTTTGTTTTTGTTCAAATTGGGGTTTTTCGCCGTTTTTAACAGTATTTCAGTCATATCACGTTGATCAGTTAACCTACTCACACTTTTCCTGGGCAAGCTTTGCCGATCTAAGCGGTTTGCCAGTACCAAGTGCACATACCTATGCCAGTAACTGACAACTGCCCTACTTGAATCAGAGGTAGGGGAAGAATGGCCGTAGAAATAATTTCATGACCAATCTCCACACAAGTTATGTGGCCGGGCTGGGGTTCGAACTCACGATCCCCGGATTGACAGTCTAGCGCTCTACCAACTGAGCTAGCACCCGGCAATCGAAGTTATATTAAAATCCATCCAGGCATTTAGAGGTTATGGAAAATTCATGACCTTTGACCTTGAATTGTGACCTTGACTTTTAATCGACGAGCATTGAATTTGTACGCGACACATCGTTTAGTCGTGGGGAATAATAATCTGACGTAATATTAAAATCCATCCAGGCATAGTCTGGACAGACAGACCCACGCACGCGCGCAGCCACCTACCCACAGATGGACGGTGCGACTACTAAATGCCCACCTTCGGGGGCATAAAAACACAAACAGCATAATTATTATGATAATAAGGGTTTAAGAAAACATTTTCTACTTTGGATTATCAGCTAAAGAAAACGGACAACTGCTACATGAGACAGTGTATTGTCCTGGAATAGCGGTGTTTTCTATTAGAAAATGATTAATAATTTCAAATCTGTACGTTTCATTGGTATTTCACACAAACTAAAACTATAAAACAACTTATGGTTTCAAAAAAGTAATTTATATTAATGGTATGATGGCACAAGAGACCGATTCCTTTATTCGGATCAGTACCACAATTCAATCATTTGTTAATCTGCCCGTTTCAATTCTTTCTATAAGATAATGGAGATTCAACAAGAGCTATCAGAGGACAGCGCACTCGACTATTCAAAGTATTTCAGTTTGTACATATTTTGGATAGTGAAAGGGGCATACATTTTTTAAAATACAATATTTTTAAGTGAAGCCTTCAATGGTTTATAAATTTTTGGAACAAAAACTTTAACCACAAAGTCTATGTAAAAAGTGGGCTAACTCTGTCAAAATACAAAACAGTGTTATTGGTAATGTTGCCCCTGATAATAGAGTTGATGACAAAGGTTAGGTCCAGGTTTCAAGTGAATAACTTATGTAGTTTTGAAGTAACAAAGCTTTTGAATATAAACTTTAACCAGACATGGTTCATGGTTCGCTTTATATTGTCATTTTGAGGTAAACATTTGTGTCCAGTAGTTTTAAAATCCATTAAAAGTTCAAGAACAGACATACAAATTGCCAATTTTGATCTTTGACCGAGGAAACATGATTCATGAGCGCTACATGCCAGCTCATTGCACCAGACATTTGTGACAAGTAATTTTTTAATCCCTCCAACCCATCCATGGCCAATTTATAATAAACATTAGAACAAAGGCAATTTATAATTAAAGGGCACTAAATTCCTAAAAAAATCATTTGACCGAAACGACCACACAATAAGCGCATATCATCTTAATAGTGACGCTGCATATAAAGTTTCATTGAAATCAAGTCATAAGTTCCTGAGATCTCGCACGGAAACAAAACTATCCCTTAACATGAGCACCTCCTACGTTTGCTGGACGCTCGACTTTCTGATATTTGATAGTACTGTGACCTTTTGTTAATAGAAAGGGTTCATCCCTGTGATGAAATGTGTTGAATTTCAAGTCAATACCTATTATAGTTATTGTGAAATCTGACCTAAAGCAAATATTCTAAGTTGAAAAAGGGCAATTACTCAAATGAAATCCTTGATAGAGTTACCTCCTCTTGTCTACAGAATAAATTCAGCATTGTGATCAAGTATTTTGAGTTTCAAGTCTATACCTCTTCAGTTAAAGAAAGGGGACAACTGCTATATGACACAGTGTATTTTCCTGGAATATCGGTGTTTTCTGTTGGAAAATGATTAATAATTTCAAATCTGTACGTTTCATTGGTTTTCACACAAACTAAAACTATAAAACAACTTATGGTTCCAAAAAAGTAATTTATATTAATGGTATGATGGCACAAATGACCTATTCCTGGATCCGGATCAGTACCACAATTCAATCATTTGTTCATCTACCCGTTTCAATCCTTTCTAAAAGATAATGGAGATTCAACAAGAGCTATCAGAGGACAGCGCACTCGACTATTCAAAGTATTTCAGTTGGTACATATTTTGGATAGTGAAAGGGGCATACATTTTTTAAAATACAATATTTTTAAGTGAAGCCTTCAAAATGGTTCATACATGTTTAGAACAAAAACTTTAACCACAAAGTCTATGTAAAAAGTGGGCTAACTCTGTCAAAATACAAAACAGAGTTATGGGTAATGTTGCCCCTCATAACAGAGTTGATGACAAAGGTTAGGTCCAGGTTTCAAGTGAATAACTTATGTAGTTTTGAAGTAACAAAACTTTTGAATATAAACTTTAACCAGACATGGTTCATGGTTAGCTTTATATTGTCATTTTGAGGTAAACATTTGTGTCCAGTAGTTTTAAAATCCATTAAAAGTTCAAGAACAGACATACAAGTTGCCAATTTTGACCTTTGACCTAGGAAACCTTATTCATGAGCGCTACATGCCAGCTCATTGCACCAAACATTTGTGACAAGTAATTTTTTAATCCCTCCAACCCATCCATGGCCAATTTATAATAAACATTAGAACAAAGGCAATTTATAATTAAAGGGCACTAAATTCCTAAAAAATCATCAGACCGGAACGACCACACAATAAGCGCATATCATCTTAATAGTGACGCTGCATATAAAGTTTCATTGAATTCAAGTCATAAGTTCCTGAGATCTCGCACGGAAACAAAACTATCCCTTAACATGAGCACCTCCTACGTTTGCTGGACGCTCGACTTTCTGATATTTGATAGTACTGTGGCCTTTTGTTAATAGAAAGGGTTCATCACTGTGATCAAATGTGTTGAATTTCAAGTCAATACCTATTATAGTTATTGTGAAATCTAACCTAAAGCAAATATTCTAAGTTGAAAAAGGGCAATTACTCAAATGAAATCCTTGATAGAGTTACCTCCTCTTGTCTACAGAATAAATTCATCAGTGTCATCAAGTATTTTGAGTTTCAAGTCTATACCTATTCAGTTAAAGAAAGGGGACAACTGCTACATGACACAGTGTATTTTCCTGGAATACCGGTGTTTTCTATTGGAAAATGATTAATAATTTCAAATCTGTACGTTTCATTGGTTTTCACACAAACTAAAACTATAAAACAACTTATGGTTCCAAAAAAGTAATTTATATTAATGGTATGATGGCACAAATGACCTATTCCTGGATCCGGATCAGTACCACAATTCAATCATTTGTTCATCTACCCGTTTCAATCCTTTCTAAAAGATAATGGAGATTCAACAAGAGCTATCAGAGGACAGCGCACTCGACTATTCAAAGTATTTCAGTTGGTAAATATTTTGGATAGGGAAAGGGGCATACATTTGTTAAAATACAATATTTTTAAGTGAAGCCTTCAATGGTTCATACATTTTTGGAACAAAAACTTTAACCACAAAGTCTATGTAAAAAGTGGGCTAACTCTGTCAAAATACAAAACAGTGTTATGGGTAATATTGCCCCTGATAATAGAGTTGATGACAAAGGTTAGGTCCAGGTTTCAAGTGAATAACTTATGTAGTTTTGAAGTAACAAAACTTTTGAACATAGACTTTAACCAGAAAATCTATGTGAAAAAGGGGCATAACTCTGTCAAAATACAAAACATAGTTGTGGGTAATGTTGCCCCTGATACTAGAGTTGATGACAAATGTTAGTTCCAAGTTTAAAGTGAATAACTAATGTAGTCTTTAAGTTACCAAACTTTTGAATATAAACTTTAAACAGAAAATCTAAGTGAAAAGGGGGCACACCACTGTCAAAATACAAAATAGAGTTGTGGGTAATGTTGCCCCTGGTGCTAGAGTTGATGACAAAGGTATATGCCAAGTTTCAAGTGAATAACTTATGTAGTTTTGAAGTTACAAGACTTTTGAATAAAAACTTGAACCAAATTCAGACGTGGACGCCGACGCCGGGGGTAGTAGGACAGCTCACCTATTCTTCGAAGAGTCGAGCTAAAAACAAAAGTAACTAATTCTACCTGAACTAAATGGTGAGAAAATAACCTTCGTCAGTTCGCTGTCATCGAAGGCAAGCTCTATTCGTAAAGTCTTGACAGACTTGTCTATACTCTTTATGAAATTCATAAACCGTTCACCAACATGCTCTCTCAGAATATTTTCATCTGGAAATAAGAAATGTCAGAAAATTAATAAATGTAGTTATAAATATGATAAATAGGAATATTGGCAGAACTGATGGATGCTCCCCAATGCCGCTTTGACTTCTAATTGTGGTCTTGACCTTTTATGGACCTGATTCATAATGCAATATGAAATCTTGCTGAGGCAAACATTTGTGTAGTGATAAAATTTGAAAATCCCCCATTCCACTGTCAAGTTATAGCCTGGACAAGCAAAAGACCCAGTTTCAACCGTTGACCTATTAATGTGACCTTGACGTTTGACCTAAAGATATGGTTCATGGTTCGCTTTATATTGTCCTTTTGAGGTAAACATTTGTGTCCAGTAGTTTAAAATCCATTAAAAGTTAAAGCCCAGACATACAAATTGCCAATTTTGACCTTTGACCTAGGAAACCTGATTCATGAGCGCTACATGCCAGCTCATTGCACCAAACATTTGTGAAAAGTAATTTTTTAATCCCTCCAACCCATCCATGGCCAATTTATAATAAATATTAGAACAAAGGCAATTTATAATTAAAGGGCACTAAATTCCTAAAACATCATCAGACCGGAACGACCACACAATAAGCGCATATCCTCTTAATAGGGATGCTGCATATAAAGTTTCATTGAATTCAAGTCATTAGTTCTTGAGATCTCGCACGGAAACAAAACTATCCCTTAACATGAGCACCTCCTACGTTTGCTGGACGCTCGACTTTCTGATATTTGATAGTACTGTGGCATTTTGTGAAAAGAAAGGGTTCATCACTGTGATGAAATGTGTTGAATTTCAAGACAATAACTATTATAGTTATTGTGAAATCTGACCTTAAGCAAACATTCTAAGTTGAAAAAGGGCAATTACTCAAATGAAATCCTTGATAGAGCTACCTCCTCTTGTCTACAGAATAAATTCATCACTGTGATCAAGTATTTTGAGTTTCAAGTCTATATCTCTTATAGTTTTGTGCAATTTGACCTAAGGCAAAATTCTAAGTTCAAAAAGGTCAATTACCTCCTCTTGTCTACAGAATAAATTCATCACTGTGGTGAAGTTCTTTGAGTTTCAAGTAAATACATGTACCTCATACAGGTGATGAGAAATTTGACCTAAAGCGGAAATTGTTAGTTGAAAAACGGGTAATAAATCCAACAAAATCCTTGAAAGAGTTAGCTGCTCATATCTGCAAAATAAGGTAGCACCATAAACAAGCATATTGAGTTTCAATTTAATATTTCTGATAGTTATTGACAAATTTTATTTTAAAAAGTCAAAATAATCCAAGTTGTAAGTCCAAACAAGGGCAAAAACGCAAGGCACGATATTGTATCGTTCAAATATCGCACGATTATCGAGTAGCGTGTCTCGCTTCGTTTCTCGCGGTAAAATATCGTGCCTCGCTTCGTTTCTCGCGCAATTCTCTTGCCTCGCGATCAAATTGTCGAGACACGAGATGTGAAGCGAGACACGATATTCAGGCAAGACTCGATATTCGGGCGTAATTTGAACGTTACAATATCGTGCCTCGCTTCGTGTGTCGCCCAATTCTCGTGTCTCGCTTCATGTTTCGAGTATCGTGGTTTGAAAATCTACCGCGATACTCCAGATTCGATATTTGAACGATATAATATCGTGCCTCGCTTTGTGTCTCGCCTGAATATCGTGTATTGCTTCGTGTCTCGCCTCGCATCTCGTGACTCGACCTCTAAACGCGAGACACGAAGCGAGGCACGATAATTTACCGCGAGACACGAAGCGAGACTCGAGAATTGCGCGAAACATGAAGTGAGGCACGATATTTTGTCGCGAGATATCGTGGTATGGGATACTGCGACAGTGCGAAATCTCGTGTTACAATATCGTGCCTCGCTTCGTGTCTCGCGGGAATATCGTGTCTCGTTTCGTGTTTCGCGCAATTCTCGTGTCTTGCCCTTGCCGTAAGGCACGCTATTTCATATTGCACGAACCGGATTCCGTACAATGATGAATTAGTGTTCTAGGAGAAAAATCAAGGGTGTCCAAAGATCAGAATGTTGCTTTGCTGCATTTGATAAATTGGAGATGTGCATGGGTTGACGAAATATACATGTCTTGGAATTAACATTGAAACTGTGTTACGAGGGCAAACTTATTGGATATTAACATGAATATTTACATTCAATCTGGATTAGTGTGTGTTGAGGTTAAAGACTGGCTTTCAGAACAATGTACACAATAAGGTAGCAGTGGTGCAATGAATATAGTGTTTGCCTAGTGATTCTGACGTCGTGAGTTCGATCCTGACTCGGGAGTGTTCGAATGATCTTTCTCAAAAGTCACTTAGTACTGGTTCTACACAGGAAACAGATCGGAAATTGTCTTAATATGCCTTTCTGGCTTAATTTAATATGCTTAAATTTAGATAGACTGTCATGCTCCCTAGTGGCCTTTTTAATGGATTTAAATGATTTGAAGGAATGTGTTGACGCATGGAACATTTCTGTCAAATTATTTTGAAATCTAACAGGTGTTTTCAAACAAACAAATTTTCAGTTTCAATATAGCCATATGAAGAAAACTGTCCCACCTCATCTGGCGGCCATGTTTGTTAGTGAATCAAACTTACTCAAGGAATCTGGCAGAGGTTAATCCAATGAACATTGCAAATAAATTATATTAAAATGTAACTCATGGTTACCCAAGATACATTTGAGTGAAATTCTTTTGGAATCCTGCAAGTGGTTTCAGACAAGAACATTTTCAGAGTGTTCAATATACCCAACTAAAGTAGACTGCCATGCTCCCTGGTGGATATGTTTATGATTCGAAGGAATTTGAAACTATGGCAACCAGCCAGCGATTATTCAATATACCTAAATAATATCCATTGACACTGGCAGCCTAATTTAGTGAATCAAAATAATTTGAAACAAGCAGTTAATACAAGGAACATTCTTTGAAATTATTTTGAAACCTATTCGGGGGTCTGACAAAAATGTCAAAGGTTTCAATAAACATGTAACCATATGAGAAAAACTGCCCCGTACCTGGTGGCCATGTCTTTTTAACAACAAAAATGATCTGCAATAACTTTTTAAAGTTTTGAATCAGTATTCAAATATTCTCTTTTTAATGCAATAGAATATTATAATATTCGCACAGATTCTTATTACAGTTTTGTAGGCTAGTCACATAATCATTTATATGACGTGTTAGTACTGATTGGCAAATTTATCAACCTTTGTTGTTTCAAAATCAAATTGCACTTTCCAATTAATGCATAGATTACATGGTATTAAGCATACACAACTTAAGGTCCCATGTAAATTGTTGTATTTATCAAATAGTTCTCAATAATCCACACATTTTTCTCAGCATGGAACGACACTTTATCAACAAATTTGAGCTACATTTCTGTTACAGACTGCTTAATGTGTGATTGGAAGTTATTCTTTTACCAGTTATGGTTTCATACCGCCTGGTGGAATTGTTGTAGAGTGCAAACAAAGGTCTTTTATACAAACTGATTTAAAAATACAATTGGTGTTTTCTGGCAATTTTCAATTTAGCAAATTTCAAAGTGCTTTCAGGAGATATGTGAAGTAACTTTTTGACGACGCTAATAAGCCCTACGATGGACGCTCATCACCACATAACAATTGCTCACTATGAGCACTTTATGCTCTCATGCGCAGACATATTTAAAAATAGATGAATATGTATACTCACTTTTTACATATATGCACACGGTCTTCGGATCATTCTGTGAAAGAGTAGAGCTTAAAGACTGGGTAAGTTTGTTATTAAGGTTACTGTCCCAGGCATGATCCAAAAAAGTGCAAACGCTGCATTTCAGCTTTTCTGAAACTGTCCAGATAGTAAAAAATTGAGCTTCATATAATATGCAAACAACAAGGAAACAAATTCACATCTGAATAACCATCTTAGAATCACACAATTAAGCTAGCTTGACATAGCCAAAATACACATGCTTTATTGGTGTTAAAGGTTAATACAAAATAATAAAACACAATCAAACCAGTTAATCGTTATGCATCTACAATACTATTATTCCACTGAACTTGAAATGCAATATACACCTAGTATATAATTTGTTTAGCCTTATGTGAATGTCAGTGCGCAACAGGTTTCTAATACATTTCATGACACCTGACCAAAATGTTATACTAGTAGGACGAAAGTACTGCAAATTTTGCTTATTGTATATTTATGAAGCTTATTTCAGGATCAATGATGATTCAAACTGTCATTCAATGCCTAGAACTAACAAGACAATCTGTTCTATAAACACGCACAACCCCTGTTGTTGCTGGACATCTCATTTGAAGTCCGAATTAGGTCAAGATCAAGTCAAAGTATGGTTGTGTGATATGGGTGGATTGGAAATGGTCATAAGTAATAACTGAACATGTATCCAATTGTTGTAGATAGCGGTGTTGGTGCTAGACAAAATAGTAAAATCTAGTTAACCAAGAAATAGTCAAGTTGAATTATTAGAAATCCAATTATCACAAGCAACAACTGTGTAAGTATCCAAGTGTTGTAGTAAGCAGTGTTGGCGCTAGACGAAACGGTAAAATCTAGTTAACCTTGTACGGATGGACAGACGGACGGACAGGACAATCACCATATGCCTTCCGAATCAAGATGCGGGATCACAAACAAGAGGGCCATAAGGCCCTAGGTCGCTCACCTGATAATTTGGCCTGGTGGCCTAGTTTTCGAATTCGTCAGAGATATTATTGGGACAAATGTTTTGAGCAAGTTTCATTATGATTGGATTGCAAATGGGGCATCTAGAGTGTACACCAGCATTCTCTTTAATTTCGCCTGGTGACCTAGTTTTTGACCCCATGTGACCCAGTTTCGAACAAGTCACAGATAACATTGGGAAAATGTTCTAAGCAAGTTTCGTGATGATTGGGCTATAAATGTGTCCACTTGTGTCCACAAGCTTTTTCTTCAAAAAGGCATGGTGACCAAGATTTACCCCAAATGACCAGGTATTGAACTTGTTCCAGATATCACTGGGACAACTGTTCTCAGCAAGTTTCATGTTAGGTTAAACCTAATTATTTTAGCTCGACTGCATCGAAAGCCTAAGACTGAATGAGACATTCTCGAGTCCGTTTCCTGGGTAGAACCAGTTTGTTTGTTTGGATGTTTCGCCATTTTTAGTCAGTATTTCAGTCATCACGGCGGTCAGTTAACCTACTCACACTTTTCCTGGGCAAGATAAGCCGTTCTAGAGCGGGATGGGATTTGAACACACGATCCCCTGATTAACAGTCCAGCGCTCGACCAACTGAGCTAGCGGGGCCCGAATTTGGTGATGTTTGGGAGATCTTGAGTATGCTCCCAGAGTAGGGATCTAACCCGGGACCTCCCAATCGCTAGGGGGACACCATATCCACTACGCCACCTCGACCGCAAAGTTTCATGTTGATTGGGCTACAAAGATTTTTCTTCAATTTGGCCTGGGGACCTGGTGTTTTAACACACACGATCCAGTTTCGAACTCATCCAAGATATCAAGATATCATTGAAACAAATGTTCTGAGCGTGTTTCAAGACGATTTCGTAAAAACATGTGACTTCTCAAGTGTTCACAAGCTTCTTTTTTTTCAAATTGCCCAAGTGACCTTGTTTTTGACCCCACATTACACAGATTCAAACTCGTCCAAGATATCATTAGAACAAATGTTCTAGGCAAGTTCTATAAAGATTGGGCAATAAATGTGGCCTCTAGAAAGTTCACAAGCTTTTCGAAGTTTTCAATATAGCCATATAAGGAAAGCTGCCTGGCCCCCTGGCAGCCATGTTTTTCAACAGAGCAGAACCATTTTCGAACTCGACCGAGAAATCATAAGAACGAATTTCTGAGCAAGTTTCATGTTCATTGGGCTTAAATGTGACTTCTTTAGTGTTCACAGGCGTTTCTGCTATTTGACCTAGTTTTTGACCCCACATGAACCAGTTTCGAACACTTCCGAGATATCATTGAAACAAATGTTCTAGGCAAGTTTTATGAAGAGTGGCAACAAATGTGGCCTCTAAAGTGTTGACAAGCTTTTTAAAGTTTCAATATAGCCATATAATGAAAACTGCCAGGCCCCCTTGTGACCATGTTTTTCAACTGACCGGAACCATTTTCGACTTCAGTTAAGATATCATAATAACAAATGTTCTGAGCAAGTTTCATGATGATTGGGCAAAAGATGTAACTTCTTGAATGCTCACAAGCTTTTCTTCAATTTGACCTAGTGACCTAGGTTTTGACCCCACATGACCCAGTTTCGAAAATAACTGAGATATAATTGGGTTAAATGTTCTAAGCAAGTTTCATAAAGACTGGGCAATAAATGTGGCCTCGATAGTGTACACAAGGTAAATGTTGACTACGGACGACGCACAATGGATTACTAACAAATGGTGATCACAAAAGCTCACCATGAGCATGTTGTACTCAGGTGAGCTAAAAACAAAATGTGCGGCAAAATCTGTAGGGCATATGCAAAAACCATACCTTATATTTTACAAAAATTGTTAACTTTGTGCTTTATTAACGTTACTATAGCCAATGAGAATGGGTCGTTCGATTAGTTTTATAGCTGCATTTACATGTAATAGTCAAACATGTGTGAGATGCCTTTAAAACCAATATTTTCCTTTAATGTGTACATAGAAGGATGCTTCTATAGATAATTTCCTACCATTTGTCATTAACAGTTAAACTTGTCATTAACAATTAAACTTAAACCAGAGGGCAATAAGGCCCAAGGATGCTCAACTGATAATTTGGTATGGTGACCTAATTTTATGACACCACGTGACCCAGTTTCGAACTTGTCAGACATATTATTGGGACAAATGTTCTGAGTAAGTTTCATGATGACTAGGCTATAAATGTTGCCTCTAGAAAAGTTATAAGCTTCTTTTCTTAAATTTGGCCTGGCGATCTGGTTTTTGTCCCCACTGACCCAGTTTCAAACTGGTGCAAGATATAATTGGGACAAATGTTCTGAGAAAGTTTCATAATGATTGGGCCACAAATGTGGCCTCTAGAGTGTTCACAAGCTTTTGCTTCAAACTGGCCTGGTGACCTAGTTTTTGACACCATGTGATCTTGTTTCAAACGCTTCCAAATATCATTGAAACAAAACTTTTCGTCCATTGAAAGCCTAAAGGGCCTTCTTTGCATTCATGGCAATCAATGGACAAAATGTTCTGAGAAAGTTTCAAGAATATTGGGCAAAATGTGACTTCTGGAGTGTTCACAGGCTTTTTCTTCAATTTCAAGGAAAACTGCCCCGCACCCTGGTGGCCATGTTTTCAATGGGACAGAAGCATTTTAGAACACCACCGAGATATCACAAGAACAAATGTTCTGAGCAAGTTTCATGTCAATTGGGCAAAAAATGTGGCCTCTAGAGTGTTCAAAACCTTTTAAAGTTTTCAATAAAGCCATATAAAGAAAACTGCCCTGCCCCCTGGTGGCCATTTTTTTCAGTGGAGCGGAACCATTTACGAACCCAACCAAGATATCACAAGAAGAAATGTTCTGAGTAAGTTTCATGGTAATTGGGTAAAAAAATGTCGTCACTAAAGTGTTCACAAGCTTTTAAAAGTTGTTAATATAGCCATTTTAGGAAAAACTGCCCTGTCCCTGGCGGCCATGTTTTTTAACGGAGCACAACAATTTTCTATCTCGGTCACAATTACATACGAACAAATGCTCTGAGCAAGTTTTAAGACGGTTGGGCAAAAATATGACATCTAGAGTTCACAAGCTTTTTTCTTCATTTTGACCTTGTTTTTCATGAAGATTGGACAATAAATGTGGCCTCTAGAGTGATCACAGGGAAAATGTTGATGACACACGATGGGCAAAAGGCTGTCATAAAAGCTGCACATAAGCATGTTGTGCTCAGGTGAGCTTAACAACAAGTCCACTTAAAACAATTAATACAGTTTTCACAAATCTGATTTTGTTGACAAAACAAGTAATTCATCACATGCTACTTCTTGAATTGGTTTGCATACTGCTCTTGCAGAGATATTGTTTAATGTGATCACTGGCGAAGAGCTTCTGACAGAATAATAAAAGTAGTGAAGCCACTTCTCTGTAACACGATACAAATTTGTGACATTGTCCAGGCGGTATATATATATATATACGCGACCATTATCATCAATCATCATCATCATCATCCGATCTAGTATAACTACTAAAAAGGATAATATAAAAAGTATGTATAAATACTACAGAACATAATGAGATTTTTTCTAAAAACAAAACAACAAAAAAGCTTGAAAAACACTTAAATATCGAACATTATATAGTTAAACATTATTTGATGTCATTATTAATATCTTATTCCGATGTTTTAATCATTAGGCATACATAAAGTCCTGTACGTTCTTAGACATGCTCCCTTTAAAAACATAAGGTGATCTGCAGACGACATATGGGTCCACATCACAGATGTCAATCTACCCTCCGTTTACTAAAATCTGTTTTCACAAGTTGTGCACTCTAGCACCCAAGGTGTGAAATGGTGTGTAAAAAAACCAAACTGTCAAAACAAAAGATCACTGTGGCACAGGATATATATATTTGTCATTTCTTAAGATATTTTTTATTTTATTTTTATTTTGCTATTCAAATAATGATATTTTATTTGAATATTCGGGTAGGTATTCGAATAATCGAATATTCTATTATTCGTTGACATCCCTAAGATATATATATATATATATATATATATATATATAAATATATACATATATATATATATATATACATTCAAGACAAAGAAAACGTATCCTTCAAAGTCATAATACAAATATTGCTGTTTAATACCATGTGTTTAAAGAATCCATAATAAATTTACCTTTTACGTCGTTGAACACCTGCAACAAACGAATGGTAATGTAATTACTTTATACAAGACAACAAAGCATTCCTGCTTAATGTACTAATTTAACATCATGTGACACTACCATGAAGGGCTGCAGGATTAAAATGTAGACATGTGTGTGAACAAACATCTTGAAACTTGCACTGCATTAAGAGTGTTTGCACATTACATTATACTTTCTTTGGACATTCTGCATCAATCTAATTACTAGACATATAAAGAAACCTACAACTGATATTGTTGTAGATCAATAACAATTTATATAAACTCTTTTTCAGGTTCCATGTCATGCTGTAATATTCCATAGTTTCTTCCACAAAAACAATGTTGCCGAACAAAATTGGCGTGGGGAAAAATGATCACTAAGTTGTAAACAAAGCAATGTGTACGTGCTGCTACTGGAATCATGTAATACAAGCAAATTCAATTAGGTGATATCCCCCGCCGAATAAAGCAAATCGAAACAAGAGCTGTCAGGAGGACAGTGCTGTCGATATCTTGAATTGTTTAAGAGAAATATCCTTCAAACAAAATCCTAAACCATTTTTTTCTAAGTTAAAATGGGCAGTAATCCTGTAATTATGTTAACTAGAGAAATGGGACTTGTCATACGTCATATGTATATAGGTATATACGTTATATATATATATGAAAACTAAAAATGCATAACATGGGATTATAAAAATATAGCCAGCGCAGCGTCATCACAGAGAATTTTAGTTTGATACCTGTAACAGTATAAGATGATTCATTAAAATTACCAAAATTTCTAAACAAAAATGAATGCTCAGTTATGTCACTGGTCATATATCTGCACTGTGTCACTATTAACTAGTAATATAAGTTTCAGTTCAATATCTTTAACGGCATTCAATATATTGGACTTAAATTTCACAAAAAATTGAAAGTAATGAAAAAATAATTGCATTTTTCATTGAATAAAGGGCAGTAATTTATAAGAACATTTATCAAAGTGAAACTTTATTTGCATCACCGCTCTATGTTGGTACATATTTATTTTAAGTTTGATGGAATTCTACCAGCCAGTTACTAAGAAATGGCAGAGGACGAAAAACAAAAGTGCATTTTTTCACTTGATAAAGGGCAATAACTCAGGCAAAAATTGACCGATCCCAGTGAAACTTGACGTGCGTCAACGCACTATGTTCGTACATACAAGTTTTAAGTTTCATGTAATTTAACCTGCCAGTTACTGAGAAATGGTGACGGATGGAGAAAATAGTGCATTATTTCATTGAACGCTGGAGAAAATTGACTGATCCTAGTGAAACTTGCAGTGAATCACAAACTATGCTGGTAGATATTTATTTTAAGTTTCATAGAATTCTACACTACAGTAACTAACAAATGGCAGCAGACAGAAAAGCCTGACGAACAGACAGATGGACAGACAACGACATTTCAATATCCCCTCCCAATTTCATCGGCCGGAATAATAACTGATAAATACCTTTAAAATTTCTGTATCCTTTTCGTCAATGATAATTTTTATACTCCGAATGTGTTTCAACATAAACTGTGTTTCTTCAATGGCTTCAAACATTGCTGTAGCAGCAACCTTACAAGGAAATCTTGCTTTTCCTGTCCCAAGAGCAGGGAACGCGATAGATTTCAGTTTTTGATTGTCGGCAGTTTCGATACAATTGGCGACAAGTTGTTTCATTAACTGGAATTGAAATTAGAACTTTATTTAAATGCATTTATATTTACTTCAAATCGAGTCGTAATGAAACTTGTCATTATTTACAAGCACCCCACATGAAACCACCACCACAATTTAAAGATAGAAACAATGCGTGTTTAAATTAACGAGTTTCACATAGAATTAGTTAATAACGGAAACATCCATTGTAATAATAAATTACAAAACTTGATGTCAAAGCAAATTAACATGTACAATACAAAACATGTCCACATTTGTTTACACATTAATGTGAATCATCCTCATTTACTTACTTTCACAACATCCGGTTTGTCTGTTGAGTATTTTCCAACAGCACCATGAAATATCCAATGGCAGTTTTTTTGTCTCAAAGACTTAGTTGCAACAAATTCTCCTACATTAATAGATGATCTCTGGTTTGCCAATGCATGTTTAAGTTCCTCTCCAGCTGACTTTAAAAGCTCGTTTGAAATTTGTCCTTGGTCCAATTTTAGATCTGTACCAATGCTATTGACTAAAACATCAGCATTCAAAAAAGCATAAACATTTTGAAAATGTGCAACAGTTAATTAGGATATAGTATGTAATCAACATAAAAACGGTCAGTCCCCTAGAAAAACTTTAAAACACTACATACCTTTGTCTCATTAAAAAGGCCTTTCTCAACGGTAACCCTCAGCGTATCTTTTTCTACAATAAAATGAGTTCAGTTTTCACCAGGGGTGTCACAATATACCGGTATATTGGTTTATTGCAATATTTGATTCTGCAATAAAATATTGCAATATGAATGTCCATACCAATATATTGCATTTTTTATTTGGTCTTTTTACAGTTTTGTATTTTTCCTTGTTAGTATTACGTTGATTGCAAAACTTGACCGAATTAAAACATGCTTAATGTCAGTAATAAACAATTGAAAGCCAGTATCATTTTGTAAAGTTGATATTTGTGTAGGGGTGAAGGTTAAAAGCCAGACCATCATAAATAGTCTGTACTCGCGACTAATAATATTCTGTTTATGTCTGGTATACATGTTTTCTAACGTTTTCTCTGTTTGCAGTTAAAATAAAGAGTGCAATACATACATACTTTATGCACAAAATAAATATACAGCATGAATAGCTAACCTGTACATGTAAAAAATCACTCTGAATGTAATATAATAAATACAGTGAAAAGCAATGACAGACGGTTGGAGAGTGTTGCTCATAATCGTTTTGCTTTTGTATATCTGCTGTTTATATATTGCTATTGTTGCGCCATTCATCAACATCGGTGTTAGTAACAAGTAAAAACATATTGCACTGTCCATAGCGATTTTATCAGTCTTAAGTTAATTAAATACACAAATACAAAGGTCGCAATATATCGCAATAAATATCATGATAAATTGAAAAATATCGCAATATATTGCAATATGGATTTCTGATATCGTGACACCCCTAGTTTTCACCACATATTAAAGTCTCCAAAATCAAATAACAGATTTAAAAAAAAGATATGCGTATGGGTGCCAACTAGGAAAGTCAAAAGACACATTTGATCTTGTAAAAGGCCCGAAAATACTAATAATTATTCTAAAGCCAAGCATCGAACATATATATCGAATATATATATATACACACAATCATTCATTTAACCAACAGTTACTATTACTTATTTATTTTTCATTTCGTAATATTTGTGTCACACTAATTTTTGTTGGTTTCGTGGGTCTGCCAAAGAACAAAAATGTAATATTTCATATGGTAACTGTTTTGACTGCAACATTTTCCGAAAATGTAGGTTTGAAAATCATAATTGCGTTCTCATACATAATTCATATCTTTATGTATATAAACTTTAAGCTATAATGCTTACTTTTAGACCTTCCAATATTAATAAAACATGAATCAAAATCAAAACGGTTTGACTTTAAGAAAAGCCTGCTATTTCGATATTGGTATCGTCGGTTGCGTTTGGTGTTAGGCCCAATACGCTGCGAACACACAGTATACTGCTTGTCTTTAAAAACTTGTTAGAGATTTTGCACTTTGGAGGTGGTTAACAACCTTTTCTCATTACTTTAACGACGCAACACTGTCATTAGTGCAATGACGTCTTAATGTATGTGTTCTGTTTAGCATTTTAAATATACTTTACCAACAACAAAACGGTAACATAAAATCGTTGCACAGTGGCTAAAAAATTCAAAACATTGTTTTACTCTGATTTCAAATTAAGTGAACCTTTTAAAGCGGCAGACATTTTAATCTGTTTATTTCATAACCAGAGACCATAACTTATGATAAATGATATTGGGATAGGCACCACCTGCCGAAGCGACACGACAAGAGGACGTATGCCCAAGGACACATCGACCTTCCAACCGAATCATTCCTCAACAGTATTTTTTATTAAATTTAATATCCACGATATTGTGTCAACAACATTGTGTTTTTTTCTTAACAAGGAAATTCATGCAGACTTACAAGCAAGCAATGCAGGCCATTTTGGACATTCATCTATGCGAAGTGCAGTAACAACAAATGCTTTGAACTTAATTTGAATTTATATATATATATTTGTAAATTACTTTTTTTATCCATTAACATTTTATTATTACATGTAATGCATAAAAATTCTTCTTTTTTTTGTTTTCAGTCTGCTACAGTTTTTACGAACAACTACATGCCTGTTGGCAACATGTCGAGCCCATTGTCAAGAAAGCAACTTATATTGTAATTATTATAAAATCACGCTGTTTCCACATGGTGAACATTTGTGGCAAGTTATTATAACATTCCTTGATAAATGACAAATTAACAGTCTGGACAAGCTATTATCTGCCCATATTTGACCTTTGACCTCTAAGTGTGACTTTGACATTTGAGCAACACGTCATCTCACTGTTCACATTTGTGGCAAGTTATTTTTAAAATCCCTATTGAATGATGAATTTACAGTCCGTACAAGTTGTATTATGCCCAAAATTGACTTCTGACCTCCAAGTGTGACCTTCACCTTTGCGCTAGGAACACAGGTGTTACACGCGACATGCCATCCCCACATGGCAAACATTTGTGGCATGTTATTTTAAAATTGCTCAGTGATTAATGAAGTTACAGACCGGACAAGATTGGACATATGCATGAACGAACGCACACACATACACCGAACAGCCATTGTGACAACTAAGTCGAACTGACCGCAAGCGGGCTCGACAAAAAACGGTCGGTTATCGTCAAAAATTTGTTTTATTCAGCAGTCCCGCGCCAACGACCGGCTTAATGTTTTACTGATGCGTTAACCAGTCCTCTTTATTACTTAACTATTTATCATTTAGTACTTCTGTTCGATATCAACATCACACAATATAACCATGTGATGTACGCTGAAATCCCTGTAAAATCCAATTTTTAAAATCAGCATCGAGGAAAACACTGAAACAAAATTGTGACTAACTAGTGCGCTTCCAGCTCGGCTGAACGCGGCCCTGGTAATGTAATTGTAAACTCTTAACAAGTGAGCCATAAGTCCCTAGGTCGCTCACCTGAGTGGCTAAGGAACTACTGTTCTGAGCAAGTTTAAGGAAGAGTCGGCTAAAAATGTGGCCACTGTTCACAAGATTTTTTTTTTCAATGTGGCCTGGTGACCTAGTTTTTGACCCCATGTGACCTGGTTTCAAACGTATCCCAAGTATCATTTCAACAAATGTTCTGAGCAAGTTTCATGATGATTGGGCTATAAATGTGGCATCTAGAGTATTCACAAGCTTTTTTTTTCAATTTGTCCTGGTGACCTAATTTTTGACCCGACATGAGCTAGTTTCGAACTTGTCCCAGATATCATAAATATAAATATTCTGAGCAAGTTTCAAGAATACTACGCACAAAATGTTACTTCTAGAGTGTTAAAAAAGCTTTTTCTTCAATTTCCCCTAGTAACCTAGTTTTTGACCCCACATGACCAGTTTCGAAATTCTCTGAGCATTGGGACAAATGCCTTGTTTGCCACCTAAGCTACTTATTTAGCCATCTAATGCAGGTTTTTCTTACAAATGGAGCAAGTTTCTTGATGATTGGGCTATAAATCTGGTCTCTAGAGTGTTCACAAGATTTTTTTTCAATTTGGCCTGGTGACCTAGTTCTTGATCCAACGTGACCCAGTTTCAAACTAGTCCGAGATATCATTGAAACAAATGTTCTGAGCAGGTTTCAAGAATATTGTGCAAACAATGTTACTTCTTGAGTGTTCACAAGCTTTTTCTTCAATTTGACCTAGTGACCTAGTTTTTAACCCAACATGACCCAGTTTCGTACTTGTCCAAAATATCATTAGAACAAATGTTCTGGGCAAATTTAATGAAGAGTGGGCAATAAATGTGGTCTCTAGAGTGTTCACAAGCTTTTTAAATTTTTCAATATAGCCATATAATGAACACTGCCCTGCCCCTGGCGGCCATGATTTTCTGTCCTGAGCAAGTTTCATGTTGATTGGGCAAAAAATCTGACTCCTAGAGCGTTCACAAGCTTTTTCTATAGCCATTTAAGGAAAGCTGCCCGCCCCCTGGCGACCATATTTTTCAAAGTAACCATTTTCGAACTCGGCCAAGATACAATATCAAGAGGGCTCTAAGGGCCCTACGACGCTCACCTGAGACCTTGTAACCCAATTGAATTTGCATATCCGAGGTGTGGCTTATTTTACCCCCAGGGGCTTAATTTGAACAATCTTAACAAACCTCTGGGAGTTGCGGTTTCAGGCAAAGCTTTTTAAGTCATTCTGCTATTAAAGTCTATATAAACCATGTGACCCCTTGGGGTGTGGCCAGATTTGACCCCAGGGGCATAATTTGAAACAATCTTTGAAGAGGACCACTATGCAATGTTATGTACTACATATAGGAAAGTTGTGGGCCTTGCCGTTTCAGAGGAGAGGATTTTTAAAGTCATTTTGCTATTTAAGTCTATATAAACCATGTGACCCCCTGGGCGTGACCAGTTTTGACCCCAAGAGCATATTTTAAACAGTATTTGTAGAGGACCACATATACATACCAAATATGAAACCTCTAGGCGTTGCGGCAGGCGATGATTTGAATTTTTAAGTCATTTTGCTATATAAGTTTATATAAACCATGTGACCCCTGGGGTGTGGTGAGATTTGACACATGAGGAATAATTTGAACAATCTTTGTAGAGCACCACAATAGGATGCTACATACCAAATACAAAACCTCTGGGCTTTGCAGTTTCAAAAGAGGAGTTTTAAAGTCATTTTGCTATTTAAGTCAATATAAATCATGTGACCCCCGGGGCGTGGCCAATTTTGACCCTAGGGGCATAAATTGAATAATATTTGTTGAGGACCACTATAGGATGTTACATACCAAATATGAAACCTCTGGGCCTGGTGGTTTCAGAGGAGAAGATTTTTAAGGTCATTTTACTATATATTCTATATAAACCATGTGACCCACGGGCATGGCCCGTTTTAACCCCAGGGGCTTAATTTGAACAAACTTTGCAAAGGACCACTAAAGGATGTTACAAACCAAATATGAAACCTCTGGGCCTTGCAGTTTCAAAGGAGATTTTAAAAGTCATTTTGCTATATATTCTATATAAATCAAGTGACCCCCGGGGCTAGGCCAGTTTTGACCCCAGGGGTATAATTTGAACAATCTTTGTAGAGGACCACTATAGGATGTTACATACCAAATATGAAAACTCTGGGCCTTGTGGTTTCAGAGAAGATTTTTAAAGTCATTTTGCTATATATTCTATATCAACCATGTGAGCCCCGGGGCGTGGCCAGTTTTGACCCCAGGGGCAATATTTGAACAATCTTTGTATAGGACCACTATAGGATGTTACATACCAAACATATAACCTCTGGGCCTTGCAGTTTTAGAGAAGATTTTTTAAGTTTATACTTTTTAAATCTATTTTTAGCTCTGGTAACCTATATATGCAGCGGCCCGTTACGATTTGAAAGAGGGTCACCCAATGATCATTCCTGTGAAGTTTGGTAAACATCTGTCAAGTGGTTTAGGAGGAGATGTCGTTTGAATAAAAAGTTGACGACGGACGCACGCACGCACGCACCGACGACAGACAACGGGAGATCACCAAAGCTCACCGTGAGCACTTTGTGCTCAGGTGAGCTAAAAACAAATGTTCAGAGCAAGTTTCATGTTGATTTGGCATAAAATGTGACTTCTATAGTGTTCACAAGCTTTTTCTATAGCCATATAAGGAAAACTGCCCTGCCCACCAGTAGCCATTTTTTCAACGGAACCGAACCATTTTCGAACTCGGCCAAGATATCATAAGAACAAATGTTCTGAGCAAGTTTCAAGTTGATTATGCAAAAAATTCAACTTCTAGAGTGTTCACAAGCTTTTTCTTCAATTTGAGCTAGTGACCTAGTTTTTGATCCCGCATCACCCAGTTTTGAACTCATCCGAGATATCATTGGGACAAATGTTCTGAGCAAGTTTCATAAAGATAGGGCATCAAATGTAGCCTCTAGAGTGTTGACAAGGCAAATGTTGACGACAAACGATTCACGATGCACGACGGACAAAAGGCGTTCACAAAAGCTCTCCATGAGCGTGTTGTGCTCAGTTGAGCTAAAAAAGCAGGTGTGCGCATTTGGGTAACACTATACTATAACAAAATACAATTTTACAGTCAACTGCCCATCTGTTTCCATTTTATTACTCCAGATGTATGTTTAAAGTTTTTATAGCAACAATACATCTTTTTTATGTTTGTTTCAGGTTACCTGACCTACCCTACAAAAAAGGCCTGACCCTAGAATGTTTTATTGAGTGGGTCAGATATTTGTGTATTTATTTTACTTTTTTCCAATAATTAAATGATTTTTAGATAAATGAGTGTTTTGTTTTGATGTCATCCACTTCAAAACAATGTATTATGATATTATGACATGTGTTGAATATTCATTCAGTTTTAGAAACTTCAAGTGTCAACATTTACCAAATAAAAAATAATAATAATAAAAAATAATATTCTACCTATCTACCCTAATTTTTTGGCCATGTTACCTGAATCAAACA
The DNA here is from genome assembly GCA_027627225.1 of Congeria kusceri. Classification (NCBI taxonomy): domain Eukaryota; kingdom Metazoa; phylum Mollusca; class Bivalvia; order Myida; family Dreissenidae; genus Congeria; species Congeria kusceri. The sequence goes on from CM051034.1 coordinate 56,314,489, forward strand.
TTTTTTTTACGCCACTAAATATTTACCATCATGTGCAGATGTTATCAATGGATTTCCCTCACACCAAACATTAGGATGAGTCCCAGATGAAAAGACATATGCACATTGTGAGAAACTTCTTGTGTCCTTACAACTGAATACAATCATATCTGGGGCCTGCTTTGATACACAGATATTGATAGTTGCCCGCCAAATGCTGGTCAAAACAACATTTTCAGTGTCATGTGGAATAGATATGCATATGGACCTCTGTCCTTGTTCCATTACTTCACTGAACATAGCCATTACATGATCTCCCATTTTTGTCTTTGTCATAAGGCAGGGTATGAATATTTTTGCCTGGTTTCCTTGGAATTCTACAAGAAACCAAATACAGGGCATTTAAAACGTGTTTATGTCACAACACTTATAACAAAGAACGTTCAAACAGTAATGAAATAACAAATTAACAGCTCATAATTCAAATAATATTTACCTAAGAAAATTATACATACCAAGTTTTTTAGTTGTAGTAGTCGCTTTGTCAACTATGATATCAGCTTTCACCTCAGTTATTTCTTCACTATTAACTTCAAGTCTTGCACGTGTTATGCTTTTAAATGTCCACATCAAACATTTATTATTAGTGTCATTTATTTGCACATGTATGACCTCTACTCCAGATTTCCTAACATGGTTTACAAGTTCATCTGTTCTGCAAAGCCGGGGTTTCAAAAGTATCTTCAAAACCTTTACACCAAAACGATTCAATATATTTTCAGCTTCTTTTCCAATTTCAGACTGCAGCTCTCTGGGTTCACAATTGATAATTTGTAATGTGTTATCTGAATTGTAAATTGCACAAACACTGAACTTTGTGCTCAATTTCTCTCTTAAACTCTGAAGGATTTTTGTTTCAGGCCTAAATGAATATTTACAATTCACAACTTGTATTGCCTTTGTTAGATATGTTCTTACATCATCGGGTTTGTCATGTCCACATGAGCAAATATTGACACATCTCTTCTCGGTATTTATGTCCCAAAAGACTGTTCCGGTTTGGCCATACTTGTGTCTCAAGACAGTGTCGATAGCATCCGGATGATTCGCAACTTCTTTGCGGATTTTATCAAATTCTACGGAATGAATTTCTGATTCAATTTCAAACCAAACCGTGACCTTTTCTAAGTCCCAATCCCCGCGAAATGAAATTTTTCCACACAATGCATTTATATCTAATTTACAGCAGGAAATCTTCCTATAAATGCTTCCTTGAACATTTTGCTCTGTACCATATCAATTACACACTTCCTTACAGAAATCCAATTCTCCTCTCCTTTTGCTGCTGTCCGTAGAAATATAAAAATAAAACTTGACATGTTACAACTAAGTTGATAGTTTTCGCCATTATGGTTCTAAACTTACAATTTCCTTTGGAATTTCACACGACGAAAAAATTTGGTTATTATGTATTTTGATATAATAGACAAATGCCATGTTCTCTCAAAATCAGTTAGCTATGGCTTAAACAGGAATATGAAGCCAATAAATAAAATATGCATATAACATTATTCAGTTACAAACAGGCAAAGCAAGGACTTGTTAACAGGATTCATACAAACTGCTGAAACCAAAATTCCATGATATTTCCATGACATCTCTCAGTTTTCCAAGATACAATCACAACATACTTAAGTCAAAATAGTACAGTGATATCCACAATTTATTTCATCCACAATACACAACTAGAACTGCCACATGAATGACGAATATACCCCACTATATGGCATTGTCACAAAACTTTGGCATTAATTAAATTCTGAACTATGTTTAATTAATAATTAATAATTTAGTGGTGTGTAACCAAAGTGGATCTTGACCTGTATTTCAAAACATGAAGCCTTTCATAAGTTATTGTTATTTTTATTTAAGGAATTTTAGTCGAAAAGGGACCATAACTCTGTCAAAATTTAGTGGTTTTTAACCAAAGTCGATCTTGACCTGTATCTTATGATGATACACATGTATACCAATATTACTTGGATATGTTAAGCCTTTCTTGAGTATCGTCAGGAAACTGTGGTTTCAGGGGATTTAAATAAAAAAAGGGCCATAACTCTGTCAAAATGTAGTGGTTTCCAACAAAAGTCAAACTTGACCTGTATTTTATGATGTTACACATGATATAATTATTTGTATAATGTCATGCCTTTCTTGAGCTATCGTCCAGAAACCATGAAAACCAACAGACCGACAAGCTCACTCCTTGATTTAGACCTTTTGCTTGAATATATTTCAATGGATTTGATCATTTGCATGCACTTACATACATATTTAATGATACTTTTCAACTTTCCATGACAATTTTTGAAAATTCTATGATTTGTTCCATGATGAATCCAAATAATCAATATTCCATGACTTTTCCAGGCAAAACTTATTTTCCATGACTTTTCCAGATCCGTACGAACCATTATTTACCTTGTGTATTTTGAAAACCAGCAGCCTGCGTGTGAACATCCTCTTCTGATTCTGATGACCCTGGATTATCCTTTGATGAACCTTTTATATGTTTATCTCTCCCTGTTTGTTTGTATACGGGAGCATCTTTAAAGCAAACGAGAGAACTACAATACCATTGCACTGCTCAAATAGATAAGCCACAATCACTGAAGTGATTTTTTTTATCTAAACAAGATCACTTGTCTATACAATTAAACTTTATTTTTACATTATTTTTAAATAAGGCCAGCAGTATGACCAGAAAATGTGTCATATGAATGTCTGACAATGACAGAAAATATTTATGGGTGGATAGGCAAATTTAGCCATAGTAAATGTTTCAAGCTTGAAACAGAATAGTAAACTATTATCATAAACGCAGACTTATACCAATGAAAAGTAACAACAAGAAAAACAAGAGCACTGCCTACTTTTGCTAGACGCTCGACTCTTTCGTTTTTGATATTAGACTGGCATTTAGTTAATACAATGTGTTCATCACTGTGATGAAGTGTGTTAAATGTCAAGTAAATACCTCTCATAGATATTGAGAAATTTGATTCCAAGTTGAAAAATGGGCAATAACTCCACCAAAAGCTTTGATATAGTTACCTCATCTAGTCAACAGAATGGGTTCATAGCTGTGATCAAGTATTAAGAGTTTCAAGTCGATACCTCTTATGGTTATTGTGAAATTTGACCTAAATCGAACATTCGAAGTTCAAAAAAGGGCAATTACTCAAACAAAATCCCTGATAGAGTTGCCTTCTCAACTATACAGAATAAATTCATCACTGTGATCAAGTACTTTTAGTTTTAAGTCAATACCACATACAGGTATTGAGAAATTTGACTTTAAGCGAAAATAGTGTTGAACAAAAGGATAATAACTCCAATAAAATCCTTGAAAGAGTTACCTCCTCATGTCTGCAGAATGTGGTCAGCACCATAAACAGGTATCTTGAGTTTCAATTAAATGTCTTTGATAGTTATTCAGAAATGTTATACTTAACCAAAAAAATTCAAAACATTCTCAGTTGTAAGTGTAAACAAGGGCAGATAACTCTGGAAATACAAATCACAGGGTTACCTGCCTGGTTGCAATAAATTACCCTTTTGATAGTGAACAAGTATTGAAAGTTTCAAATGGATACCTTTGATAGTTTTTGAGATATGGACTCTGACAAAAAAATTAACCAAAAAACTAAACCAAAATAACTTACGCAGATGTTGACGCAGACGCTGACGACAGAGCGACAATAACTCGACTTTGTTCTTTGATAAATCGAGCTTAAAACGAACATAAGCTAAAATAAAAATGAATATAACAGTAAGTATATTATCCAAGAAGAACAAAGAAAAGATTATCTTACGTTGTGGTGAAGCTGGTGAAACATTAGTTCGTTTCAACGAATCTGGTTTATCTCTTCCTGTTTGTGTCTGTTCAGCAACATCTTCCATGAAACAGAAAACTATAAAAGCATTCTATTGCTCAAATGAACCAACATGAACATTCGTATTTTTGTTTGCATTCCGGATTGTTTATACATACGTGTTTACATTGCCCACAAAGTAGAAAGCAAGATTACTTAGTTATTTTCTAATAATCAACAAAAGAATGATGAAGAAATGGAAAGCAATGCTATCTTTTTTTCTATTTTTTGCATAAAAATGCAAATACTAAAACTGGTCTTATGGTTACTGAATTATTAAGATGACAAAGAGAAAAACATCTCAGCAGAAGGTGTACAAAAATATGCGCAGACAGTCCAAGGCATAGTTCTTAAAATAAGAACTGAAGTAAACCGATATCAGGTACTATAAGTGTGAAGGTTTCCTTTACTGTAAACATATTTTGGTACATCAGAAAACAACAACAATTCTGTTTGAATAAAAATAGTATTTAAACAGTAATTATTTTAGGTGATTAAAAACAGTAAATGAGTGTCGTTTATATGTAATTCTGCACCATTATTGGAATCGTGAAATAACAAAAATTTGAATGTAACAAATAATTTCCTTTTTTTTCAACATTGAAAAAATATTATATAATTAGCACTAGTCAGGTGTAGAGATGATAACATTTTCACCTCAATGATTGTAACAAATACATGAATAATACAAATAAAATAAAAACTTTGTCAAAATTCCAACTGTGAACAAGCCCGATTCCCGACCTGCACGTTATTGGAATTCCAACAAAAGCAACAAGAGGGTCATGATGGCCCAATTCGCTCACCTAAGTACTCCATGCAATAACACAGTCCAGCTCTGACACATAAATGTCATTGCCTACAAAATGGCCATCATCAGAATATATCTAACTGTTGTTGACCTGACTATGGACAGGTGCAATACAGATCCCTAGCCAGCCTTCTTATTTAGTTAACCTGGCAATCGTTAGCCGCTATACAGATGACTGTACCGCCTTCTTCTATTCTTCACCGAACAACTGACAGGTGAAAAACAGAGCAATAAGTAAAACAGTCGCAAGTGACAGCAATATACACAATTGATCGCTACGCATATTTTCAATTAGACTAGCCAATCCAAAAAACATCATACTGTAAGTATTTGCGTTTTAATTATGTTAATAGATCTTATGAATAATATTTAGCTTACCGGTTAGCAGCTAAATTACTAAAACCAATGAACCGGTTACTGAAATACTATTTGTTGCCATCTTTAGTAAAAAGTGAAGTCTATATCCTTTAACATTCTTCTGCTTTTTTTCACGAACAAGGGCCAATAACTCTTCTTTATAGACCAATCAGAGCAATTCCTTGGTTAATCATGCGATATCATGGCCAGACACTAGCTATGCAAATATGTGCAAGATTAGATGAAATATAAAGTTTCTATGTTACACAACGTCCATTTGTTGCACATTTTCTCATAAAAACGGGGAAATAACTCTAGTGTTCCTGATTCAATGCATCCAGATGAGATCTTATAGTAATACACAAACTGTGAAAGTTAGTCAACAAGGAATGAAAAGTTAATTCTCTATAGAGACTGAAAAGCAAATAGTTTACAATTATGTTTTTTCTCAAACTAGGGGCAATTACTCTGGTCTTTCATGTCCGATCAGTCTTAAATTGGACATTGACTGAGACCTTATGATCATACACAAACAGTGCATGTTTTGTCAAGATAAGACCAAAAATAAAGTCTCTATCCTCCACATTGTCCTTTTTTCTCACAAACATGCGGCAATAATCCTGGTGTTTGTACATTAAGGCCATCCTTAAAAAAAATGTTTGTTTGCGGTAACGCGACACAAAATTTTCAGGGTGGGTAGGTATGTCGATTTTTTATTTATTTATTTTTTGGTGAGAACAAATGTAGATGACTCTGAGACACGGACCAAATTGCCTTAACACAAAATACAAAATCAAATCACATGCATAGTGTAGTCCTCTGGAATCAGCTCATCAGGTTACAAACACTGCTCAAAATCCAGGTTCATCTGACGAAATATTTAGTATGCATGTTATTCAATTTAATTTTACTTTATATCTGAAAATAAACACAAAGAAACATAAATATGGGAAGAAAAGAAAACACCGAAATTTCGTGGACAAATAAAAACATTGATTGCGGGAGCCTATTAAAAATGTGATTTAGGCCCAATTATTTGATTCGGTCGCATTACCGCATATGAACATTGTTTTAAGGCTGGCCGAAACTAGGTTATTTTTGGATTATTGGATTATTTTAAAATCCTCTAGTCATACACATACTGTGCAAGTTTGGTCAAGTTTAGATGATAATTGAAGTTTGTATGTTGCAGTCCATTTTGCAGTTTTTCTTATGTAAAAGGGGCATTATCTTTTTATTAGATTATTAGACCAATCCAATATTTTATGGCCATACACAAACTATGCAAGTTTGATAATGATTGAATAAAAAGTAGAGCCTCTATCGTGTCCACCTGCCAATTGTTGACGCATTATGGACGACGCGGGATGGTTCCCCTATACCAATAGCTCATCGAGAATGAATGCTCTGGTGTTCTAAAAATGACATTACAAAAAATGGACAACTCTACTAAATAATGCAGCTAGAGTTGTAATTCTTGAAAACTGCACTCCGCCTTACTACCATCTATTAATGTATCACGTTTGAGCTCAATACCTTTAGTAATTTTGAGAAAATGGCCAAACAAGGAAATTGACAAAGGGAAATAATTCTGCACACTGAACTCCACGTAACAAACATCTTTCCATTTATGAAGTTTGAGATCAATCCCTTCAGTATTTGTTTTAAGAAAATGGCCTCACAATTAAAATTGACGAAGGGAATCTCATTCACATTTAAAACTTAATAGTTGTTATGACAATGGAATTATTTATTGATATTTAAAATTCAAATTTCAAGTTGTTCAATGTCTGTTCAATAAATAATCATCAATAAAGTTATAAGTTTCATAGAATATAATTAAATGCATGACTTCAAGAAGGCTTTGTCCAATGCTAATATAAACAAGTATATGCCATCCATAGTATTTGTCGCATTTATTCTCTGTTGGCAGAGTTAATCAAATCATGCGTGTAAGGCAGCTTCCATTATTCATGCTGTATTGTTGCTTATTAATTTGAATTATTTAATTTAGTTTAAATACATGATGTATGTAAAACTACAAAACTTCTTGTGTTTTATAGAGAGATCTATTCTTAGAAATGACTCTTCATGCAACATACAATAACTTTTGGAAACTTGTATAAGTGACTTTCACATCAGTATTACATAATACTTTATTGCATAACCATAAATACAATGTACACTTCAATCTTTCACAGTTCCCAGTTGCATGCTTTCACCATATATCAAAACGAAAATAATAAAGATGACCAAAGTGGCATTGGTTGGCTAGCCTCAATGTAAGAAGTGTCATAAAGAAACCTGCGATATATAGAAAAGTAAGCCTTACTCATGGTGACCGTGTCGAGGAATTTGGCGCAAAGTTAACAAATCAATATTTCTGATAAATATACTTCAAATGCGGTACATATCATGTTATTAGATAAGATTTTCCAACATGTGTAATAAATTCATATTAACAAAACTGCCCAGACCCCATGATGGCCATGTTTTGAACATATAACAAGTGCTGTCTCAGGACAGCAGGATCGACTTTTCAAACTGCTTTGTCAGGGATAAGGGCCTTGAAAAAAGTTATGGGTCTGTGCCAGAGCTCTTATATAATGACCCTTAAGACATGAGGTTTTAAGTGAATATAGAGATATGAAGTTGCTGCACGCCAAATATAACATGAATTTCTAAGTACAAAATGGCGCATAATTCTGCTTAATTGCAGGCCAGATTTATGGGCCTTGGTCAGTGATCTCACATTATGACCCCAAAGACTTGTGTGAAGTTTCAATTGAATATCTGTAGTAGATATAGAGATGTAGACTCTTGCACTCGAACTTTAACCTGAATTTCTAACTACAAAAAAGGGCATAATTCTGCTAATTGTATATTAGTATATCTGAGGTTTGCAGTCGCTTATGAATAATAAATGAAAAATAAACTATTGACTCTGATTAACGAAAAATCTATCATATACGACTTTACATATGGTTTACCTGTTGCACACCCCGTGTAACCCTGTTGAAACCCTATTGAAACGTGTTCGAATACCTGCAAACTCAAGTTCAAGGAAGGATATTGTGGTCATTGTGGCTCCCCTGGTGCAAGTGTTAAAATGTCTTTGAAATGGCTCATCGAATCTGCACTACCAATGTGAACAATGTGTTTTGAAATAGGGAAAAAGACCAAACCAATGCACCCGGATAGGAAAATGAAATAGGAAATGTTCATTTCAGAAGTGAATTTGTGAACTTGGAAAACGTTGGCTTTGGTTTTAAATCGTATAATACACACTGTCTTATATCAAGTGTTTTTTTTTTTTAGTATAAACGTGTTTTTTAATGTATTCTTAGCTGATAAGTTAACCATATGTTAGAGTGCTCAATAAGTTATAAAGATTGAGTTCTAACAAATTACTGAAACGTTGTTGTATGTTATAGGAAAACAAGAGGACCATAAGGCGCTAGGTGGATCACTGTTCTAAACAAGTTTCATTATGAAGATTTGGGTTAAAATATGGCCTCTAGAGTGTTCACAAACCTTTTTTCAATTTGGCATGGCGACCTAATTTCTGACCCCAAGTGACCTGGTTTCGAACGTGTATCGGTTATTATTAGATCAAATGTTCTAAGCAAGGTTTGTGATGATTGGCCTTTGAATCTGGCCTCTAGAGTGTTATTAAGCTTTTTGTTCAATTTGGCGTTGTGACCTAGTTTTTTACCCCATTTGACCCAGTTTCGAAATCGTCTGAGATATAATTGAAACAAATGTTCTGAACAATTTTCTAAAAGATTGTGCAACAAAATGTGACTCCTAGTGTTCACAAGCTTTTTCTTGAATTTGCCCTCGTTATCTTGTTTTTGACCCCACGTGACAGGATTTTGAATTCATCCAACATTTCATTGGGACAAATGTGCTGAGCAAGTTTCATGACGACTGGACTGTAAATGTGGCATCTATGGCGTTCACAAGTTTTGTTTTCAATTTTCCGTAGTGACCTAGTTTTTGACCCCACATGCACAGTTTTGGTCTCCGAAATATAATTGGGGCAAATGTTCTGAGCAAGTTTCATGATGATTAGGCTAAACATGTTGCCTATAGAGTGTTCGCGATCTTTTTCTTACATTTTCCCTAGTGTTATTAACATAATAAGCTATACCACGTACACACAGTATCATGTCAAATGTTTGCGCGCAAACACTGGGCGGCACAAGCAAACATTATAATAGTAGTCTAAGTCAGTGTGTTAAGTTCAAAACATACTTTTTCGCATGAAATATTTACTAATTTTGAACAAAACTATTTTTATTCATACCTCGTGGTGGCGGTGCTGGTTGCAGATGTTCTTTTAGATCTGAAAAACAAAGAAAATATTCTACATAGTTCTTTAAAACCGTGAAGACCTTTTGATAAACGATAATTTTTGTAACAATGGTCAAATAAGATCAATTTAGTAAATGTTATGCAAAGCAAATACAAATAATGCAGAACATATCATGCTTTTTGTGCTGCTTGATTTTCAGTTAACTCAAATATTTTCTAAATTTTAGGGACACATTTTCAGTATTTGCGTTTATAGTCTTATAGTGGTAATCGACTATCAGTATGTAAGAAATGTGAATGATAGAAACTCAAACTACTAATCAAGATACTAGAAACAACAATCAAATGCAAGGACCATTTTAGTGAAATATGTTTGAAATCGGTACAGCAATGAGTACATTAGCATGAGACATCACGAATATCAAAATATCAAGAGAAACGGTCCTGCGCAATAGTGCCTATGTTTAAGGCAATCAAATTAATTTATTTGCAGGGAGTCATCTAATAAGCATTTATCTGACATAAGTTTCAAATCCAATTGTTTCTGACAAGACGATTTTTAAAGATTTGTATGTAACAACATAAGGAATACTGCCCTGCAAATGCAATGATGTAAATTACCAAACATTCAATTATTTTTACAAAAATAATTCAACATAGTCATAATAGGAAAACCGCTTCATTTATCCAGTGGCCACATCGTTGAAAAATCAAAATGACATTTGGTAGCGGGTCATCCAACGACCATTTTTCTGAAACATGTTTGCAATTTGTCCATAAACTTCATGCGAATATTTTCAAAGATCTAAATTAAGCTATATATAAAAGAGCTCCACTCCATGACGGCCAGTGTGTACATGGAACAAATTAAAATTAACTCACAAAAATATGCATGTAGACCGTCATGCAATGGTTAATGCATTGAACACATTTTGAAATTGGCCAACTTGTTTCAGACAAAAGACTTTTAAAGTTTTCAAAAAAAAAACCATAAAATGACCGCGTCTTTCATGATTTAAAGGCATCCGGTTGAAAGTCGTACCAGGAACATTTTAGTGGAAAATTGTGATGTTTTTTTATTGGAACATTAAATTTCCAAGTCTCTCATATAAATTGTAATAACAAGTGCATCGCCCCCCTGGCGGCAATGATGTTTTTCAAATACAATTATAATTTCTTATAGAACGATAAAGACTAAACGTTTACTTTGAGTGTAGCTGTAATGTAAGCTCATTCGTGAGTTTTGATCAAGCTAATCGAATTTTGATTTCATGCAAAATTAAAGAGAAAATAGTGTCATACCTAATGTTAGTACAATACAAAGTATTTCCAAAACGGTTAACAGAATGATAATTTTTAAGACTGTTAACTTTTACATGAGAAAAAGTCAGCTGTTTTGTTACGTACACAAATAGTATCTGTGTTGATTATTGCTACAATGAGATGTATTTTGCTATCAAAGCATACGTAATGTGTGGACCTTTGTGTTATTAATTTGGAGTACTGTTCCAAAACATCTGTGTTTGGACTGGTATTCATTACGACTTTCAAACTAGTAGGGGCATACCTAGGCATAATATGTTATGTACGTTTTTATAAACGGCTTATGTGGACATGGAAAGTGCTTGTATTTGAATAATACATTCCAATACGAAAACTAACAGGGAATAAGAAGTACAGGACTGTATGGCGTTTAACTTAACAAGAATATGTCATTTAATTTCCTAATTGGCAGATTTACGCTGTATTGTTGTGGCAAACAACGTGTACAAATTAAGTGTATAATACATCCATCCATTCTAATTCAGTATAAGTCCATACACGTAAAAAGCCAGTTTCGAATTTCGACCTTTAAGTTTGACCTTGACATTTGAAATACTGTCCTGCTTTTTGCACTTGACATGCCGTTTCATTTAGTTACACATGACTGCGCTTGACATACCGTCTTATTTCGTGCGGACATGCAAATAGCTAATCTCGACCTTTGAGCTATAAGTGTAACCTTGACCTTTGACATACGGACCAGGTTTAAGTGCCCTTCACGCCGTCTCATTGAGGATAACATTCGTGCGAAGTAGTTTAAAATCCACGGAAAGTTAAAACACAGACACGCAAAGATCCAATTTTGACATTTTACCCTAGGTGTGACCTTTACCTTCGATCTACGGGCCTTATTCATGAGCACTACACTCCAGCTCGTTGCGACACACATTTGTGCCAAGTAAATAATCAAAGGCAATTACTCCCTAACAAATCATCAGACCTGAACGACCTAATAATATGCACATGTCCTCTTCAAATGGATGCTTCATATAAAGCTTCATTGTATTTGAGTTATAAGTTCTTGAGATCTCGCGCTGAAACGACACTACCCTATTAAAATGTCCTATTATAAAATGTCATATTTATAAACGGCAATAACTCCCTAAAAACATCAGACAGAATGACCTTACAATGTGTGCATGTCCTTAGTAGTGATGCTGCATATCAAGTTTTATTAAACACAATATATAACTTGCTGAGATCCCGCGCGGAAACGAAACTTTGAAATTAAAATTTGTTATGTATAATCAAAGGTCAGTAATTCCCCGAAAAATCATCCGACCGGAATACCTGACAATATGCGCATTTTCTCCTGGTAGGGATGGTGCATATAAAGTTTGAATGAATTCAAGTGATTAATTACTAAGATCTCGCGCGGACAATAAGTACTTGAAAGGATGGAAGGACAAACGACGGACGCACATTGAGCATGATGGATTAAACTGTCGGAGAAGACTAGTAGCATCTTATACCTGAACAAACTGAATAGCTGTTAAATTAGAATGCGGACAGACAGAAGAAGCCCAGGCTATATGTCCTGCATTTGTAGTGTCCACATATTGTTGAATTGACAAATTTTAAAATACTTGTCACCATTTCAAAAAGAAAAATGTATTATATACAAATCAACGAAAGGACACTCCTGTCGCAGAAATATATTCGAACGTGCGTTTTTTTCGTTATAGATAAAAAATGACAACATTTGTAAAGCGTGTGTCACGTCGCTATTTATTAAACCGCGTGTACATTAACCTCTTACAAAGCGTTTAAAAAATATTTAAAAAACACAACTATAGTTTAAGCATGCAACGCCCATTTGGTTTAATGTTTAGCATGTCGGGTTTTTGATCCCGAGGACGTGGCTAAGTGCCCCGACATGACATGGAATATTTGGGCTTGTGAGTCAAGATATTTAATAAATGTAACTGCAGTGGACCAAACGAATCTGTTATTAGAGGACTCCCCATGAAACACTGGAACAATTGTACAAAGTGTCATCAAGACCGACTAAATACTGTTGAAAATATGACATGATTTACAAAAATATGCACTCTTCGAAGAAAATGTCGTTCAGATATTTTGTTATATTGTTAGCTCCAGTGACCATCTAGTGTAGTGGTCCAGAACTATCTGCGTGTGTTTGGTAGATGACTATCACTTATGTTGTGTACAGATTTACTAATATTGACTTAAAACTATCGAAGATATGGTAGAAATACAGAAGTTTGAGCGCAATATTATAGTTTAATCTCTAGCGACCACTTTGTGCAGTAGATCAAAACCATTTAACCACTACTGGTAGAAGACCATCAATGTAATATGTATGTGGAATTATTTAACAATCTAGCAGCATGTTTTCCTGTTTTAGCTCAAGCGGCCATTTTGTGCAGTGAAGCGGTACCATCTGCGCAGGTTTGGTGAACAAACAATCCGGGGAGCATTTGTGTAACGTTTTATCACGATTGACAAAAATATTTTCAGGAATACGTAACTTTAACGCAAAATTATATTTAAGCAAGACGGCCATGTTGTGAATTGGATCAGAACCGGTTTAATATGTTTGGTAGAGTATAATCAAAGTAAAATGTGTGTGAAAATATTAGAAAATCGAACCATACGCCTACCTACGCCTACCATTGCGTATCTCTACTAGCCAACAGTTTTGGTTGAAAACTAAAAGATTGTTTAGAGATTTAGTAGCTCGATATATAGTGGATCTGTGTACACATAATAAATAGATAATACACAAAAGCACCCTCTTGTATCACTTAATAACGTACAATCCTGTATTTACTAAGGTAAACCTGAGGCGAACTATGTATCATCTTTCAAATTGTCGTCCTTTCTTTGTGTTTCGAAATGTGTTTTGCAGCTGAATTTATTGAAGCTGGCAGAAAGTAACCGCTAATCATTTGCGTTTATTCGGAACGTATCTTTCACCAGTCTTGTTCTACAGCCAAATGCAGACGTGATAAGGCAAATGTTATGGATAAAGTGCGGTATAACTATTAGTCTGTTGTCGTTTTATATAGTAACATATTCCTAATTGTTGTACGGTCTTTAGAAAACCTGTATTTAGCACATTTATGTTATTATGTGTTTGCATCACACAATGTATGTTGTGTTAAAATGCCTTAAACTAGTATACTGGAAATCAATTAAAAGATTACAAGGCCTGCACTGTGAAACCAAATATGTTGCGAGTGACGTTTCAAGCAGTCGGAAATCATAACTTTTATATGAAAACAATAATATTGCTTACAATGTAAAAGTTCAATATTAAAGTAAAGATTTTGACCAAAGAAAGGTATGTACGTATTCGAAATTAAACCACAAACATGAAAAGGCGGAAGCTGATATCAAAATAACAATTATAAAAAGCCATATTTAAGTTGTTACATGCGTGTACCTGTTTCTGATGATATAGCATGGTCCGCTTGTCCTTTAATATGTGTGTCCTCTTTTTCTGTAAACATACTCTCTGCAAAAAGCATAATTTCTGCAGAACGGTTATGAGTTTGAATCTGCAATTTTAAAAGTAAGTACTCTTATAACATAATTTATCATACCACTGCTGAAATCGGCCTGAAACAGAGGTGCCTGATATATAATTGTTATATCACGTCGTTTATATCAGTCCATGTTTGAAGGTATGTCACATTACCCGTAATCAACTATAAAGTCAACATTTTCGGTAATAATGAATCAGAAACAACAAAACAAACAATTTTAAACCAAAAACGTATATAGTTTATTACTTTTAATTGCCATCAATCACACAAACGTTAATTTTGTTAAATAATCACATAAACCCGCACTTAGACGTCATCAATGGAACAATCAAACATTCATACACAATTTTATGCATTCCAAATAAATGCACTAAATGTCACTACACAAGATCAGTTTATTTTAAGCAGCAAACATTTTTACCAAAAAATTAAAAATGCTATAGTCAATATTGACACGATCTTGAACATGTCGATTTCAATACACAACTCCAGACTTGCGTTGCCAAAAAATTCGGTGACGTTTGTTCTCCGATAACATTGATCATTGCAATCCATTTCAGCGTGCATTTTAAGTATTATTTGAATGAACGGGTGTGTAATCTATGTTTCGTAGTGAAAACACCTCATTTATCATTACGTATTGATAATAATATGGTAATCCATAACTACATTTAACGTGAAAGTGTAAAAGCCGCTTCAGCAAAATCAGTACTGTTCTTAGATTGTAAATATATTTTGTAGCTAATTTGGGGTAATTTGTAGAAAACCGTGGACTAATATATAGAAAAACATGTCACTGCCTGGTCTTGTGTAATATACAATGTTCTGCCTCGCCGTTATATTAATCTAAGCCTCGCCTGATATATAACACACGACCAGGCAGTAACCTTTTATTCTCTATATATAATTAATTACGGCGAAAATAACGTCGTAGTTGATGATATAATCATACTCACCAATTGGAAAAAAAACTGCGTACGAGTTCAAATATGCAATAAGCAAAAATAAATTGTAATTTTGATATAACATGACATTACTTAGGTCGTGATTTCAATATCAATATACAAAAGATACCAACACGTAATTGCTTATACTAAATTTAGATGTGAACCGGGTATTTATCGCGACTGGCTATAATGAATCCGTTTAATCTGAATACATTATGCAAACATTTGCACCACAAACAGTTACATATATATTACCGTGACTGGCGATAACGTCTCCTCGCGTATCTCGTCACTTCCGGTACACGACTCTTCCAGAAAACCGATATCAAACGCTGGGTCATTCAATAACTCCTTTATGCCGCTGCTGCGCTTGAAGGCGTATCCGCTAAAATGACTTTCGCTATCGAGACAGTGTAACTTTAACTTTATCTCCTCGAGTTCTTGTTTCACTTCGATTAATAAGACATTGAGCCTTTTGACGTGGTTTTGTGTTAATAAATCATCAATTAACTCTTGGCGTCCTTCAATACGCTTTCTGTGTTCATAACAAAATGTTCGAACTTGTGTTAGGCGCTTAGTGTTTGTTTCAAAAGTCTCGCTGCACTGTACTTGGCATTTGGATTGGAGACGATCAAACCACGTGTTAATCTCTGTACGTAATAGTTGAAGTTCCTTCAGGAACTCCTTTTTACATGCCTTGTTGTCGTCCGTATTTTTCTCAATTTTATTTTCAGTAGACTTTAAGTTTTCTGCCAATTCTTGTAGGTTTGCAAGCTACAACTTCTTTGTCGTCAACGTTAATTTCAAATAAATCAACAATTTTACAGGATTTGTGGCATGAAAAAACACATCGCCCACAAAGTGTGTCGGTATGTTCCATACAGAAGAAAACTAAGTTCTTTGTTGTATGTGTTACGCATTTGTGTGTATGAATATCAGTGCCTCTAACATTTGGTTCGGAAACATGACGTGTTTTGTCGCTCGAAATTCCCGGAGCTAAAGCATGTTTATTTGTTTCAATTAAAAAAGCTACGTGATTCTGAAATAATTTGCTTGACATTTTGTGATTCAGGAAACACGTTTCACAAATTCTAAAATTACAGTTTTCGCAGAAAGCAACAACCGTCTCTGAGGTGCACACACCACATTCATGTAAATCACAATCCATTATGTGTTCATGTAGCAAATACAATGCTTTGACCTGGAACATAATATAAGAAATCTGTAATTATAAGCTCAATCATAGACGCACAACAGTCTAAAAGGAATCAATTATAAAATAAACAAAGTAAATATTATATATATCTAGTGACAGGCACTGCTCATATTAAGGTTATTGAGTCATCTTGACCACAGTTTTATATCAGTATTGAATACATTTTAAATATATTGACACTTGCTTATAAAAGCATGCATTGTCCAAACGCAAGCTACGCGATAAAGCTACATGTAAAATCAAGCATTATGCAGATAGCGAAAATGTGTGGATATATCAATCCTTTCGCGTACATGTGTATACTTGAACACGGTGCATAAGATGCTCTGGCGCACATGTTGCAATAGTACCAATGTGTTTAAAGACGAGTTTTACATTGACGAAACATGAACATTTTAGCGAATTAAATAACGACTAGCGATGTATTGAAAGTGGTCAAATATGAACCAATAAAATCCGATTGCGACTGAAGGAGAGAAACACTTATTAACAACATACGGTCCTTTATTTTGGGCAATACTGGTTTCTTAGTGCCTCATGCTAAATGCATTCTAAATATTGCCTTTTTTAAATGGAGAACCTAATTTGAACAGGGTATATAATGTTGATATATATCAGTTCTATACTAGGTTAGATAGATACTTGTTTGGAAATGGTTAAGTACAACGAATACTTAATTGATACTGTTTATTTAACGCAATGCTGTTCAACCTAAATTGACTGACGAAAATCAATAACCGTATGCGACAACTTACAGTCTGTCCTGCTGCATTTCTATGTCTGTATTTATATTACACGCGAAATAACAACTATAGTCGTAAAATGGCGTTTGTATGGAGCTTTCACATCTTGACATATCCGAATACAATGTTTATGCCACTTGACTTATAAAGTAATACAAAACAACGCATTTTTCTAGAGAACATAAATATGCTATTTTATATGTTTATTTATATATTTTAACAAACGATTTATATATGTTTATCTATATGCCAATAATTACTATCATATCTTTAACAGTTATGCCGTACTAACATTTAGGGAATTTACTCAAAGTGTATGCCACGGGCAATTTTCTAATAGAATATTACCTTATAAATGTTTATAAATAGTAACTTCCATTTAAACACATTACCAAAATATGTTTTTGTTTGACGTATAATCAATCTAGCATAAATATGTATTTATATAAGAACGATTAAGCCAACAATTATGCACCTATCAATATTTTCGCCTGGTGGGGGGGGGGGAGGGGGGCGGCGAGCAAACCCAGGGGAATGTGACTAATTATAGTTTGGGGGTCAAGCATTTTTTTCCAAATCCTCTTAGTGGGGTACGCTTAATTGATGTATCAAATGGCCCGGGGTCAATATGACCGGGATTTAAATTCCGAACAAAGTTTATTTCCCGGGATCCGGAATCATTCGGCGTGTCAATTTACAGGCTTACGGGAATTGCTTTCAGTCTAAAAGTCCCGCCGCTAACCTCCCATGGGGAAAAATATTGATAGGTGCATTTATGCAACGATGTCAATAAGCCGGTGGCCAGTTCATGCACGTTTTATACGGAAATCGAAAGTGCTCTTTATGAATAGAGCTATGTTTAGCTTTACATGATTAAGTAGTTGATAACAATATTAAGCTATCAGAAGGCAATGACCATTTATTACCCCTTAGCATATAAACAACTATAACAATTGAGTAGGTCAATTTATATTAAATAAACCCGCCTTTGTGAAGATAGTGGAAATAGAAAGTAGACGATACCTTAACGTGTTAATATAATTATTAATGCGGATTAAAAGAAAACATATAATTAAGAAACTTCGTTCACAATAACCGAATACAATACTTACGTTAAATATAAAATGTAACTCGCCAAACCTTTAATTACACAGCCATCCGTTTATCTAGATTATGTCAATATGTAGGTACATGTATTTGTTTGATAACACGACCAACACATCGGTGCGCCTCCGATTTAACTGCAGTCTTTCAACTGCTGTCATGTCAGTAAGTTTATAAGTCACTGATTTAAAATCAGTGATGTTTTTGCACTATCTTATAATATATTATATAATAACATTTTGGTATTCGAATATTAAACTGTTTAGTAATTTAAATTAATAGGCATATTAATTCGTGTCGCCCTAATTTCGTGGGTCGTATTTACGATTTTGGCGCATGCGCGTTAATACATTCTGTTATCTAGCTACTGAGTTGTATACAACGCAATTTGCAATGTGCTCTTTGCAAACAAAGTAATTAAAATACCGATTTTGTTTCTATTTCATGTACCGTATTTACCCTAAGTATTGGGACAATTAAACATAGCTAAAATGTCCCAACATTTAGGGCATAATACAATCTATTTGGCATTTTGCCCATCGGCATTTGATCGGGCATTCGAAGCATTGCATATCGGATACATATCGGATAGACATCGGGCCAATATCGTGTAAGAAAGCAAGCCTACATCGGTCCGATATCTATCCGATATGTTTTCAATATCTCTGATAGATATCGCTCGCGATATCAATCCGATCAACGTTTTGCCCATCGGCATTTGATCGGATATCGAACGTATATCGGAGATCGTTTCAATATCGTTCCAGCTAGCAAGCCAACATTGGTCCAATATATATTCTACGATATTGTCAATATCTTTGGAATTGATAACCACACTTGTTTATTTTAATGCTAAATTTCAAAATGATGTGCAATTTTGAACACCACTCAAAAAAGTGTACATATCTTCATTTTTAAGAACTACATCTAATTATATCTTCTCAAAACATTTCATACGTCTGAGAACCAAATTATAATAAAACAATCCTAAAAAGCTGTGATAAATATAACAGAAGCAATAGAAAATCATCAAGGAAATGTATACACTACTTATTTAAACAAAGGTTTATATGATCTTTCAACGTCTTCATAATTAATTAATATTTAAATCAGCTACGTGTTTATAGCAAAAAACATTAAAGGACATGTCGCATTGAAATCTTATAGGTTTGTATAAAAAGTCACTTACATGTCAGTGATGTGACAGTAACAAAGAAAAAGCTAAGAAATGCAATTATTTATTGTAAGTTAAATTGCCAATGAAAACAATTACAAATGCTTTCTATCAACATGTAAGTTAATTATGAATATTAGCATCGTGCACCATCATACACGCTATAAAACCAGTGCAACAAAATTGAAAAAAAAGTTAATAATTCAGCAATACTTAACCGACAATTAATTGTATTAGACACTTAGTATCAAATTGAAATTTCACCATTTCAATGACCGTAATTTAGATAAAACTAAATATTTAAAAATCATATAAACAAATGGAAATCTGATTCGAATCCAAACTGGAAATTAAAACAAAATCGCAGACAATTCCAGTAAAATGTTTTCCTGGGTTTCGTTGCATTTTCATTTTTTACAGACCTGATCTTGTTTTCTACTGTTTCAAAAAACGAATACTTTGTTCAGTTTCCTTTCCTACACCTCCTTCAATGGTTGCATCTGAATCATCACTGTCCACATGAGTTGTCTGATACACTTCAGCGGGCAGCATACTTTCTCTGGGAACTGCATTTTTGTCCAATGGGAACACTCCTGTTTTGCGGAATCCCACTTGAAGGTTTTCAACTGACAAAGCTTTGTGTTATACATGGCTGACTATATCACAAACATTATTCTGCGTAATGGCAGCTTATGTTTCACGGATAATTCTGTGACACCGCGAATGGTACATCAGTTGGAAACATGAAACGTCCAATGGCTGGAGCAAGTGACTTGTGTGGGCTGGTAAAACAAACAAAATGATACCATTGATCTTTGCCCACAATGCAAAAATAAAGGATACATGTGACTTGTGGCCATCTAGAAGCAACATAACTCTTGAGTCACACCTACCAGGCAGGAACTTGATGAAGTGTTTGGTCAAATATTGAGTGAACACTTGCAGATTTGATCATCCGCTTTCAGGCATTGTTCCGCCTACCCCTGGGGATGCTCCTTTAAACAATTCATCGTTCATCCAGGGCAAATGAAGAATGGTGGAATAGCTACACCACTAGCACTACCAGCACCAATGATAGTGACTGTCTTAACCTTACCGGATGTCGCAGCCTGTGCAGGGTATTTAGAACTAGCTGCTATGTACGGCGGTTTGTGATCTATAGACACACCTTTCTCATCAATATTGTATATTAAATGAGGCTTGTCTTGAAGATCATGCTTTTGCAGACACTTTTGAAGGTTGTCATAGAAGTTTGACACCACGCTGGCACTGGCCATTTTGGATCGAACGTGTTCTAGTGCTCTTGGTTTAACAACCCTCATTCTGGCCATCTCTTGAGAAAACCTTTCATCCACATCATGGAAAGTGGTGTATCAGCTGTTCTTTTACCTAGTTGAACAGCGAACTGTGAAGCAACATCTATACACTCTTGTTGAGTATATCCATACCCTAAATCAGCCATAGTCTTAAAATGATTTACTATTTGGGCCTCTTCAAATTCATCAAACAAAGGCACTTTTCCCATAACAACAGTGTCTGTGTCAACTTTTCTCAAAACTCTGTCCCTGAGTGTGTTTTCAGACACCATGTACACCCTTGATGCCCTAAGAACAGACATTCCATCATCTTTTACTGCCTTGAATGCATGTATGAGGGAAGATGGCGAGTAGAGTCTTTATTTCCTACGAATAGGCTGTGGATGTGCCTAAAACAAACAAGTTTTGAAAAAAAAATACAAAAGTGATTGTGTTTGAAAAACATAGTGTTTAATATGTTTGGCCTTACTACGAAAATTTTACGCCACGTGACTTTCATTGATGAAAGTAAACAATTGCAGCCGACAATTAAACTGTTTAAAAATACCTTCTCTATGCAGAAAAACAACTAATTTCCATGGTAATTTAAATGAATAAATACAAATTATGTTTTTTTTTGTGTTTTTGTAAAGGATAGTACAAAATACCTGTTTAAATCTCATGTTTTGAAGTTTTACAGCAAATACGGTCAAGTACGCATCGTAGTAAATGTGACGTCACTTAAATCACTGATCCGTGACCTCGCGCGAGAGTTGCGGTCAAAACAAAAATGGCCGCGAATCAAGATACATCGCGATTTTAGATGAGGTTAGGATATAATGTACACAATACAGTTAAAAGTAAAATAAATTTAAACTGTAAGACTTTAAAATACAAATATTTGAAGTATATTGAACCTGTAACATGTAAAAAAAACATTACTTATCTCGCTGTAAATACTTACATTCGTAGATATGACAAAACAGTCTCGTAATATACAACTAATAATAAACAACATTCGCGAAAATACGATGCATTTCAATAATCTGGATTTGTCTACGCCTACAAGACTTTGAATAGCTGATATAAAGAAACACGATGTCTACAAATAGTCATAAGTACTTACTTGTTGTTGTTTTTTTCTGCGTTAAAGAGAAAACTGAACATTTTAATGTTACTTTTCCTTTATGGAGATCAACGGTTGAAGTTTAAACGAACAAGAATTTTGCGCCAACCGAAAACGATTTTGTTCGACGAAAATAATTTCGAAGCTATTTCAAATAAAATTTGTGAAGTCATAGAACGCACATTCTTTTCAGTAAAATACTCTTTCGTAGTGCCGGATTGATACACATAAATAATTGTATGAAAATAAAGAAAAATTACTGCTTGCCATGAACGATATCGGCCCTACATCGATCCAGCATCGTTACTTAAAATGACAACGTAACACATATTGAAGAAATGCCACTCATATGGATTTGTTTAACATATATCACATACACTAAATGTAAACATCTACTATTTATTTTTCACCAAAAATATATCGGATAGATAACGGATATATATCGAACTATTACATCGATAGCCGATAACTGGCCGATATCTATCCGATATGTACAGTAGGTACTTGCTTGCTAGCGATAGCAGATATCGGGCCGTTTTGTAAACGTGATATCGATAAACCGATATCTATCCGATATATGCTTGCTGGCTGGGAATCGCTTACTAAAATATATTAAATATTTAATTATAAATAATAAGAAGGAATATTTTTTTATCTATTGCAGAGGTCTTAATGGTAATTAATTGAGAAGCTTTACTGAGAAGACCACGCTCCAGTAGAGTACACTGAACCACGTGTCAACTCAACAAACATACACCTGATGTTGTACAGTATGATGTATACGATAAGCAAGCGCAGTATACCGAGTAACAAGTCAATATGCAACCAGCGTAGTGGCAGGGTATTTAATGTTTATAAAAAATTGTTTCAACTTGAGGTGTTGTTTTGGTTTCCCAATATTTATTATTTATGTTACTGTACGCAGACTATGTCTCCTTGTTAGCTGACAAGGCTATACGTCTACAACGGTTAATAAACAACATCGATAAATTCTGTGAGGACGCAAAATTAAAAATTAATATAGACAAGTCAAAGATTATGGTGTTTAGAAACGGTGACTCTTTACGCCAATATGAACACTTGACATACAAACTTGTGAATGTAGAAGTTGTGTCTTTTTATAAATATCTCGGTGCATATTTCACGCCAAAATTATCATGGACAATGATAAAGGAAACATTGGCGAAGCAAGCTAATAAGGCTTTGGCAAGTGTATACTAATGTCAGAAATAGTATGGATATTTTATCCCGAAAGAAGCTTTTAAACCTTTTGATGCTATGATCATGCCCGTTTTATGCTTTTCGGCGGAAATATGGGGTTTCCAGTACGCAGTGTGCATTGAACGAGTGCACGAAAACTATTGTAAACGTCTGTGTGGCCTGAACAGATCAGTGGCAAACTTCTTTGCGGTCAGTGAATTAGGCCGATTACCCATATCTGTGACTTACATGTTCAAATGTATTCCTTACTTGGTTAAAATTTTGCAAATGCCACCAAACAGATACCCAAGGCAACTCTTTCTAGTACTACGGAATCATGACACATCGGGTAGAACCAACTGGGCAACGAAGTTAAAAGTTTATTATATGAAAACGGGTTTGGCTACGTGTGAATTTCAAATGACGCCGGACACACAAGAATTTCCTGAAATCATTTTAAACGAGACTTGAAGACTGTGCCTTGCAAAAACTCCAAGCTTGTATAAACACATATCCAAATGCATTGTACTACACAGACTTCAAAACTATATTAAATGTAGAACGATATTTATCAATTGAATTACCGTGTTTGCACAAAAAGTGCGTCGCAAATTTTCGCTGTACCGGGCATCAGCTAATGGTAGAAAAAGGACGACACTTGGATATAAGCCATAAAATTTAGATACTGTATGTACTTTGTACTCTCGCAACAAGTTTATACAGTAGAAGACGAGTATCATATGTTTATGTTGTGTCCATTGTATTATGGGTTAAAACGGACGATTTGTATTCCTCGGTTGCTTGATCATCCAGAAAGACTACATCTGTTTAATACGATCTTTTCAGACAGTAACGACAAACATACATGAAAACTCACAACACTGTAAATGCTCATTTTGTTAGTATGAATCTTTTGTAGATATACATTTGTCATAGTTATTGCCATATATATCTTTATTATATCCATAAGTTATTCTATTATTATAACAGTATAAACTATTTGTGTTCATCTACAATCTATAGTTATAATGTTCCAGTTTTGTAATGTTCATTTAATAATGTTATTTTATCACTTAAACTTGTATACTGTAATAACTACACTGCTGTATGGCGGGCCGGTGGTCTTAAATCGCCAAATAAATATTGTATTGTATTGTGGGTTCTGATTGACTGGCCTACTTTAGTTAGGAAAGAGTGTTTACAGCAGCAATTTACTTTCACTTTGTTTGTGCCGGAGCCTGTGCTGAACAAAGAACAAAAATCTTGTTGAAAACTAGTGTTCTTGAAAATTGTATTCTTATAAATACACAGTCCTTATAATATTTTAGCGTTTAGCGTAGCTGTCTAAAATCACTTTGACCCAGATTTTCTTGCGATAATTATGCAGCGGGAAAATTGAATGCGAATAGAATTGGGCAAATTTTCTAATTCTAGAGAATGCAAACTTCAAACAATGGTTTAACGTATACCTATAACTGTTGCATACTATTGGGGATTAACAATTTACATAATTGTTTACATAAGCGGTTAAAATGAAGTTTTACACATATCTTCAACATCTAGAACTGAGGCTAGTTATGAACGTATTTTCTCATTGTATGCCATAAACAGAATGCTATATTCATTCACGTAACGAAATAACTATTTTGTTTAGCCTACATTTATATAAGCGGTACGCTCTATAAATAGCAATTGTGCACTGTTCCCATTCATAAATCTCATTCACATTGTTGCCGTTCCATGTATCCCATTGATTATAGCGAGTTCATCACATTCCAGAAACTGTAGTGTCATTCTAGTAATAGCGCGCGTAGCTAGCAACCGTTGTATAGCTATGTTAATATTCTCGTACATGCATCGATAAAAGCGTTCAGAGAATCATTAAATGACATTTCAATATTAATTTCAACGCCGATTGTCTTTTTTTAAATACATTTCTTGTTAAAATGTAACAATATAAGCATGACGAAATCTACACACTTGCTCAATTTCGTTTGTGCAGGTTTAACTCAAGGCTTCATGAATCTATAAATATTTTTAATGTGTTAAGTATTGTTCATCAATATTAAAGAGATGATCAACTTGCACGCAGCCTTTCGTGGGTAACAATGTTAACTTAAAGTTAACAGTATGAAAATGTCAGTCAAATTTGGGGAAGGGGCATTCTTAATAAAAAAAATTACCGAAAGTAGCAAAATTCAAGTGAGAAATAAATACAAGGGAGATAATCATACATGTGCAATTATCCTTGGAAAAAGGTACTAAATAAACTATTTTTAGAACGAAATGAATTTAATTACAAAATAGTTTTAAAGAAGTGAATAATTTGTGTATTTTATGTCATTAATTGGTGATTTAAATGACCAAGCCACTTACTGGTTGACATTTAATAGGACTTTCTTTAAAGAAACTGCACAAATATACAATTCACTTAACGGTTATATCAATTCGGACAATGTTTTCGGATGCACGAGCGAAAATTATGTTAGTTGTAAGCCGCCACGAAATTATGGTAACCCCCGAACTTATGGTAATTAGGCATAACTACAGTATTTATAAATGTCATTCTCTAAATATACAGCGGTTTATAGTCTCACCTAAGCTTCTCTAGTACACAGGATTGGTGTCAAAATCTACCTATCACCGTATTGTTATGCAGACGAGAGTTTGTTGTTATTGTTAATCCCATTACATTTCTTATATTATAAGAAATAGAAGTCAAGAACTGGAATTCATCGTTTGGCTGAATAATATTAATTTAATTTTTATTATTACACAAGGTCAATACATCGGGACGTTTCGGATTTAATTGTAGACATGTTAGAAAGGTTAAAAGTCACTAATTTACATTACTCCTTTTACAATAATTCAACTAATAAGTCAAATAGTGAATAACATTATATACCCAGAGTTGTCGATCCTAGTAAGTTCATTTTGCATGATCGGGATTGACCATTGGGCCTACGTGGGTGTAAATAAATTCCTTAGTACAAGTCTGGTACCTACTATTAAGGGTTCGGTAAACTGTTGACTATTGCGAAATTGATCAGTTCGCTGACTGTTTGCATGAAAGGCTAGGACTAATTAGTTTAAACAAGAGAAACATGATGCTTCCGTCGGGTTCGAAGCTACCGCCACTGAGTCAAACGTTAGCATTAACCACAAGGACAGTCAGATTTATGTAATATGTTTTGTATGTTAGCGCTTTGTATTTGTATATGTGTTATAGAAATAGCACCTATCTTTCTTCGATATATTCCCAATTACCTATGTGTGAATAAGCTCTTCAATAGTTTAACATGACGTGAGTTATGTTATTAATCTGACATATTTGGCAGTAATATTGTAATATTTTACCGATATTGGAAATTATTTCAGGATATGAAGATAAAATATTATACAACAATAACAACTTTTAAGTTTTTTGTTTCAAATCAAGACATGAGATAATTAAAAAAAAAAAAAGTAAAGGGTCAATAAACTTCTATAGACAATGGCTCGAAATTGAGAAAACATTGTAATGCATAAGGTCGCAACGGGACGCCGATGTAATATAGTTTTGTTTTTAGAGGATATATGATTATCTTACAAATAAATGCTAATTGTTGCAGAAGCAAGTACATGGAATATATTTATTCATTCGTTTAAAACTACAGCCATATTTTCACGTCTACGTTTTATAGAGTTACTATCAATAACAAAGAAAAGCCTCGAGGTTTAAGGTTCACAGCGTCCGATAGTCTCCAAACTTGATGTATGCAACATGTGTATCATTTATTGCCAGATGTTCTGACAAGTCTAAAAGGCCAGATGGGTATCAGTAATGCCTGATTGCCGGAATAACAACGGAAGTCACCCGGAAAGTGTGGGGCAAATTGTGTATTTTTCTGATCTCTATCGGGCGACGGGATGGTCGGCAAAACCTCGTGCGGCACCCCAGCGTCTTGTCGGAGCCAGCTCGGCTACTGACAGCTATAAAGACAACTTATGGAACCAAAGGTTCAGTCGATTCCTGGTCGGACATTTGCAAGACATACCGCAAGTAGGGATCTGTATGGATGACCATCAGATGCCCGACGTCTGAACTGACTAACTCCTAGTTGAAATAAATTTGCAGTTGATAAAAATAGACATGACACCCCGCAAGTTGTCGGAAGCCACCTGGCTGCGTGTTTATAAATGTGTCGGAAAACAGTCGTTAGCACGTTTTCTCTACCACTTTGTGCTCATTTTACTTTGCATGCGGTGCTAAATAAAACTAGAACTCAGCGATTCGAATGTGTCGCCTGACGGGGCATAACCCAAGTACAATATGAGCAATTTGCCGAAAACCAAACTTAATCTTCCTTGTATGGCTACTAACACTCCCCTATTTTTCATAACGATTGCACTAACACTTATCAAGTTATTGCCTGCACAATACTTATTTGAACTATTTGTTTAAAAAAGGGGCATAACTCAAGTACGATAGGAGCAATTACGCCGAACATTGAGCTTAACCTTCCTGTTATGCCTACTAACACCTCCCTAAAGTTTCATAATGATTGCACAAAACTCAACTTATTGCCTGCACAAGCCTTATTTGAATTATTTATATAAAAAAGGGCATAATGCAAGTAAGATACAAGCATCTAAGCCGAAAATCGAACTTAACTTCCTTTTATGCCTGCTTACACTTCCTTAAAGTTTCAGAATGATTAGACAAAATCTTCTCAAGTTATTGTCTGCACAAGCCTTATTGTTAACGGGGCATAACTTAAGTACGATAAAAGCAAATATGCTGAAAATCGATTTTAACCTTTTAATGCCTACTAACACATCCCTAAAGTTTCATAATGATTGCAAAATAGCTTCTCAAGTTATTGTCTGAACAAACTGAATGGGACGCCGTCGCCGCCAAAATTAACCCATGTATGTCGCCTTCTCAGGCGACAACACACGACGTTTAATTATGATACATGTATATATGACATTTACAAACATACAAATGATAATAACTTCAACAAAATACACACAAACATGTTACATGTATGAACGATGAGAGTTTTGTTGCGATTTTGCATTTGCCTTTGTCGTTTTGCTCATATTTGTCTACTTTACTGATAACTCTAGTGCCTGCACCACGACTGGCAAGTATGTGGTCCAAGAACCACAAAACATCAGATATATCCCGAAACACACGTTTCCAGATTGTATGACGCAGTTAAATCTGCATAGATATGGCGCTTTATTATATACATATCGTCTTTCTGTTTCTATACTGTATTCAACACTCAAATACAGGAAACCGTATTCGCTACAAGCGTTTTCTTTTTTTCCGTATCATACAGGTAGCCCGTGTTAACACAAACACTCGGTCGAATTCGGCAATTATCGAAATGCATATTTACAACTTCAATATAATGATATTGTTAGATGTAGATTTATAGTTTGGCATATACCTTTATCAAATAAATAAAACATACATGAAATCAATTGCTTATCTCTACTCCGGTTAGCGTTTATTCCTAAAGACATCCAATACAGCATTTTTATCAGCACATTTTAACATATCCAGAAACAAGCAAACCACACAAGTTTACTGCAGTTTAATCATGATCAGTTATTATTATTCAATTCAATCTCACCATCGTTTAGCAAAGGGCAAACAAGAATAACAACCAGTGATTGCGATTTATTGTGTATTTAATCCAACCCAATTAAAAATGATTCAATAATATTCCATACATGTATTCACTGAACATTATCGTATCCACTTGCAGATAATGTTGTGACATTTTGTCGTTAATGGGGCGTATAATGAAGTCATCATCACAGCACTCATTTCCGAGATAAACATAATCTACGTGAATACAATATTTGTTACTTTGTTTTGGTATTTTAAATAGTATTATGCTAAAAAAGGTAAAAAATAAATGGAATATTACACTAGCATGGTGTTCTGAGAACTTGTATCAGTCTCGTCGGATGTGTAGAATCCGACGGGGTGCCTCTCGTGCGATGCTACTTAACACAAACAACTCAACTGATACAAGTTCTCAGAACACCATACTAGCATAATATTCTATATATTTCTCTTTGGCAAGCGATGGTCGACATTACGGGATCAATAACAACAACAAATTGTTAACACAAGAGCTGTTTGTAAAACAATGTGCCTCATCTAGGTTAAAAGTAAGCATGACAACAAATATTCGAAAAGAACGGATACTTTTCGAATACTATTTAGGTATTCGAATACTTACCTGTTTATTAATTTAATTTTAATAAGCATTTTAAATACTGTATTTCTCAATGTCATTTCCTAAAGAAAAAGCGTTTTATAGTGCCACCTTAGTTTCTCTTCTACACAGAATATGTGTCAAAATCTACCTATAACTCTATTGTTTTGCAGACGACAGTTTGTTGTTATTGCTAGTCCAATTATATCGACCACGTTCACTTATCTGTTCACAAGTAGGAGATTAAAGAGTGTTCAAGGTGCTTACAGGTTTAAATGCGTACATGTGCTCTGAAACAAGATGTCATCTTCCTAGTTATGTCGTGGAAACAGACAGCAAAATTGTCAGCAAAGATATGCATGTGCCAAATGAATGGTTTGAAGTATTTCCTATTAAATGAAACTGCAAAATCGCAACTTAGTTCGAATATGTAGATTAAAGTCCGTGTATTTGCCGCAGTTTTCTCATCGTACGTTGGTGGTGGCATTAAACAACGCAATTAAGTCACTTCAGTAATACGCTACCATTAGTTTACCAAAACTGCATCCGATAATCGTATATTCGAATACTTCATCAATCGAGTATACGAATACCATTTTTGGTAATCGTTGCCATCTCTGGTTAAGCAATCTTTAAAATATCACGTGTAGTGAAGATCGGATGAAAACTGTTGGACGTACAGAGCGTAAACGGCTGAAAGGTCTATTTTATAAAAATCGAAGGCGATAACTCCGCAGTTTCGGCGGTGATATGGCGGATTATCAAACTTGGCCCAGGCATGCACACATATCTTTATGTTTGGTGATGATCAGATGAAAACTGATGGCACTTATGGTAAAAAAAGCAATTGTATATACTTCACGGGCCAAAACTCCACAGTCTCTTAGGCGATTTGGCTGTTAATCGAGCTTGGTTGATATATTATGCCCACAATCAGTTCCATGGAGTTTGGTGAAGATCGGATGAAAACTTTTGGACTTACGAAATGGAAACGGCTAAATACGCCTATTTCAGATAATTCAAGAGTCATTAATCCACAATTCCTAAGACGACTTGATTGATTATCGATCCTGGTCGAGATATTATGCCCACAGGCACTTACAGTTGGGTGAGGATCAGATAAAAAGTGTTGGACTTATGAGAAAGAAAACAGCAAAAAAGCTAAATTCGATATTTCAAGGGCCATAACTCCGCAGATCCAAGGGGGATTTGGCTGATTATCAAACTTAGCTGCGATATTATGCCCACACACATTTTCATAAAGTTTGGTGAAGATCGGATAAAAAAACGTATGGACTTTGAGAGTGGAAACAGCTAAAATGGTCATATTTAGAGATTTCAAGGACCGTAACACCGCAGTTCCTTGGGCGATCTGGCTGATCATCGAACTTGTCCGATATATTGTGACCACACTCATTTTCATGAAGTTCGGATGAAAACAATTGGCCTCAGAGAGCGGAAACAAAAATGGTCTACTTACAGACAGACTTACCGACCGACAGCAGCAAACCAATATACCCCGCCATCTTCGATGGGGGGGGGGGGGGCATAATAACAATGGGTAATCGGTGGATTTTTAATTTTTCCCTGTGTACTAGAGAAGATTCGAACAGGACAAAGATATATGAACCATAGGGTCTAATGGTGACAAATGCTGTACTTAATACGCTTTAAAAATAGTATTCATGTACATTAATTAAGATGTTAAGACTTCCAATAACTTAACACTAATCGATGTTCGTTATTGAAAAATACACAGTACGCAGTTCAAATACATGGTCAACATGAAGAAATACTTTAATACTGTTAATGATCTAACTTATAGCTACTAAAAGACATGGCGATGTCCTAAAACAAGAAAATCCTGTTACTAAACTTGTAATTTTGTCAGGAGCTTAATTAGAGTTTACGTACTTTAAATTAGTAGAAAAGAAGACTTTCAATGGTCATATTCATACACCTGAATTGCATGTACCTACTGACAAGGGAAAATTGAAACACAAGCATTAGCGTATATTTATTATTATTGAATAACATACACAGCATGCAAACATCTACAGTTACTGAGTTATTCGTGTAACAAATTCATAACTGTTATAGCTGTGATGTATGATATGCGTTTTAACACTAACAAGGTTTGTGTATTGTATAGCTTAGGGCTGTATATGTTATATTCAATTCCAAGCCTATATTCCATAACAACTAGAGCTATCACTAAAGGTTATTAATACCCATACACACCGCGTTGGCACAGATGTAGAGCTAGACACAGATGTAGAGCTTTGACACAGATGTATAACTTTGACAAAGAACAATGTATTGAATAACTGACAAAATGACCTGCAATAATGGGTATGACAAGCAAAATGAAGTGTACAAGGGGAAACGATTCACATATAATTGACCTTGAATTCCGATCTTTACCTTTGACTGGTAAGCATGAGACATGTGCATGACACCTGTTTAGTCATGTCGAGTAACAATTTGAAATAAGATTAAAATCATTTCAGGCATTTAGAAGTGACTGAGAAGAACAAAATGAAAATATTACACCTCTGACCTTAAATTGTGACCATGACCTTTGACCTACAAGCATGGGTCATGTACGCGACACTCTTGGTCGTGAGGAATAATTATTTGAAGTTATATTAAAATTCTACTAGGCATTTATAATGAAGTTATGCAGCGGAAATGAAAT
Source organism: Congeria kusceri (assembly GCA_027627225.1). Classification (NCBI taxonomy): domain Eukaryota; kingdom Metazoa; phylum Mollusca; class Bivalvia; order Myida; family Dreissenidae; genus Congeria; species Congeria kusceri. Next base: position 56,346,447 of record CM051034.1, read on the forward strand.
ACAAGTATTTGACCCTGAATTGTTACCTTGACCTTTGATGGTAAAGTATGGGTCACGTGCGCGACACATCGTCTGGTTATAGGGAATAATAATCTGGAGGCATATCAAAATCATTCCATGCATTACGAAGTTATGGAGCGAAAACGAAATTCAAGTATTTTCCCTGTAATTGACCTTTCACTTTGAATTGTGACCTTTTATTGACAAGCTGAGATATAAATAACTGTTCGGGATATCAAATACAAATACCAGCAGTCTTTTAACAAATTTTCTTCTGTACAAACCTGCAAGTGAGATAGTATGGACCTAAAATATTAATGACAAAGCGTAGCAACACACCAACATATGCGAAACAACAATAAAATCCTATAGTGTATGTAGGGCATATACGTCTTCGGTGAAGGTACTCCAGGCCCGATAATGCTTTGATACGCATTTTAACAAACGAAAATACAAACATCTCATGGTGGGTGACACTGTAAATCTGACTACTTTTATCGCCTGTCAGTTGACTAAACATATACCTGTTGCCTAGGCTTAAGACAGATTTAAGACTCTTATAAATAAATAAATATAACATAATTATTTCATTAAATACACTCAATGCAAAATAAATTAGGTAGATTTACATTTACAACTATTAAAATAATGTCAACTGAACAACAGCATTTTAAAAGCAGTGTGCTCCGTGGCATAACCAATGCATGCGTTCAATAAAGTACAGTTTTCATAACAACATACTCAAAGCAGTGACAAGTAGGCTAGTGGAAAAAATAGATTATCCTCAAGAATTACAAAATATGTAAGAGTTTCGTTTAAATAAAAAACAAACCGAATTACAAAATATTTAAGATTTTCGTTTAAATAACAAATAAACCATCTGTACGAACTATGTCTCCTAGTAAATCTTATGTATAACAAACTAAGATATTCTTTTAAATTAAAACTAACACAAGCTATATTTTATAGTAGATTACATTAAAATATTTAAAACAAAGTGTTAAAATAACACTAAAGCGCTTGCACATATAAACATGCGTTTGGTTTATTAAAATAATATACATCTTAACATACATCATCACAGATGTTGTTTTTAATGCCATTATGGAAGTTCAGTTATTGCCAAGGCCAATCATTACGAGCTTTTAAAGTTTAGCTAGCGAGCCAGAGCACAGGTATAATGTACTTTTTCAATTCTTTCAAAACAATCAACGCTATGATCCGACTTATGTCCTCTATTGACCAACTGTTTCTTGTCGCAAACGCCTTATCGACTACTTATTATTCCTTCAGGAAATCGTTATTTCAATACAAAAACAGAACTGTTTTTTCTGTATGAAGAAAGTTCTTTCTCTGTAGTATTATAAAGTTTTTCTAGATCTTATAACAGTGTCAAAAAGGTTCGTTTAAGTGTTACAACTAAAAAGCAACTTTAAACGTGCTTAAAAAATAAAATTATATCACTATCAATACAACAACATACTTGTTCTGCAACGTTCGTTCAACGTCAGTGAGTCGCAATCTTTTTCAATGCTCTCAGCATGATTACATCAAATGTAAACCAAATTCGAAGCACAACAATCATTCCGTTGCAGTCGTATGGAAACTGGAAAGGCCAATGAAACATATTCTGATGTAAAGTTACATGTTATTGAACTTGAAGTTGCCGAGCTAATATGCTTTTTGCCTTTCGACACCTTTCACCGATCGATAGGGTAAATAACACCGTTCAATAACATTCACTACGCGCATTGTTAAATTATGTATCGTTACTGTCTGGATAATTGACGAAATGGTTCTAAAATAAACACACTCCATTGTGACATTACTGAAATTTATTGATGCTTTACTGGCCCGTCAGGATCAATATAACTATGGTGAACTACACATTACATTGTATGCATTATGCTATAATCTATGACGGCGCCTTTTAATGTCTTAATGTGAATACACAGTGCCTTCCAGTTTTTCATTCCGATTGATGTCATCATGTGTAACTCCTTTGGCCTTCAACTCATCGGTCACCCTTTCCAGGTACGATGGATCAGGGTAACCGAATCTGTAAAAAAACAAACAAATTTAATGCATATTTAAGTTTGCAATGTTTCTTAACAGTAACCTACAATTAATATTTCGGCCGTTACAATACGAACAAACCATTAGAAAAACAACACAGTGTCCGACAGGGATAACCAACGAATGATAAACACAAATTATGTAATAATTCATAACTATATTGATATTAATAACTATACTGATAATAACACTCATTGCTCGTTATCGTTTTATTGTATTGGATTATTTGTATGACATACTGCATATTAGGTCGGTGATCTGTCTTGTGATGGATGTCGTTCCATGTAATCACACCTTCCTCTCCCGTTGTCCGCGATCTTCCAATTGTAAAGACAAGCTTTCGCTCAAAGGCAACCTTGAGCATTCTGCAAACATCGGCGCCTTCTTTATTGTCAGGAAGAAAGCCTCGTCGGCTAATACCTTTGTACCATTTACCAGGAGCTGGATGATTCGCCTGAAGAAAGATAAACACAATATGCATCTCACTGACATTGTCTCTGGAGACGAATATATACATTAAATGCTTACTGGATTATTTGAACGTTACAACTAGTTGCACTTTCATGTAGAAACAAAAGGCATACATGCCACATTAAAGATAAAGCTTAGCTATTGTTCTTACCAGGTACATATGCGTATAACAGGGTTGTAAGTGCGTCAATATATGCAACATATAGTTGCGAGAATCATTGTATCGGAACTATATATTGCAGAAGTTTAGAAACGAACTTGTTTAAAAGGGCAATGACGAAGGTATTTCACATCAATATAGAAACCTTTTAAGAACAAGATTTCTTACTGTTTTCGAATTATGTTGCGAATAGCAACTATTAAAAGAAAAGGTAAACAAAGCCATTTTGCGATTTTAGCGGGCTTCGAACCCACTCCAACAAAACCACGCACTAAACTAACCAATTTTCTTGTTCTATTCAACGCTTATCAATGACGAATTTGTAACCATACATGAGGGCCAAGATGGTCCTAGGTCGCTCACCCGAGTGTAAAGCATCATAATGGCTTTTTAGAAGATTGTGTGAGATTTAAAATAGTCATATAAGGAAAACTGTCCCTCCCCCTGGCGGCCATTATTTTGAATGAATCAAAATGATATTAAGGAATTTGGTAGAGGGTCACCCAATGAACTTTTTTCTGTGGAATAATTTTGAAATCCAGCCAGTGGTTTTAAATAAGATTTTTTTTTAAGTTTTCAGTAAATCCATATAAGGAAAACTGCCCCACCCCCTGGCGCCCATGTTTTTTTTAAAAATCAAAATGATTTTAAGGAATTCGGTAGAGGGTCACCCAAGGAGCATTTTTGTAAAATAATTTTGAAATCCAGCTAATGGTTTCAGACTAGAAGAATTTTTAAGTGTTCAATATAGCCATATAATCAAAACTGCCCCGCCCCCTGGCAGCCATGTTTTTTTACAAATCAAAATGATTTCAAGGAATTTGGTAGAGGGTCACCCAAGAAACATTTCTGTGAAATTATTTTGAAATCCAGCCAGAGGTTTCGGATAAGAAGATTTTTAAAGTTTTCAATATAGTTATATATAAAAAACTGCCCCCCCCCACCTGGCAGCCATGTTTTTTAAAAATCAAAATGATTTCAAGGAATTTGGTAGTGGGTCAACCAAGGAACATTTCTTTGAAATTATTTTGAAATCCAGAAAGTGGTTTCAGACAAGAAGATTTTTAAAGTGTTCAATATAGATATAAAAGGAAAACAGCCCCGCTCCCTTGCCGCCATGTTTTTTTACCAATCAAAATGATTTTAAGGAATTTAGTAGAGGGTCAATCAAGGGGCATTTCTGTGGAAACTATTTTCAAATCCAGCTAGTGGTTTCTGACAAGATTTTTTAAGTTTTCAAATTTTTAAGCTTTTGGTTGCCATGGCAAGCGGAGTTTTCAATATATTTTAATAAATTGAAGGAATTTGCTAAAGGACCATCACAGGAACATTCCTGCCAAGTTTTGTAAAAATCTACCCAGTGGTTTCAGAGAAGAAGTTGTTTGAAGTAAAATGTTGACGACAGACGACATACGACGGACACAGACTGACCAAAATATCTCACCCTTGAGCATTTTGTGCTCAGGTGTGCTAATAAAAAACAAACATAAGTAAATATAACTAAATGACAAAACTAAACATTAGGCAACAAATAAAGAAATCATTACTAGAATTTTAAACATAACTTAACATTAGGCAACAATTAAAGAAAGCATTACTAGAATTTTAAACATAACTTAACATTAGGCAACAATTAAAGAAAGCATGACTAGAATGTTAAACATAACTTAACATTAGGCAACAATTAAAGAAAGCATTACTAGAATGTTAAAAACATAACTTAACATTAGGCAACAATTAAAGAAAGCATGACTAGAATGTTAAACATATTAAATGAATGAATGAAAACAAACAAGAACATTCAAGTGTCAACAAACCGTTTGACTTCCGGAGTTAAAACTGTAGCTAATACAAATGCGCCCAACGTGTTCATAGCCAACACAATGCGACCAGCTTTCACGAGATATTGTCATCGAACCAGGTGGCTGGTCGCCTGCAAAGTTTTTGAATACAATATACATCCTACAAAGAAGTATTCAAATTGCCAGTTAACTAATTTGCACATATGAACAAAGGTTATGCATAGAAATTGCTACAAACAACATTGAATCATAAACTAATGATAGCTTAGAAGAAAATCTTATAAAATCATAGGAAAACTTTACATCACATGAACACAACAAGAAAAATGAAAATTCCACGAAAACCAAAAAAAAAGTCTGCACAAAAATAAAAGTAATGGTGACCTTGACTCCACCAACCCCATAATAATGCAATCCCAAGCGAGGTCTCGATATAAGGTACCTACATATGAAGTTTAATTAAACTATCTTAATGTCTTCGCAAGCTATTGATCGGAAACTGTCAAGTTTTAGTAGTGGTGACCTTGACATTGACCCCACCCATCCCATATGTAATCCAACACGACGTCTAGATAAAAGATATCTATGGATGAAGTTTCATTAAAATATCTCAATGTGTTCAGAAGCTATTGAGCGGAAACTTTTTAATTTTTATTAACAGTGACCTTGACATTGACCCCACCCACCCTATACGCAATCCCAAGCAGGTTCTCAATATAAGGTATCTATGTATAAAGTTTCATCAAAATATCTCGATGTGTTCTCAAGTTATTTAGCGGAAGCCGTTTTTCTCTTTTTGGTGACCGTGACCTTGACCCCACCCACCCCATACACAATCCCAAGTTTAATTAAAATATCTCAATGCGTTCTCAAGTTATTGAGTGGAAACCGTTTTTCTATCTATGTTAACAGTGACCTTGACCCACCTACCCCATATGAAATCTCAAGCAATGTCTCGATACAAAGTATTTATGTATTAAGTTTCATTAAAATATCTCAATGCGTTCTCACGTAATTGAGGGGAAACCGTTTATATATGTTTTAGTAACAGTAGCCTCGACCTTGACTCCGCCCACCCCATATGCAATCACAAGCGAGGTCTCGATATAAGGTATCTATGTATTAAGTTTCATAAAAAGATCTAAATGCGTTCTCAAGTTATTGAGCGGAAACCCCCCGTTTTTCTATTTTTATTAACAGCGACCTTGATTTTCACCACCCCCACACACAACATATGCAATCCCAAATGAGGTCTCGATATAAGGCAAATATGTATAAAGTTTCATTATAATATCTCAGTGCGTTCTGAATTTATTGAGCGGACACCGTTTTTCTAGTTTTAGTAATAGCGACCTTGACCCCACCCATATGCAATCCCAAGCGCGGTCTCGCTATATTGTATCTATGTGAGAAGTTTTATTACAATAGCTCAATCAGTTCTCGAGTTAGAAAGCGGAAACGAAAATTGCGTCGCCCAAGCCCAACCACCCAATGACATACGCCAATCTAATAACCGAAATTTTTCTTCTAAAAATCTGGTGGTTAAAAACGTAAAAGTCGATACCTTTTATTATTCCACAGACCTGTCCACATGTGGTACACGCTTGTTTGACAGCCAACGATTGGTTAATGCAATCCGTACAGAAGATGTGACCGCAGGCAAGTTTCTTGGGATTGGTAAAGTCATCCATACAAATAACACATGTTCCTTGCTCTTTCAATTCTTGTTCTGAAATCTACGTCAAGTATAGAAATGATACATGTTGTCAAATTAATTTGTTTCGAGCTTCTACTTATCATGACTCATATTCATCTAAATTGTCTTGGGCCGTTTTAAATAAATGTTGCAAAAATTGTAAAAAAAAATTCAAATACTAATTTTACATGGGAAAAATGTGGAAAACCATATCAAACACAGATCCTAAGAGTTTAGAGTACAATCATGCTGATACATGTATGAACATTATTCTCAAGCAAAGTTATAAAAATCAAATCAAACAATATCTGCTTACCGAAGCGGCTTTTGTTTCAGTACGAAATCCAAAGCCACTGGTCTGATTTGTTTTGACTTTGGTGTTAGTATCCGGCAGCGAGTCAGTCCCAATATTATCTGCTCCTAACAACTCGCCTGCCTTTATATATTCATCAAACCTCGACTGAATTTTTGTGACAATGTCCATGACAATTTCAACAAAGTGTATTTCCCTCAATGATGAATCACCACTTACTCTACTGTATAATATCACTGCCTCTACATACTGTTTGGTGCATATGTCTATTGGAACACCAAAAATTGCTGAAATTATCAAGAAAAGTCTATCTTATTATTTCTTAAACATTTTATCATGAGGATTTTGTTTGCAAATATGTTACATAAATACATAAATACCTGTTCACATGTATCTCAATGCATTATATCAATTTTGTAGCAGCAGTTACAGTTATTAAAGTGTGTATGCACGATTTTACAACAGATATAGTGGCATGAATACAATTAACAAAATAAAGTAAATTAACATATATTTCTATTTAAAATGGAATAACAGTTAAGAACAAACAATGCTTTTAAACGCACAAAAATGTAGTTTTTAATCATCAAACAGTGTTCGTCTGTACAAGCGGAAACTCAAATACATGTATATACGTTGACTTTACAGTTGGTTTAGATTACAAAACACTAACAAACTATGCAAAAATCGACACGTGTACTTGTTGATTTATTTCATATTGAAGTGTTTCCTTTGTCATTTTGCTGTTTTTCTGTTTGCTTTCAACTTTTATTACCACTTTCATCTGCTTATTTTGAAAATAATTGGTATGAAAGATCGTACATACACAATTTAATATCACCTGCATGTACTCGTTATTTTCAGTATGTATACTTCTCTGACATTGATTGCTACTTTAAAATAAAACAAGAGGGTCAAATAACCCTCGGTCGCTCACCTGAGTTCAATGAACAATAATGGCTTATTTCTGCAAAATTATTTCAAAATCCAGCAAGTGGTTTCAGACCAGAAGATTCTCAAAGCTTTAGATACAGCCATATATGTATGCATGCCCCACTTACTGGTGCCCATGTTTTGGTGACTGATGTTTATGCAATCAATTATTTATTGCAGGGGTCTTAATGGTAATTAATTGAGAAGCTTAACTGAGAAGACCACGCTCCAGTAGAGTACACAGAACCACGTGTCAACTCACCAAACATACACCTGATGGTGTGCATTATGGTGTATACGATATGCAACCAGCGTAGTGGCAGGGTATTTAATGTTTATATTGTTACAACTTAAGGTGTTATTTTGGTTTCCCAATATTTAGGGACAGGAAATAATTCTACTTTCAAATATGTCCCAATATTAAGGGGCGCGAAAAATATTTATTTTTGCAAAAATTAGGGATGTCCCAATATTTAGTGTGTTCCAATACTTGGGGTAATTACGGTATATGTTCTGTTATTTTACCTGACCCTACTGATCTGTAATGCCTCTCATAATTTCGTGGACTTATTTGATTGCAAAATCGGCACAAAACAAGGCTGTGTGTCGTCACTGATAATATTTTCAATTTTCATGAATGATGAAATTTCGTAAATTACAGTCGGATATGATGGAATTTTTATATCGCAAGAAACAGACAAATTATGTATGTCAATGTACGCAGACGATGTCTCCTTGTTAGCTGACACGGCTATACGTCTACAACGGTTAATAAACAACATCGAGACATTCTGTGAGGACGCAAAATTAAAAATAAATATAGACAAGTCAAGATTATGGTGTTTAGAAACGGTTACCCATTACGCCAATATGAACACTGGACATACTAATGTCAGAAATAGCATGGATATTTTATCCCGAAAGAAGCTTTTAAACCTGTTGATGTTATGACCATGCCCGTTTTATGCTTTTCGGCGGAAATATGGGGTTTCCAGTACGCAGTGTGCATTGAACGAGTGCATGAGAACTATTGTAAACGTCTGTGTGGCCTGAACAGATCAGTGGCAATTTTGTTCAAGACAATTTCGTTGCTGGACGCTATAAACACATATATGTGAAATGAATCCACCGTTTAAATCATGTATGAGCGATGTTTGTTGACCTTATGAAATAACACAGTTTTATTGCCCAAATGTAAAATTTAAACGATGAGGTAATCGCTTTATGGTTTGTTTGCTTTTGCTTATCTGCATAGAAAAATAAACAACCTTCCAAACTAATTAATTGAACAAGATCTAATTAATTATAATCTACGCTTGATTATACGTAAACAGCTGATTAGACTTTGTTTATTATCAGGTTTATAAGAAAGAACCAATTACATTCATGAACAATACATAGTAATGTAATATTTGCCTATTCTAGTACGAATTTATTAAATCAGAGCCAACTGAATTTGTGATGTCGATATGATAAAACGACATAAACATTAAAATGAATAAAGTATAAGAAAAACTATTTAACCGTTAGTAATGTAGATTCAGAGGACAAGTGTTCAAATTGTTTCTTGGCGTAAATTGTCTAATTAGATTCGAATAATAGGAAAACAAGATGTATAGCATGCCGGCATTAATTCCTTTCTTGACATTTATGTTGAAACCGACATTATGTTTCCTGAGATCCGTTTGCGATGAAAAGTCTATGCTTTATTCATGTTAAATAGTACAGTTTTGAAGGAGACAACTAATATTTCAGGATTTCCCTTTCCAATGTATATAAAACAAAAACAGTAAATAAACAATGAATTAAAATTTGATTTCTAAACAACATAGTGTTTTTATAGAGCTTCATTCATTCATCCATAACTTGCATAATATTATATCATTATCAAAACAGGTATTGTTCTGAACTTGCTTTATAAATATATGACACCGCTCATTTACTATAGGGTAACAATAGACAGTAAAATAACTGACCTGTTTCGCCAAAACATGTGTTTATCCGTTTTCTATAAAAACTTATAATACCGTTAGCCAAGTTCAATCTGAATCGGACTGAAGTAAAATGTATAATACATGGATTTTATTCAGTCTATTCAACTCATTGAACTTAGTTATTATTGTTATTGGAGTACGATTCTTTTGTAAAGGATGTCTAATTTTAGTTATGCATTTCTCAATAGTCTACGCAGTAAGTTTAATCCCCTCTGGACAATTAATGTGGCGTCCGATTTCTGGGCTTGGTTTTGTTTTGTTCGATGGGCAAATGACTATCAATATACCGGCGCATGTATTTTTTTCCAAATACCCTCTGTACTGCATGCGTTAATACCACGTTTCATTCAAAACTCAAACATTTATACCTTAAGCATAAACTGGCTTTAATTGTTAATATCAATATTGATATAAATTATCAGACTGGCTTTACAATTATCATTATCCTATTTGAAAGACGCTATAGCCATTATCAGTCATAAGTACTTTGATTATGTGAGTTTAACGTGTTTAAAATGATAAACAATGAATAATAATCTGAGTATTTCACGGTGGGTTTAAATAAATTACAACATATATATTTGTTTCACTCTGTAATATATATTTTTAATCTAAATTTAAATATACTCGTGAAATCGACGATACAGAACCTAACAATCGTAGATACACATTTTATGACAAAATACACAAATCACAATATTATTGGTAAACTCTATGTTCCAAATCTCATATTCCATACATACTGCTGTCTTGCTAATTTAGTTAATTCAAATTAGTCATGGTAGTAATAATATATCCTACTTGCCAACAATTTGGCCCCCAGCACCCATGTAATAATGCCACAGGTATCAAACAAATAAATTCCATGCTCACAATAATGGAAACCGAAACGTGCTAAACACATGAAATGTAGTGGATTCACCATTGATATGGGTTTATATACACGTTTATATATGCCTAACATATGGTTATTTTTTGTAATTGTTGCAGATTGTTGTATGTGGGACTTGATAGTTGTTTGTGCTACTTTATTCTTCTCTTTCGATTAACTTCCACTTATGAATAAGATAAACTGTAATACGTTGCCAAAGTTTGAATCTGGTCTAGAACTTTGAACACTACGTTTTCATAATCAGCCAAACAGGTCAACTCGATTAGAATTGGCAGTGTTGCCAGGTCAGTCAATCAATGTCAAATTAATGAAGCAGTATTCGCCAAATATAAGTAGGCATTACCTATTTGAAACGTCATTATCATGATTTCACATATGTGATTAACATTATCTGTCCAGAGAACATGCCAGTATTAAGAAATATACATCGATCATGTACTGCTTACATTCCAAAATATATGTTAACTTTGTTTTAACGTATTACTATTATAATATGTAAAACGGATTTACATGCGTTGTAATTAACTAGGTGGGTCATGTCTTGGCAAAAGGTAATATGTAGGAACATGATTGTCATATGTACATTCCCCTCGAAGTGGAAAACTTAAAGTGTACATGTCAAATGCCTTAAGAGCCAGCAGACAGATCAGAAATTGAACGCACCTGTCACCAATTAATCCACTGAATAGAACGCTTGATAATGCAAACTAAACAGTTAGCACAGTGATAATATACCTGTAGGACTGAATAGTTAAATTGTTGTTTTAAACGCGATATTGCTCACATTATAATATAGTAACTCGTGGGAGAATTATTTAGTGCAAATGTGTTTCCAATGTCTATTGTATCATCCTAAAAACACTTCCCTTGCCATTGTCGTTTCATCCATACATGTTAAAAAGACATTTTGTATTGACTACAAAAATAACAAATGAATAGGTATATGTGCACTCTTTAATGAGAAGAATGTCTTTCTGGATAAACATCTAATATCAAGATATTGAGGCTTTGCATTTCGTGGTTGCTTAGACGATAACCATATTTACTGTGTCCCTGGATTACCAATATAATATTACATCGTTGAAATCGTTTTTCTCTTCAATCCAATGCCAATAATTTGCTTCTTTGCATGACATAATTGAATTAACAATGAAACATTCAACTGGTTCATGAAAGTTTTGGAACTAAACCACGGTCCGAAAAATATAAGTGCAATACTTAAAGGTGCAATAAGGTACATGTGCTGTGCATATGTTCGATTGTTCTTTTTGTAAATAAAATATAAAAACATTAAATGAGCTAACATAAACATATCATATTTGAACACCTGTTTTAGCAATTACGAAACAGCTATCCATGTCATCAGATGACCTAGAAAGTCCCTTATTTAAATAACGTAAATTTGAATTAAATGTATTTTAACAAATAATAAAGCGTAGCATATTAAAATATCGATGTACGGTTTACGGACATACGGCCGTTGGTGTCCGAGACAACATTGCAAAAACGTCCAACCGTTGTGATAAACTGCGTATTTGATTCCACAGCATAGCTTGTTTCCTTGGTGACATGCTTCAGTTGATGAGTTCACAACCTTGCCTTTGGAATCTGATGACAAATATATACGTTTCCTTGTATGATACACATATCTGGTTTCGGACACGGCACAGGGAAAGGATTAGCAGATGTATCGCAGGCAGCCTTTTTTGTTAAGTATAACCAACGAATATCAACACACATGTATCATTGCTTGATTAATTTAAAACTATTTTCAAATCGTTGTTTGCACTCAATTATTAATCTACAATTCCGACAGCAATAGTCTTAATATTACACGCCCATGTTTCGACCAGCGTAGTGGCTATTTCAGCCATTGTTATCACTTGCTCTACATACTTGTTATTGTGAATATGCTAACGCACAATTACATGAAAAATGCTTGTTAACAATAATATTCGATAAAAAATGTCTGTACATTATGTATTTGTGTTAACATAACGATATAACGACATCTATTTTATATTGTAACTCTCTGTCGACAAATCGGTTGCATGGAAGGAATTATTATACGAAGTGCGTTTCCAGTTTCTCTGTCCACACCCTCTAACAAAACGAGCATTTCCGGTTTGTTCAAACGATACGTCTGCAGAACTTTTGACTTTTGAACCATTTCGGTGTGGCTCGTTCCTGGAACAGGAAACGTCAATCAATCGAAGAGATAGATTGGTGTATATTTTGCGTCTGCAAACTTGCCTGACATCGCTTGCAAACGTCTGGAACAACTACAGCCCGTGCATATTGAAGGCATGTAATTGAGAGTGTACTACTACGCATAGGCGGATTTAGATTAAGGAGAAAATGCCGTACGTCATTATCATAAATAAATAACGTACATATAACGGAAAAATAAATTTCGCATTCTGAGATAAAAATCTATTGATAAAGTGTATCGTTAGGCCATTTGCATGTTTACGTGTTGACATAAGAATTGTGAGTATTTTGGATAACCATAGTTTACACACGTTTCCTAACAAAGCAAAATAGCGCAGTTGGATAAAGCACACCACGAGTATATATTGATATATTTGACATTTCTGTCACTTCATTTGAACGAATTCACATACAAATTAATTTCTGCCAAGTGTTACGGCCTTATCTCTTATACTTTCGCCAATAACCTGCAACAACCGATGCTCCGACGCTTTCAAGAATGGTGATGTTAGTGTAGATAAGTATATATCGTTCATTTTTCTTTTGTCTCTCATTTTAATGTTCAGCAGAAGAGTTTGTACATGTAATGAGTGTCTATATGAGATGCACACATTAATGTACATGTAATACAGTTTTGTTAAATTTCAGAAAATTGTTTGTGTTATTAATTATATAAACGGTGTTGAAATTTCCAGCATTATTCCACTCAAGCAAGGCAATTGGTATGTTGATCAACGTTTGTTCCTTTACATATGAATATTCAAATATGATTTTCATGACTGGTATATGATATTCCTTTGTTCATTCATCCATACAATGAAACGCTGCATATCCTCGTAGAGCATATAACATTAACTAGTTTCTTAATATACACTATTAAAGTATTTATAACGAATGTTCAGAACGGGTAAGAAAATTGCACCGAGATCTTTCCGAGTGAAAGAAGAAGTTCTCAACGAAAGATACGTATTGTCTAAAAATATAGTTGATACCACAATCCCTTCGTAAGTTTTGCGTCTAATTCTCAAGGAACATTGATGTACAACGTGCCTCTCAAAATATATCAATATTGAACAAAACAACAATCATATCGATGTGAAATGCTACCCGTAACCTGCACCAATAAACAAATAAAACAACAAAAGTATACACAGAACATTAGGGAAAAACACAATATACTTAATGTCCACTCGCAGAATGATCTTAAGCATTGCATGTGTGTTTATGCAGAATTATGCATGTTAGGAGCCTTCAACAGTCCGTTGTATATTGGCAAGTATTCATGCTTTATCTAATGGCATGTGTGTTTTATTCTACGCAAATATCGGTGGCTCCTAATAAACCAAGCATTTATGGAATGCATTGGGATTAGTAGTTTTGATGACGAAAAACAATATCACTTACAAAAAGTGAATCCATTTCGTAATTTATGTTTAAATGAAGCATGGAAAATAAAAAGCTAAACCCAAATCGGTCTACCTAATGTTTACTGCAGTATCTAACTGTTATCATCTATGACTAAATACACTTTTTTAACAATGCCTTAGTCTGCGGGGAAATGGATAGCTGTTGTAGAATTCGTTACGCTGATATGACAAAACCAGTTATTTTGTTATTCAAATAAAACTCCTTTAGTTCATACAACAGATATATGAAACACTAACTTTATTACATGTAGTAATTTAACTGTATCTTTGCAAAATAATATAGCCATCGATAAAGTTCGAATCTTGTCTTGAACTTTGTTTTATACGTTTTATTTCGCGCTGTGTGGTGAAAACATTGTAAATATCAATATTTGATAACCTAATAAGTTCACAGTGGGTCAAGTGAAATGATAACGTTTGTTCGTTTCAAGCATACTTCTCGGAACCAGTTGTATTTCTGTGTGGAGGTTTCACGTTGAGCAATAAGGAACTATTTTCTTTTTGTATTATTGTTGAAAAAGAAGTACAGGAACCCATCGGTGGGGTTAAGGGCGGATTTTGTAAGCAAAAGCAAACACAATCTAAACGTCAATAAAACTATTTTTAGGGGCGACAACGCAGAAAGAAAGGCACTACATTCCCTACCAGAACAATGACGTTTCAACCAGTTGTAGCTCGCCGTGTGGTAACACTAAATGAAAACTACTTTGTTCGTGTCATAAAGCAAAACAAAAAAACACACACAATGCATTTTTAGATTTCTGAGCAAATTCATAAATTATTTCATTTTAAAAATATCATCGTATCCAAACAAAATGACAAAAATTCGTTTTGGCACAAGCATTTGCAGTCAATAAATATAATATAAGCGACACATAATACATCGCAATGTAAGTTCATTATTTTTAAAGGCGGCGGTCTAATGAATCTGAAGACATCGTATAACAGGTCACGTTCAAATGACCTTCCGAACAATAAGACATCAGGCCTACTGCGCCCAGTCAAATTGTACAGCTACCAGAGATCTATCCGCCTTGGACCACATGTATGAAAATGTTTGTTTTGCCAGACTAAACGCTATCGTAAAACTGATTGGTTAGACATGTTATTGATGACATCCACACATGCAATAATTACTGGCCTGATAAAAGCTAACGAAACACGTACATGTCGGACATCAGGTACAATTACAGTTTTGAAGGGAGTAATAAACATGTAACGTGTTGTCATTTTAAATTAAAATTAGTAGTTGCACTTTTTTAAACTTAAATTTGAAGTTGTTTATGCTTTTTATGTTTATAATATTACAGAAATAATAAAATAGCTAAAAGAAGGATGTTACACTTAATGAAATGATCCTCATTCTAGAACAAGTATTAAATTTACATAGATTCCCTAAATGGAAAAGTTGCAATAGCAAGGACACATACATACATTTTAAAGTATATCAAAAGAAACGTTTAACAGCAACACTACTTTCTTGGCAGTGTGTTTACATTTTGCTTATAATTGCGAAATAAACGTTTTATTCTTCACTATACCAAACTGATGTATGTGCGCCTTTTGCATCTCAATAATAACTCTAACTATGTTTGGTTATTACTATACATTATATGTGTATTTTATATGAAATAGAAGGGTTATGTATCTTTCAAGACCGCATAATCAACATTTAATGAATTTTATAAACGGTGCTGATATAAAAGGAAATATGCATACTAGTATATAACAGTACTATAGCATTAATTAAACAGTGATTGCTATTTTTATTTTCTTAATTTCGGAACGAAATCCCATACACATGATACACACACTGTACACAAACCCAGGGCTATATGCAGCTGGTCTTTTATTAACACAGCTACAGTGAACCGTATCAAAGACAGTGCATGGGGAATGCGGGTTACTTAGGCAAGAATATAGCCGTCCACTTTGAAATTTAGTAAACGGCTATTTTTGCCTGTGATTGGATCCTACAAAGTTCATCTGAACGTGACCCCTAATGCGAAGTCATCAGATCCAGTCAGCGGATATTATCGTAGCGTCAGACTGGAGATAGTTTTAATAAGATTGTTAAAGATTATATATCTGGATATTTTGCCAAGATGAGATGAGCGAATGTGTACTGCTTACATTGCGCAATATATTTTAAATTGTCGTATTAAGTTATTATTAATGGTATGAACACTCTTACGTTGAAAACGGAGTTGAAATCTAATAAAACACAACACTTTCTGTACTATGCCGCCGTAATATCAATATTAGAAGGATTATTAATGCATCCAAACGCAGTTATCACAATCAATAATATACTGTTATACATACTTATCTGATTAATTAGAAAGAAGCCAATAGACAAAGCAGTAATACATTGTATAACTTTAACCCGTACTAGTATTTTGTTAATCTTTGCAACAAACGCGTCTTTTGCGATACTCATTTCACCCAGATAAGTCAACAAAATATCAAAACCGAAAGTATATGTGAACACGCACTTATCAAAGAGATATGTGTATTTCCCAAACAAATCTCATATCAACACATTCATACTTTGTGTTGCGTGTTGACTAAGCCCATAAGCATATTTACATTGTCAAGAGATTACGAATGAAATATTGCTGTGTTATTGGTGATGCTGAAGCTGAAAGGACTTACGATGCAATGCAATCTGGTTGATTTGATCCCCCACATGACAATAAGTGCAATACAAGATGCACTATATTGGGATATTGGAGCCGTAAGAATTACTAAACGATATCGTATCATTATTGTTTAATGATATATTACATTCACTGCAAGGGTACTAATTGTGGTGTGTATGTTTGACTGTTTTTCTTGACATCAAAAGACATAATTATTATACGATGTTAACTGTAGTAATAACTATTTAAACATATTGAATACTTTTTGAAAAATTATTTTATAACGGGTTTCAATATAATCTTTAACAGGAATGCAGGCATGATATATGGATATAATCGGGTAAAACGTATCCAACAACGTATTTTTGGCAATGTTTGTGATCTGCTTCAAATGCTGCATTTGTTAGCAAAATATGCTTGTCATTTTGCACTCAGATCATGTTCGCCTACAAATGCAACGCTGTACCTATCTTGCTTTACACCAGACAGATTGATTAAATGATAATACTATGTTATCGATAAATCGATTATCAATGCTAGGATTTGTTATTTTTGATTCATGTAACATGATGACGTTGTTAAGGTTAAAACAGTTTAATTTAATTGGTCATGTATTTCAATGCACGCTAACTTTATTATTTGAATCAAATAGTGTATGGATATTAAGTGTTAGTTTACATTTCTAAAAACAAACAATATCATCAAATACGTACGTTTGAATTCAAAAATGTCAGCTAACCTAACTAGTATTTTGTCGTTTCGACATATTTGCTATTGGTATATCAATAAACGTTCATTTAAGAAAAAATGGCACACAAATACGTTTGAAGTGTCATAATAATGTGGGTGCTGTAACTTAACGTATTTGACACTTTGATTTGTTATTTATTAATCCTTTTGCAACTTCTATATTTACATGTATGCTGTTCATTTTATGTTCAACAATTTGAAAACTGAATATCACAAGGTAGCATATGGTATCACATTCACGCCAATGGGTCCTATTTTACCAGTACATCTCCAGTTCGAATACAATGCAACGTTCTACAAAACGTTTTGTTCTCTTAATATTCTAGATTTTCTCGTAATAATAAATGGTGCCAGTGAACATCAAATGGAACTACTATTATTATAACCATAGTATGGTATATCACCCAGAACTTGGATCATCCAAGCCAACGCTTGAGTTGCAAGTAATATTATACGATGTCATTACGGTACCTTCCAGTGTTACACTCCGATGTTTGGCATTGGCTGTAACACGGCAATAACATCTATGATCTATGTATGTTTTCAAGATTCAACACTTCCTTTCAAAGACAATGAGTCATTGTTTATAGAATTTATTATGAAGTGGTTCTTCAGGTGAAGTTCCGTGATAGTTCGTATTCGTTCTTTACGATACAACGAGTTAATTCTATTATTGAAAATGCTTCGCGTATCAAGGGCATTGACATCAACGTTTAATAAATAAATTAAATATAAGACAACACATACGGGTCAATGGAAGCATATACCTAACCAACAAACAACATTATGCAACAAAAGCTGTCGGAGAACAGCGCGCTCGACTTTTCTTGTGCTTGTCAGAGTTACTGGTATTTATTTTTTTAATACAAGAAATATGGAAATTCCACTAAAACCATTCTTTTCGAACGAAATGCATTAAGGTCAGCACATCAATGCAGTTGTTTTTTTATAGTAATGGTGAACTTGATCATGACCACACCAACCCCATTGTATCTATTTATTAAGTTTCATTAAAAATCTCAATGTCCTCTCAAGCTATTGAGCGTAAACTGTTTGTCTGTTTTTAGTAACGGCGACCCTGACCCCACCCACCCCATATGCAATCCCATGCGAGGTCTAGATATAAGATATCCATGTATCAAATTTCATTACAATATCTCAATGTGTTCTTAAGCTATTGAGCGGAAACCATTTTTTATGTTTAGTAAAGGTGACCTCGACCTTAACCCCACCCACCCTATTTGCAATCCCAAGCGAGGACTCGATATAATGTATCTATTAGGTTTCATTAAAATACCTATATAAATTATCAAGTTGTGGAGCGGAAACCGTTTTTCTAGTTTTAGTTATAGTGACCTTGACCTTGATCCCACCCACCCCATATGCAATCCCAAGCGAGGTCTCGATATAAGGTATCTATGTATAAAGTTTCATTAAAATATCTCAATGCATTATTTAGTTATTGAGCGGAAACCATTGTTCTATTTTAGTAACAGTGACCTTGACCTTGACCCGATACGCAATCCCAAGAGAGATCTCGATATAAGGTATGTATGTGTTAAGTTTGATTAAAATATAGCAATGCGTTTCAAGTTATTGAGTGGAAACCTTTTTACTATTTAAGTAACAGTAACCTTGACCTTAACTCCAACCACCGCATATGCAATCTCAAGTGAGGTCTTGATATACGGTATCTATGTATTAAGTTTTAATAAAATATCCCAATACGTTCTCATGTTATTGAGCAGAAACCGTTATTCTATTTTAGAAACAGTTACCTTGACCCTGACCCCACCCAACCTATATGCAAGCCCCAGCGAGGTCACGCAATAAGGCATTTATGTTTGAAGTTTCATTACAGTAGCTTAATCCGTTCTCGAGTCAGTGTGCGGAAAAGAAAAAATGAAAAACTAGCTTAACGAAAAAAATTAGTGTAAAGTGTAAAAAAGCCCATAATTTTGACAAATTTCGAACCAGAGTTACCAAACTTAGCCTATAAATTCATTTGAATGTTGGAAATAATGTTTCAGGTTTGAATGAAGTCCCTCAAGCCATTCCTGAGAAACTAGCTTACCGAAAAACTTTAACTTAAGTCCTACGCCGACGCCGACGCCAGGGCGAGTAGAATAGCTTGCCTTTTCTTCGAAAAGTCGAGCTAAACAATTGTGATCATAACTATTTGATGTAGGATGTTTTTAAATTTATTTCTTAAAAAGTACCAACGTATATACACTACACGTGCCGGTTCAATAATATATACTTTGAATTATATGCCAGAAATAGATGAATGTTTATCTGTATACCATGAATTATTAAATGAAGTTTCAAAGTTTCTTGTTTGATATTGTTTTTCCTAGCCTAAGGAAATTAGGAATTAATCGTTAAAACGATTTGCCTTTCAACCAACTTTGGTACATTTTGCGTTACCAATACTGTCTGGTACGATATCGCGTATAATTGTAATGGAAGCATATTTCTTTAACATTTCTGACGTATAAACGTGTTGATTTCATATTAAATAATTTTAAATATTATTCATATATTCCGCGATATCTGTATATGTATGCAACAAGTCATTATGTTAACTGTGTGTGTCTGTCCGAAACTGTTTTCACTAGCCTTTTGAAACTAGAAATTGCTTCGTTAAAACGATAAGCATGCAGAACCTATGAACTTTTGAACCATCGGCTACCCTATTTTTTTCGAATGCATAGAATGCACTTACAGCATTATATTTTGCGATACATATTTTTTAAATTATCATTTGAATAAATAAATGAACATTTTTAAACATTAACAACGCGTAAAGACGCGTTTAACTGCGTAAACAAACGTGACTCATATCAGTCTGAATCACCTAGACGTTTATCATTGTTTCGTGAATGCTGACTGACTGGCTTATATCAGGTTGACTGGCTTATATCAGGTTGACTGGCTTATATCAGGTTGACTAGCTTATATCAGGTTGACTGGCTTATATCAGGTGCTCTTGAGAGGCCCAGCGCTATATATGACACTGGAATTACATGAATTATGACGATTCTATTCAGTAGCTATATATGACACTGGAATTATATGAATTATGACGATTCTATTCAGTAGCTATATATGACATATATATATGAATTATGACGATTCTATTCAGTAGCTATATAGGACACTGGAATTATATGAATTATGACGATTCTATTCAGTAGCTATATATGACACTGGAATTATATGAATTATGACGATTCTATTCAGTATCGTTTTATTGATCTATTGCGAGAGATAATATCTTTCAAAATCCGCTGAATTGTCAGAAAATGTATCTAATACCAGATTTACTTTACAATTGCGCTGACGATTGTTAATGCATTATGTCATCTTTTCCCGTCCTTACAAAAAGAAGAGATACAATTTATCATTTGCGACGTTCCTAACAATAATGTAAAGACCTACAGACACATCCCATATCAAATCAATTAACCCTGTTCGCTTGACATAAGCCATCCGACTATCTTACATTTCTTTTCCAGCTTTAAATCTTCGTCACGATCTCGTGACATATGATTGTGTCCTGACTGTTCGTTTTCAGGCTGTGGAAAGTAATTGCTCTATACAAGGCCATCATTCTTTCAATACTGGGTCTTCTTGTTCGAAATCTTAACAACCAAAGGCGGAAACTAAAAACGTGTACAAACTTAGTTTCAATGATCAAATGCCAATCTATCAAATGTGTTACTCATGAGAATTTGTATCGATTACACACATTTTAAACGGACTTTTTTTAGTTATGTAGCAGGGTATTCAATTGTGCTATACTGATTGTAAACATTTAATATGAGTTTTTTTTATCAATTGTCCAATTAGTGTATGATAGAGATGGTCAGCTAGAAATAATTTGTATATGTGAACTGTTTTTACATGCATTCCATGCTTTATATTTGAACACAAATTGATTGACTGTCCAGTGGCCTAATTCATTGGTTATTTTGTATTGACTTTCGAAAGATAAAGTCATAACATAACTTTATCAGAGTTATATATAAATATTTAAATACATAGTTTATGTTGTATGCAGTCTTAATTTAACATCTTTATGGAAGAATATACTGGGTTCCGGGTGAGTCATTTTAACATTATTGTATTGTTGAATTATGATAACTTTGTAATAGTTGTATTATTACAGGTTTTATTTCGTACCATTGTAATTTTGTATAGTTATGAAATATGGTTAATAATCATTGTTCATATATATAGTATGATGTATTAACTATTCCAGGCCATCTATACTATATATACAGTAAATTTGTAAAGAACCTGACTGGCTCGATTCTTCGATAACCAGACCCCGCTACATTTAATTTTATTTAAGCAAGACACTGACTGTACAGAACGTGCTGCGCATGCTACGGAAGAATAATTTTATTTACGCAATTCACAATCCAAACTAATTGGTCGTGGTAACAAAGTTACATGTATACATCCAAGGAAAGTGTTTTATCTAGGCAGACAAAAATTATTGTTATATTTATAAATATGATATATAATGGATAAGCACATGCAACAAAAACAAACGACTGGGGGTTATTGATGTTATCGAAAATGCCGTTCTTTAATTTCGCAGTCGTTGCTATGCGAATGTTGGTACATAATATGGGGTTGGTCGCGGAAACTATTCATCGCTTAACTCGGATAGCATCGGCAGCCGCGAGGCTTTCTCATTATTGCATTATGGTAAATGTGTAATGTTGTTGAATATTAACAATATTTGTATGCAAACGTTCTTTGGTCTACAAACGTAAACATAAAGTTAATAATGTATTGCATACTAAGACCAACACTGAAAACGCACCACCTACTTGCAGTTGCAAGAGGGTTAATACAATAATTAGAAATTTAGCATTTTGTGAATCTAGCAGACTTCAGTTAACTTCAGTATGAAACAATTATATAAGTACATATATAAACAGATATATAAGTGCATTTCAAATAATTACGTAAGTATGGTTCTGTAATTAAGAAATGACCATACGAATTTTTTAGTGCAAATGAGAATTATGACGACCAATAGTTATATGAAACAAATTTAAAACATATCCTTCTCATCTTAACCCAGTCACGTGTCCGATTTCCTGAACATCTGTGTAACAGTAATATTAGCAACAAACGATGCTAATTTATCTTGAACAGTCGGTATTTTTGTTTCTGGCCAGTAGCCGAATTACAGACAGGTGTGCATTAACTCTACTTAATAGTTTTTCTAATGTTTGTAAAATGTGTTTCATGGCTATTTATAATGTACCAACATATTACAGACAGAAGCATATTGAACCCCGAAGTGTTTTTAATGCTCTTTGAAGATTCGCTATCGTTATATTAAATCCTTTACTTTGATTTATTGAGAATATCTTCTGTAAAGTACTATTTGAACTACAATCAACACTTATTTCTGAAACTTATGTCCACAATACATTTTCTATCACTACTTCAATAAATGAAAAATTTACGATTTAGATCCACAATGTGGGATATATTTTAAATGTGGGTTGGACTTCTTTGGGTCAACCAAAATTTATTCTTTATGTAAAAAAAAATCTCAATTAAAATTGTATACTTACATTTTGTACTACTTATTAGATGTACACAATGATTTGGTTAACTATACATTATAATAGAATGACGCCAAAAAGACAAACTTCATACTTATCTTTAGTATTAATAAATTGCACATGCTTGTACTTTAACTTGTCCTTTTAAAATGCACTGCTAATCCTAGTTGACGTCAAAATCATTACTAAACAAAGGCCGGCGGCATTACCAAGCAATCAGTTTTGGTAATGTGTTTTTATATTTTAGATGCAATAAATTTAAAGTAATAGTTGGTGGTCATTTTCTTTCTTAACGTGTTTTTGTTAATAATTATATTCTAAACCATAAAAAAAACTTTCGCCAAGTTTGAATGTAGATATTTGATAACGTTTGAATAGATTTTACTGTAATATTGTGTTTGTTGTATACGTTTGTTTTATGAATCTACTGGAATTAACTGTCGATGTTGCAAATTATAACGATTTTACAATAACCACATGTAGTGTTGTGTGTTCATCTCTTTCTTCACCGCAATTTGGCATGTACTTTACGAACGTTTCTTTTTTTGGTTCAGTATATAAACGTTTTGAAACTCCATTTCCAGAATCAGTAGCACATTTTCGATTAGGTATTTCTTAAATGAAGGTTACATTGTACTAAAATGTAATGAAAACAGCATGTTGTGTATTCAGGATGGAATGTGTGCCAACCTTAATATATTTAAAGACAACAGTCAAACCAGTTAACGTAAATAAATGTAAGATATTAATAATAATATCATGATATATTGTTTTCATGACTTGTACACAATATTAATATTTGCATTCGTGCATTCAAATGAATGTTGCGTATTGCACTGTGCCAGACGCATTGCCTGTTATTCGTATAACTGAGTGAAGAACATTTTTAAACGAGTGGTTTATAAATTAGTATATACATATCACATCCCACAGTGGGTTAAACAACGTAGTGCCAACCCAAGGCTAAATGGACCGTTTCGAAGTTTGACAGTACGTTGTATCACCCTCTTTGTGTTGTGATATTTATTTTATTATACCGAACAACAAGAAAATACCAGAAACAAAACAAGGGAACATATGCGCTATAACTTATTTAATCATCAATTTAAGTTACTAATTGTTTATAAAATGTCAGAAAGCAACGGAAGTAAACACATTGTTGTTATATTTGTAGCTCAAGCGGGGTGACATGACACTGTCGCTTGGAACATTACGAATAGTTTGCTGATATGTATATGGACATTTAACATGGTCACGTGTGGTATAATCATACAATATGCTCGTTTCTACATAAGCGAATTGTCCGTAAATGCAATGGCAGACTACACCAAGTTCTTTCCGAAGCATATCAGAGTGGAGCTAGTGTTCACATATAAAAATAACACAAGTATATCAACAATTTAATGCGCATGTACATCAAATAGCAGTGTTCAGAGACACGCACGCATGCGAAAAAGCATGAATGTATGCGTTAATGTATATAAGTGTGTACATATATACATGCATGCCATTTGAAAGGCTTAATTTATTTATTATTGGTCATCAAACGGCCAGAGCGAGAGTTCAATAAATATACGCCCAAATTTAGTGACTAACTGGTTAATATTCTGGCACAATTCGAAGCCACTAATGAATAGTTATTAAAAATAAATACCAATAATAGCAAACGTGAATGTTACAAAACATATCTGGAAACTACATTGCCAAAGTTCGAATGTAGTCTTTAACTTTTTACATTATATTTTTTTTATCCCAGACAAGACGATCAGCTCCATTAACATCAGCATGTGGCAACGAGTTTATGCCAGTCAGTCAATGTCAAATTGATGAAACAGAATACGTCGAATATATCGCGGTTAACATCAACTATTTTTCATTATTTTGATTTAACATGTGTGGTCATTATTATTTATCTAGATATCATGCCAATAATAAGAAATATACATCGATCATGCAATGCGTACATTGCTAAATGTCTGTTTACGTTTTCGTGTCCTGTTATATTAAGCGGGTGTTAATGAGTTCACATTATCTAGTCGAAGACGTGCACTTGGCTATATATATAAGGAACACTATGTATGAATTTGAATACACAGATACTATAACAAATCCTTCAAATGTCAAATGTCAATAAATAACCGACGGTCAAGTTCTTATTCGCAAAAGCCTAATTGTTTTCTTTTTACAGACTACAAAAACAACTCTGTTGCGATTGTCGTTCCATTTAGATAAGTTACCATTTGCACTCATCAACAAGATAAAAAAAAGTATGATTGAATCAAATTCAATATCGCAACACTGGGGATCAGTATTGCTCAAGTATATAAGCATATTAACGATGTCAAGAGATACACATGATACATTGCAGTTTTACGCTGAACCTAAATGTTTTACGATATGATCCAATTGTTGATCTGCTAGCTCAAGAGAACACAAGTACAATAAAGTTGAACTTCACGATTACAGTGAACTGGTTCATGACCCTTCTGAGTTATCTGAATATATACTGTATACATACAGTGATCAGTTAAAGGTGTCTAAATACCGCCACAAGGTGCACTAAGCATCCTTTTAATATGCTGGAATGTTCGTTTGCAAATAACTTGGAAGCTAGTATTACGTAAGTCCAACAGTATAAAACCTATGGACAACTATCTCTCCATTATATAATTCCCCCTTGGACAAAATACATTCTTAGTCACATATTATCGGGTTAAACGGAAATGATTAGTTTGTATTTCTCATACAAGTATTCGATATTCTAAAATCAGCAATATGTAGTATTTGGAACCAGAAATAACTATTGCAATTACGTCAGGCTAGTGTGATTAACTGGTTGATTTCACTGCATAGCTTGTATCCCTGGTGACATGCTACAATTAATTGGTTTACGACCTTGGAGTTGGAATCTGATACAACTGTGATGCACGCCATATTTTTCCTTGTAAGCTGCAAATAGCTGGTATTCGGACAAGGTATGTGGAATGGAAATATTTAGTAAACAAATTGCAAGCAGTTATGCATAATAATTACAAATGAACACCAAGCGGTTGTCCCAGAAAACAAGCTGTTTTGAACAGCAATTTAAGTATATATGTATACATGAATATATAATCAAATTAACATTATTTACAGGACAAGCTCAAAGTACGGCATGTTATGAATATTAACATAAAATGATTTTGTTATGGATGAACAACTTGAAACTTCCTATTTTGAAAGCTCCATTATTAATGTTGATATCAACAACACAACACACCTTCGAATTTAATAGAAAATTAATAGCGTCTTAACATGTTTGTAACCAAAAAACACTTGTTACTTAGCGATAAAAACACTTACACCCAACAAAGCCGATGTTGTACTTTATTTAAATAAAACACTGTGTTTCTAATTTGCTCTCACTGAAACAATTTCCAATAACCTACTAAACCGGACAAATGCTTCGTTAAAACAATACGCAGCCCTTGAACTTTTGCACCTGCATGGCGCGGCTTGATGGCAGATTTGTATAAAGTAAGCGCAGACAATCGATACAAGTGACTATAATTTACTTCCGTCCGCAAACCTTGCAAACTGGACTTGCTTTGCTTTTTAACATTTGGAAAAATCTATAAACACACCAGGTTCAAGGCAGATATTTAAAATTATGCCACGCAATTACTTAAATGTCTTACACAAATTAATACGGTGGTTGATCATTGTACACATGACGATTGTAAGCTTGGTTCATATTCGCAGATAAACACTTAGTCCGAAGATTTGAATATTAACAGTTTAACCGTTTTGATTGTGTATGCACACACACCAGCTGAATATCTTTACATTTAAGGCAGGTGATCCATTGCAATATTGAAGTTAAAAAAACATACAAACGTGTCTAGTAGATCATATAGTGTATGTGGCTAAATTATGTTGATTAACAGCAATACGACAAACTGGGTAACGAAAATATATGAAAATATTCGTATAATGCTGGTTTTGTATCCTCCTGACCTCTCAAAATATTTTAACTACTGACACATTTTGTTTTTACTTTATTAGGATAATGAGCGTATGTTATGAAACAAAACCAGTGTTATATTTTGGTTGTGTTGTACACGGTACTTATTGCAAGAACTGCAAATGGCGATTGGAGTAACAGATGAATCCGCGATCCAATGAGGGTAAAAATAATACAAACACATACAAAATGTATTTTTTGAGTTACCGTGTCTGTCACTCACGTATTGTCTGAAAAAGATTTGTGACTGGTGAATAGCCTATGCAGATGGTTCCTGACGTGTGGAATAAGACACTTGATTGTTTCTTGAGGTCCAATTTATGTCATTCAAATGTACTTAAAGATTCAATTTGTGTTTCGATTGTTTTTGAAAGTGGTGACTTAGGACAATAAAGATTGATTTTACAATGAAATACAATTCAACAATCCATTCAATAAATCCTGAACAAAATAGATCATTGTCTTTCGACGAAAGAGATCACCAAGAGATGAATTCATAACACAAGATAAATTGGTATGAATTTATTGTGTGTTCATTATAAAATTCCGCTGCCAACTCCCAATGCTCCGCAAAATCAATTCATTAGACGTCCGTACAAAAAAAGAAATGAAAACTAATTAATTACATCTGGTTATCTCCGTTTCTGGCAATAATGTATTGACCTACATTCACATCTCATATCTAATCAATTAACCTTGTTCGCTTGATATAAGACATCCGAATATCTGACATTTCTTTGAGATCAGACTCTCTCTTTCACTAGCCTATGAAACATGTTTGAGTCCTGGTTGTTCGTCATCGGTGCCAGGGAAAGTACATACGATCAGCAAGGACATTGCACTTTAAATACAGGGCCAGGATTGACGAACTTATTCTTAGACTTAGGACAAAGAATAAAAAAAATGTTGAAACTGTTATGCTGAAAGAGCGCTGTAAATTTGAATCTTTATTGGTATTCACCCACAATCTTTATTTAAAACAATTTGTTGATAGCGTAAACAACATTTTTAGTTTTTACCCAGAATTTTTGCAAACGCAGTAGTAAATTTTGTTTCGATTTTAGTATGTTTTTTTTTTAATTCTAAAGTGTAAGAATAGTATGGTGAATACGGTTCCAGGATCCAATTGCTCCAGTTTTTAACGGCGAAGCGAACTAAAGGTATGTTAAGAAAGTTTATAAACAAATTGATTTGTAAATATTATCTGTATCAAAATGGTTTCAATTAGTAATACAATTGCAATTTATAATTACAACTAAAACTATAACGACACCCATAACTGGTTTTCTGAGATTTCAGCAATAGGGCGTTCACTTTTGAATGTACTATTGCAGTTTACACGACACTTACCTGAAATTTTAGCAACCGGACCTTCAGCTTTGAACGTACGTCTGCATTTTACATTAGAACGGCATTAAAATATAGCATATACATATAAACTCATTAACAATAAACGTATACATATGTGTATGTGTATCGCAAATGTGCATTGTCGTACTAAATTAGTGGATAGAAATTCTGTACAATAACATGTAGCTAATGATACATTTACTATAGACAAAGTATATTCAAATGCCCACAATGGCTACTGAAGAAAGAAAAGGTAAATACGATTAATGTTAAACCATAAAGAACGTACAAAACGTGTTGTTCCTGATACAAGTTGATGCATTTTTAATTATAGTGTATGTACAGACCGAACCAGTCGTAGGTGGTAATTAGTATGTTGAAACTATTACATGTTCAGATATTACATCAAAGGAAGGTATTTTCACATCTAGGTAGAATGGAATCATTGTAATGTGTCTAAACATGACTAATGGTTAAAACACACGTAAAAGAAAAGAAAAGAAAACGTAAAATCTCGTACTCGTCTTTTTAGTGCGGGGCTAATACCAACAATTTGGTTTGAATATAAATACCACATGCTACAGATAACATCATGGGTAGAAAAGAGTTATGTTTAATAAAATATGCAGTGCCTGTTAGACCCATACAGCTCACGCCGTATATAGCTTACATGTGAGCTGTATACGTTGGTTGACAACGCATACAGCTTACGGTGAGCTATGTTCGTTGGTTGACAACGTATACAGCTTACGTTAGCTGTATACGTTAGATATATACATATACGTTTGAAATAGTCTTTCGTCTTAACGTATATAGCTCACATGGTGAGTAACTAGTTTAAAACTAAATTGTGAATACTAGTAAACTTGACCGTCGCCACCACCATCATAATCTTCCTCGTAGCAGTAGAAGAAGTAGATTTAGTAGCAGTAACAGTAGAACTAGTAGCAGTAAAATCTGTATTTAATAACGGTAGCTTATTTAGTTATAAATACTACATACATAAACACATAAAACAAATCACGGGATTTTCAATAAACACAAATCGTTATCAAAATGTAGTAGAAAAAGCAACAATAGTAGTAACTACAGTACCCTCCTCAAGATGATCATAATCAGCCGCAGGCTCAAACAGACACACACACATACCGCCACAAGTTGCACTAAGCATCCTTTTAATATGTTGGAATGTTCGTTTGCAAATAAGTTGGAAGCTAGTATTACGTAAGTCCAACAGTATAAAACCTATGGACAACTATCTCTCCATTATATAATTCCCCCTTGGACAAAATACATTCTTAGTCACATATTATCAGATTGGTTTATATTAATTACATCGGGTTAAACGGAAATGATTAGTTTGTATTTCTCATACAAGTATTCGATATTCTAAAATCAGCAATATGTAGTATTTGGAACCAGAAATAACTATTGCAATTACGTCAGGCTAGTGTGATTAACTGGTTGATTTCACTGCATAGCTTGTATCCCTGGTGACATGCTACACTTAATTGGTTTACGACCTTGCAGTTGGAATCTGATACAAATGTGATGCACGCCATACCTTTCCTTGTAAGCTGCAAATAGCTGGTATTCGGACAAGGTATGTGGAATGGAAATATTTAGTAAACAAATTGCAAGCAGTTATGCATAATAATTACAAATGAACACCAAGCGGTTGTCCCAGAAAACAAGCTGTTTTGAACAGCAATTTAAGTATATATGTATACATGAATATATAATCAAATTAACATTATTTACAGGACAAGCTCAAAGTACGGCATGTTATGAATATTAACATAAAATGATTTTGTTATGGATGAACAATTTGAAACTTCCTATTTTGAAAGCTCCATTATTAATGTTGATATCAACAACACAACACATCTTCGAATTTAATAGAAAATTAATAGCGTCTTAACATATTTGTAACCAAAAAACACTTGTTACTTAGCGATAAAAACACTTAGACCCAACAAAGCCGATGTTGTACTTTATTTAAATAAAACACTGTGTTTCTAATTTGCTCTCACTGAAACAATTTCCAATAACCTACTAAACCGGACAAATGCTTCGTTAAAACAATACGCAGCCCTTGAACTTTTGCACCTGCATGGCGCGGCTTGATGGCAGATTTTTATAAAGTAAGCGCAGACAATCGATACAAGTGACTATAATTTACTTCCGCCCGCAAACCTTGCAAACTGGACTTGCTTTGCTTTTTAATATTTGGAAAAATCTATAAACACACCAGGTTCAAGGCAGATATTTAAAATTATGCCACGCAATTACTTAAATGTCTTACACAAATTAATACGGTGGTTGATCATTGTACACATGACGATTGTAAGCTTGGTTCATATTCGCAGATAAACACTTAGTCTGAAGATTTGAATATTAACAGTTTAACCGTTTTGATTGTGTATGCACACACACCAGCTGAATATCTTTACATTTAAGGCAGGTGATCCATTGGAATATTGAAGTTAAAAAACTCACGGGACTTTCAATAAACACAAATCGTTATCAAAATGTAGTAGAAAAAACTGCAGTACCCTCCTCAAGATGATCATAATCAGCCGCAGGCTCAAACAGACACACACACACACACACATACGTGTCTATTGTGTAGACTGAGGACACCTGAAATTTGCAGTCGACTCGGGACACCATTATGCAAACATCGTATGACTTTCTAATTTCACATACATGCTCTATAGTGCATTTCCATCCTTTACAGCTATTTATTTCTTGTCTAAAATATAAGGATAAAACATGTCATTTTACAGACAAATGGGGACAGTTGCTTGATACACTTCACACTGAGGACAGACCTATCACTGAGGACAGACCAACCACTGAGGACAACTTACACACAAACAGTGGGGACTTCACACACCGTTGTCTGAGGACATCACACACAAAATATATTTAAATTATAAAAATATCGTATTTATTAAAATATATTATTTTACTCTGCTTATTATGTTATTGTTATTATTTAGTAATATTATTCTTTGATATTTGATAACAGCGACATCTCGAATATATCGGATATTAAAGTAAATGCACTTTTGTTTTATTCGAACTGGGCACAGCCCAACCACTGAGGACTTACACACAGACAGTGAGGACTTTACACACCGCTGTCTGGGGACATAACACAAAGTTTTGGATTATATTGCTTCTCTTTAATTACAAATTTAGTTTTAAAGCCATTATTATATTAATAATATTAACTATAGCATTGTTAGTTGTTCGTACATGAACCGAACATGATCAGAGGATCATTGTTGACGCTATTTGTATTTGGATTTAGTCCTTGTGAATTACCAATATCGAATACATATAATAAATAAGTATAAATTACTTTCACCTAACTTTCCTCTATCGGTAAAAGCGGTAACAGAACATTTTGCATTACAAACGCATTTGGAGTGGATAACGTTTAAATTGAAATCTGATTCATTAAAATGGAGCAGTTCAGCGCACTGTCGATAAAATCCAGCATAATGCTGTGAAACAGTGCAGATATGCTTAGAACATGGGGATATTTGAGTAAACTGAAAGAGATGGCGATGTTTGCTGCTAAATTAACGACGACGGGTATATTTTGCATTGACAGATATTCAATAAGTCGGCCTATAAATGACCGAAAATGCCACTCCGAGCATGCTTAATTATCAAAGTCAAACTGAACATTTTTATTCCCTTTACAACTACGCTCCCGATAGGGAAACAAAACAACAAACCAAAAACACGTTTTCTGGTATAGCGGTTGGTATGACCGACTGACTGATACCGTGTACTACGTCTTCTGTCCGTCCATACAATATACACTCATGCATCACATAAACATGCTAAACTATATCATTCAACAATACATAGTACAATACAGGTCACAACATTATACGGCATACTGTATGCCACCACGAGTTCCGCTCGTAAGAAACTATCAAGGCAGCCACGCCTACAGTCTCTTCCGGAGACAAAAATCCCAAAGTGGGATAACTATAATATATTCTATATTATTCCAGTATACAACATGGTGGATTGCAAGCATTAATGATCTATGATCTTAATATACAAGGATATTGTCACACTGACACAACAAGGTACCACCGATAGTATAACGGCTGGTATGACCGACTGACTGATGCCTTGTATTACGACATCTGTCCGAAAATACAATATGCACACATTCATCACATAAACATGCTCAACTAAAATCATAGAACAATATAAAATACAATACAGTTCACAATATTATACGGCATACTGTATGCTACCACGAGTTCCGCTCGTAAGCAACTATCAAGGCAGCCAAGCCTTACGTCTCTACCGGAGAAAAAAAAACAAAGTGGGATATCCATACTATATTATTCCAGTATACACCATAATGAATTGCAAGCATTAATGATCTATGATCTCAACATACAAGGATACTGTCACACTGACACAACAAGGTACCACCGATGGTATAGTCGATGGTATGACCGACTGACTGATACAGACTATTACGTCTTATGTTTGAACGAGTCATACATACAACACATGCATCACATAAACATTCTCAACTATATTCAACAATTACACAATACACAATATTTCACAAAATTATAGAGCATACTGCATGACACAACGAATTCCGCTCGTTAGCAACTCGTTAGCAACTATTAAGGCAGCCTCGTCTAACGTCTGGGCCGGAGACAAAAACCCCTCAGTGGGATAACTATGCTATATAATACCATTCCAGTATACATCATAATTCATTGCAAACATTAATGCTTGATTATCTCAATTTACAAGGATACTGTACCATTGATATACAACAAGATACTATTAATCGTAACATTCAGTAATAGAAAATATTAAATAATATTTATTGCAATGATATGAGGCGTTATTATATAGCTGTACATGTGCTAAGTAGTAGAAAATTGAACAAACATTCATTAAAACAAATGCCTGTAACGCTCAATGTTTTGTTTCTTATTATAATTAATATATTTTCTTTTTTTTTAATATAATAACATATTATTTGCATTTGTATCAATAACGTTTCAAATCACTTCGCTGTAAATGATTTAGAATTAACGTGTATATCTGTCAGTCAATCCTAACGCTGAATGCCTAATCAGCTCTACTCATGCAAGAGAAAAACGTGAAATTACCTATCGGATCTACATTGACATATTCGTCTGATTCGCTTTGCTAAAACGCCGAAAATTATATTTTTCGACAACAGAGGACGAACGAACAGCATGCATTATTACAATATGTAATATTCATTTGATTCATTCGTATATAGTCCGAATGAGAATAGCACCCTAAACCAGATCGATATGTCGTCTGTTAAACACGCGTTCACTAGTCTGTAGTTTGTAGTTATTTATTTGAGTAATTAACGTAAACGAAGCTCCGGAACGATATCTATCCATTTCTTTTCAATAAATCTATTTGTTATCTTTTAAAATATAACTTGCGTTCATAAATACCATTCAGCACCCGTACGAGGTCAATTTAAGGGTAATGGGAAAAACCGCAAATTATATTTGTCAGAAAAGCCGGACTCTGCACCTTAGAGTTTAATAAATGTGGTTAGATTACCATTTCTTATACTTATTTTTAACTGCATGACGTTATTTAATATTATTTTGAGTGGCTAACGTGCGAACTCACTCTTAATATCCTACGGTGTCACGTTAGGACCACTCGTTGTTTAGCATTGTCAAAATCTCAAAATCTCTCTCTCTCCCTCTCTTCCCCGCCCCCCGACCCACCCACCCACTCCCCTCTCTCTATGGATTACGATGGCGAAAATGCGAAAGCACGATTCGATGGCATGAGACGACGGAGCGATAACGCGAGATTACGATGCGAGAATGGGTAATCTCGCGTTTTCGCCCCTGTAAATACAAAGGTCGAACATTCGAGAACACGATGGGAGATCGCGATATTAACCTATAAGTCTATTATTAATCTTTTAATCTAATAATATCTCCATATTAATTTTGCGATCTTGAATTGTGATCTCGCGTAATCGCTTCGTTATCTCGTGTCCTCGTATCGTGCTTTCGCGTTTTCGCACTTGCAATCCAGAGGTCGACAATGCGAAACAACGAGTGGTCCTAATGGAACACTGTAACATCCCCTTAAAGGTTTACCCACCGCGAGGAGTTCTTTTAAATAAACAGCAGTGACGAATACCACTGACGACGCATTGCGCAGGCGCCGTACTTTTTCCGCATACATCGTACCATTTGAAGGCTATATAATTTAAAATCATGAACTATTTCACAACTCCAGCATGTGCATAATGTTCTGAGTTGTTCTTTTAAGACACAAACAGAACAATATAGCGTACAGACCGTTATTTCATTATCATAAAACATCACTTTCATCATAATGTGTACAACACTAACATGAAGTTGTTTAGTGAAACAATTTTCTAACTGAAGAAGTCTCAAATGTTAGTTATTGGTATTTAAGTCTCGGATTCAGGCTCTAAATGTTTGTTAAAACGGACCCAGGACACAAGGAAAACTGGAGTTGATTATTTTTGCGACCGTCCACTGAGGACAGTGTGACCCACCACTGAGGACAGTGTGACATGTCACTGAGGACAGTGTTTGCGAAGTCGACACATCCATTTCAACATGTTTTAGTCAAATATGGAAATAAACATATGCATTTGAGATGCTGATGAGCTTCTAACAGACACTGAATCTTTCATAATGTGTGTTGGTATGGTGGCTGCTTTATGCCATCTTTCTGGCTTGTTAGCGGGTTTGAAGGACGCCAACACGACAACACGCCATAACGATACATATAGGCTCCAGTCCTACAGCGTTCGTACAGCGTCTTAACGGCGCTTGTAAAGTTTAAAAGAACGCCGCATTGTTGCTACTACGTTCCCACCGCGCTCTTTCCAGCTCGTCGTGCAGACGCCGAGCCACGTCGATGTCTTTGAATATAGAAAAAATAATCTCGGCGACAGGGCGTTCTATGCGTTGTCGGGGCGCCCAAAGTTGCTGGCGACTGCACAGCGCGCACCTCTGAGTTCAGCAAATATTTTGGACGCCGTGGGTGCGTTGCGCAAAGGCCGATTTGCTGTAACTGGGGTTTAATGGTTCGAGAACATGATAACTATTTCATTAGTGTCATTTATTACATGCGCACGCGATAGTTATTACGTGTGCCTCACGATAGCTATTACGTGCGCAGGCCATAGTATTACGTATGCACGCGATAGTATTATGTGCGCACGCGATAGCTATTTTGTGCGAACGCGATAGCTATTACGTGCGCAGCGCGAGCTATTACGTGTGCACGCGATAGTTGTTACGTGCACACATGATATTGATTACGTGCGCACGCGATAGCTATAAGGTGCGCACGCGATAGCTGACTAATGAGAATAGGTATCTGATTATTGGTCAATTATTACTATAGCATGAGAAGTATTTAAAAATGATTGCTTAACACATACGTTACGATTTTATAAAGACCAAATATTTATTTTAATGATTTTATAGAATTATCCCCGTGACACTTCGTGGCCGAGGAAAATCAATTGTAGTAGTCAAATCGTTATGCATGAAATATAAATGAAGAAGAAATTGCAATATTGTCAACGGTACTGTAGTTGCGTACAATTTTCATTGACGTGCACGGCTTTTGTAGGTGTTAGTTCAAGTCGACTGCAGCCGTGTATCGAAAATACTTGTGTTTATTTTGTCTTAACGATACACTGTACATAATTCTTATTATTTCATTCAGTTGAGTGTTTCATTGTTGAATATATGAATTTTGAACATTTGGTGAATACATAAACTTTGAACAAGACTAGTCTATTCACAGCGCTTGCAGACATTAAGAAGACGCCAAAGCGTTGCTACGGCGTTCCCACCGCGCTCTCTCCAGCGCGTCGTCCAGACGCCGAGCAACGTCGATGTTATTGAATATGGTCAAAATAATCGCGGCGACATGGGGTTCTAGGCTTTGTCACAGCGCCCAAAGTTGCTGGCGACAGCACAGCACGCACCTCAGCGTTCTGCATATATCTTGGACGCCGTGAGTGCGCGGCGCGAAGGCCGATCTGCTGTCACTGGGGTTTAATGGTTCGGGGACATAGGAACTATTTCATTAGCGATAGTTATTACGTGAGCCCGCGATAGTTATTACGTGCGCGGGCGATAGTTATTACGTGCGGACGCGATATTATAACGTGCGCACGCGATAGATATTACGTGCGCAGGCGATAGTATTTCGTATGTTCGCGATAGAGTTAGGAGCGTACGCGATAGCTATTATGTGCGAACGAGATAGCTATTACGTGCGCACGCGATAGCTATTACGTGTGCACGCGAGAGTGATTACTTGCTTACCCGATAGCTATTACACGCGCACGCGATAGCTGACCAATGAGAATAGGTTTCTGATGATTGGTCAAATATTACTAAAGCATGGGAAGTATTTATAAAATGATTGCTGATCACATAGGTTACGATTTTATAAACACCAAATATTTTTTTAATAATTATAAAGAATTGTCCATGGGACACTTCGTGGGCACGGAAAATCATTTGCAGTAGTAAAATCGTTATGAATGAAATATAAATGCAGAAGAAATTCCACTTATGTCAACGGTATTGTTGTTGCGTACATTGTAGGTGTGAGTTCAAGTCCGACTGCAGCCGTGTGTCGAAAAACGTATCTTGTGTTTATTTTTTCTTAACGATACACAAAACATTATTTTTGAATACGTGTCTATATTTGATGTACCCCTTAAACCTACTTAAGACATGCAATCCATTAAATCTTAACCCTATTAACAGCTTTACAATCATTATGATTAAATGTAATAGATAGAATTGGGAATACCTGGCATTCAGTGATTGACCTTCATTTATAAACTAAACAGGCTGCATCGTTTTATGCGCACGCGTTGATGTCACACAACTGTACAAGATTTTTATACATTTCTATCAATTAATGTACAATCTGAAATAAATCTGTAACAACTCGTACATATTTGTTAGTGTATTTATTCATGATAATTTCCGGATATATTATATAATTGTATATATTAATCAGTAGAATGCAATCATTGTCAAATAAAATCAGTTTGTAATTCAATTCTATACGCAAATTAGTGGTAGTCTAATAATGTATAAGTGTGACAACTGTAAAGTTTGGTCACTAGCAGTGGATTGCTCACAGCAAAGAAAGTGACACAAAATGCAAGATAAACAGACTGAGTCATGTCCTGGCAAATATTTTAGTTGGTATGGAGTTTATACAAACAGTTCTGATAGTCTATTGGTCAGTGGCACATTAGCAGTACACAAACAACATAGTCACGTAATAAAGCTTATTATCATGTAGAGAAACACATTTTCTGACAAAATTAACATAGAGATTAAAGAAACAATGGTCTCCAGAATATCTTCATAACTTGCTATTTTTGCTTTTTTATAAATGTTTCTATCGGAAATAATTGTATTGTATCAAATCCGAAAGCATAACATTTAAATGTATGACATCGTTTAGCATTCTCTACGTCTATAATTCCAACCATTTTGCTTTGCTACATTTTGTTGATTATCTTGAAAAAGGCAGAATAGCCGAAACATCAATATATATTCAACTAAAACTGTGTGAGTTTTTTTATGAAATATTTATTTAATTACTGTGGAATCACTTGAATTCGAGGAACACAAATTTCGCGCAATACGTTTGAAAATTTGAAAACTAGTCCAAGAAGTTAGAACCTCAAGACAAGAGATTTTTAATTCAAAAAAGCAATTAGACCAAGTTCATCTAAGATATTTGATTCCATTTGAACAGGTCACTATATTCTATACAAAATGATGATAACAGTACACTGTAGTTGCTAAAAACCAACTGGGCAAAAAACAGCAATTAAATTGAACAGTCGTCAAACACAAAGTACTCCAAGAAGGCACTGATCAGAAACGGAACATATTTTTTTGTGCACACACTTGCTAATGAAGCTTCTCATAGTTTCTTTTTAATCGGGCCAGTAGTATTTGTACAATATATTCAATTCACATAATTTCAGCAAAGTCCAGGAAATAATTATAAATTATATATATCACTACAGCAGTCATCCAAGCCTCATCATTGAAAAGAAGCAGTGATATGTAGCACTTTAGTACAGCATTCAGTACAGCGACGAGTGTTTGATGACACTGACATAAGGCAACAACATATTTTGTTTTTGTTTTGTTTTTTCAGCCATAATACGGTTTTGTATAAACTGTTTAATCATCGTCCATGATCTCTATTGTAACTCTACATGTTGACGTAAAAGCTCTGCACACTGGTGTTTTCCAGAAAGTTCGGTAGAAGTAGGTATCGAAAACAACACAATAGTCTTTTCCCCTTCAGTCCATGGTCTTCTGTCACTGGAGACTTAAAATAAAACATACATGATTAGAAACTTATTCCACTTCGTGAAAATGCTGTACCTTACTGGCACTCACATTTTATAA
Organism: Congeria kusceri; assembly: GCA_027627225.1. NCBI lineage: Eukaryota > Metazoa > Mollusca > Bivalvia > Myida > Dreissenidae > Congeria > Congeria kusceri. Next base: position 56,385,281 of record CM051034.1, read on the forward strand.
TGGATTTTTATGACCTAAAAGAAACTGAATATTGAAAATATGAGGGCTAGAAATCTTCATTTATGCTTCGAATCATAAGTCTCAGTATTGTGTTAGTAGACAAAAAGAGTTGCCTCTACTGTGCAAAAGCTTGATGTGCAGATGAACGATGAATACAAAATACGCAGATAAGCTCAAAGACCCCTTAAAGCTACCCCAGTGTGGATCCAACTTGTGACTGCTATACTGACAAACTGGCATACTTCTTACTGTATTATCCGGATGAATCCTATGAAAATAGTTTTCAACAGATTACACAACAAAGAATACCTTGCTCAATGTCGCTTTGGACCTCCATTATATTCTAGTTCAGGTTCTTGCTCATCTGGTGCAACATCACAGTCATCGTCAATGTGGTCATCAGTACTCTGTAAATAAAAAAGTAATATCCAATCTTACTGACACCAAACGAGGACAGTGTAAACTAATACTGAGGACAGTGTAACCTTCAAAGGGGGACATGCAAAAACACAATGACATTATTTACATTTATGTGCATAATTATTTTCAGAATTAAAACAGAATTAAAATTCCATTCTTCCAATGACCCTAAAGTTAATTTAGGGCAAAAAAACTAAGCAACCCACCAGTACTTTTGGTTTCAAGTAATCATTCCTATGTGTAACAGTAGCCAGCGCTCAGAAAAATGGTGTTTGAAGTCCAAAGGCAAATAAAATTAATAATATTAATGAATAATTTTACTGCGGCTTTTCTTGGTTACAATCATTGTTGTAGGTAGAAATATGAAGTCCTTCTTTATTTGGATCCAACTTGTGAATGCTAGGTTTATAGACCGACTCTTAATTAACTGAACTAGCCGGAGATATAGGTAAACCTTTTTTTCAACAGGTTTCACACCAAAGAATACCTTGCTCCAAGTTGCTTTGAACCACCATATGTATCAGTTCAGGTTCTAGGCCATCTGGTTCAACATCACAGTCATCGACACTGCAGTCATCAAGACCTGTGTAAAAAAAGTAATATCTAATCTAACCGAGACCAAGTGAGGACAGTGTAAACGCACACTGAGGACAGTGTAACCTTCAAATGGGGACGTGCAAAAATACAGTGATATATATATACAGCATTTTGCATGTAGATTTAATGTCTAATTGTTTGTGCACCATCCTGCTTAATTTCTGTGAATAACTGGCACATATGACAGACAAAAACTTTGCTGAGACCCACCCTTAAGACAATTTCAATCCCTTAGCCAACACTACACATTGAGTCACTGCCGTATTAATTCCTTGGAAGCCAATGACCTTGTAAACATAAGAAAACAATTTTATTAAGCATTCCACATTGTTTACAGAGACTTGTTTACATAGCAAAATGACAATTATCAAATAAATATGTCACAATTCTAATAGACATATGTCCATAAGACACGGATGCCCCCACATTCCACTTTTGTCTGAAAACTCCCATAATATCGAAAAAAAGTTAATATGTTTGTAAAGTTTCATTGCTATAGCAGCAAAACTATTTGAGTTAAGTGCGATACAAGTTAAAATAGACATTTCTTTTGCCAAAAAAAATCCATAAATCCAGGTATGTCAAAAACATCCAAACCAAAATATGGAGGTGCGCAATTGCACATGCTGGTTAATATGTGTGTAAGGTTTCATATCTCTTGCAGTAATAACTAATACTTTTTGAGTTATGCACGACACAAAAATCTGACGGATGGACAAGGGCAAATATAAATGCCCTCCCCCCTCTGAAAGTGCGGGCATAAAAAGGAATGTATACATTAAATTTATATAAGAACACGCGAAATAACACTCATGACCTGCCTGGAAAAAATATTTTGTTTATTAAAAATCATCAATCAGAATAAACTAGAACTGTCATTGTCTTGTCTGAAATACCCCCCGAATGCCGCTTAGTCAGGGGACTTTGCTGGTTTGGTTTGATATTCGTTTAATTATAACATATACATCTGATAGTTTATATATATATTATCCAGACAAAATTCAAATATATAAATTAACAAAGGGCAATGACTTTATAAAAATTGAAGCGAGAGCTACTGCACTTGTTTACTTCACTTCCCCTCAATGAGATCTATCTACCAATTAAATTTAAAGTTGATAGCTCTTTTAGATATCGAGTTGTTCTCCGGACTAAATTCATATATACAAATTAACAACGGACAATAACTCTAAAAATATGGAACACGAGTTATGGCTCCATGTTGCTTTGAACCACCATATGTACGATCAATGCCGACATCAGTCGACATCGGGAGTTTATTACGGATACACTACCTTAAGTTCATTCAAACATAATAATTACACAGATTGATTACTGGTAAACCTACCCAAAACTTCCGATAACATCAAGTGTGATATTCAAGGAGACCTCCGATAAACACTAATAATTTTAACACTCCTTTTATTTATACTGTTAACAGCATTGTTATTTCAAACAATCTTTTGAATTGTAATGCATTTTTAATCAATTAAAAACTTAAGTATTTGGAGGGTGCCTTGTTTGTTGACATCCCTTATGTGTAAACCTTTACAAAAAATGTATAATACTAACCAATTGGCTTATAATGTCTGATATGAACTGGGGTTAAATGAAATATGCTTACTTTTTATATAATTTGTCATATAATCACCATTCCATTAGTCAGTTTGTTGAAACAAACACAATATGCAGAATATGCTGAAACAAACACAATATGCAGAATATGCAATAAAGCTGATCATATACCAATCCACTGACATATAAATCAAAACCATGTTTGTTACTTGCCAATTTTGACCAAGAATCTGAGAGTTGTTCTTTCTTGTCAAGTTGACTTGAACTTGAAGACTTTTTATTCCGAGATACACTTTCACTTGTGCTATTTACACTCATTGTTTATACATAAAAAACAACATTTGCCACGGTTGTTGAGTACACACATGTGATAAATCCATAAATATCATACGATGTTCTTCATTATTTTTATTGTTATTTGCAATAATCACTGAAATTTGTAATGCCATTTTCATATTGTCCGCCATGTTGGAATATTGACATCACAACACTGATGTCTTGATGAGTAATGTGTTTACCTGTATCTATTTTTAGATCTGTTGCAAGAACATGGGCTATTATTAGCGGCTGAAGGCTTTATAGACTTAAAACCATTTACAATTTTGTTTCAGCGATCGGCTAATTGTATTAAATCTTTAGAAAAGAATGAAATAAAAATAAATTTCCCGAAAGTAACTTTTATTTTATCCGATCTACATTTTTTATTCCCTAAATCCGGTCATGTACCGTACATGTATTACTATACACATCCATCAAATACGTTTTTGCCCATAAAATAAATAGCTCCTATAATTATTTTATCAATATCATCTCATTTTATAATTGGTTTTGACCATGCAAACACAGTACTTGTCAGGTGTCCAGATTTAAGTACTGTCCGGGTTTATGCCCCGTATTTTGGAGAAAGACTTCAATGCATAAGCGAAAGAACTCACAAAATTATACCGCTATATTTAACACCATAATTATAATTGTCAATTTCAAAAATCTTACCATGTTATTTGTAAATTTGTAGTTTATTCCCACTTTCGACTCTAACAATGGCGACCGGCTCCCAAACTGAACGAAACGATGACGTAACTAGATGACGTAACAGGAGTGCGCATGCGCAATGTCATCGTGTGTATAAAACCGAATCTGCGAAAAATGGTCGAAATGTAAAATGATGATACACACGCCGAAAAATGCTAGGAATCGGACGACAAGTGGGACTCTTCGATTTGACAAGTTTTTTACATGTTTTGTGAAAAAATAATTATTTTGAAGCATATTTACTCTGTTGACAAGTGAGGACGTCCTCACTTGGTCAACGAGTCCTCATTCGTTGCTGTGTATCCTGATGGATGTCCTCATTTTACCGTGCATACAAGAGCACACATACACACACACGCACACACACACACACACACACACACACACACACACACACACACACACACACACACACACACACACACACACACACACACACACACACACACACACACACACACACACACACACACACACACACACACACACACACACACACACATGCAGCATCTTGACGTATACAGCTTATGGTAAGCTGTATTCGGTGTAATCTGTATACGGTTTTATAGCCAACATATACAGCTCACGCGTAAGCTGTATACGGCGTGAGCTGTGTACGGTCTAACAGTGCCCTAGATAAAAAAAATAGTAATATGGTACTGGTACTCCCTTAATTTAAAAATAAATGTTATTTACACCAGCACATATAAAACTGTGAAAACAATGTATATTTTAAATTGTTTAGAAATGCATACTAGGGTAAATTATAAATAACAAATTGCTTTTTCAATTAATATGTACTATATTTCCATTAATATATTGTTATATACTTATGTTCAAACTAAATATATGCTGGAACAAAGTCATTCACACTTTTTTTTTCTCAGTACACCCATTTTTTTTTTTTTTAATGAGTATTTGTTGCGAATAGTAAATGTGTATTTACTCTAAAACTCCTCTTAACTTGAGCACTGAAATGTATAGTGTTTTTAACAAGCATACATGCAATGTCTGATTATATTCACAAAGGATGTGCGTAAACTCGTAATAAAATGTTATTGTAAATCACGACATCTTTTGGACATTTAGGTAAGTCACTTTCAAATGAGTTCAAATGAATTCATGTATGTACCAGATATATAACAATGTCTGCATTGAACAAACACTTCACACGCAAAGTATGCGTATTGCGTGTTGATGGACATTTATTAACATGATTCTAATAACTCTGTTCAAACCTTCAAATAGTTTCAGTATTATTGTCCGGATGATAGAAATATAATATAGTTAAGTATGAAGTAAAAATTACGATTGCTATAATAATACATTGATTGTGTAATTAGCACATAGATGATATTTCTTGGTTTTGGTAGAATATCGATTTTAATACGAGTGATCATATAAATGTATATTTTTGCGAGTGGCCGAGCCACGAGTGTAAAAACAGTTTTTCTATAATCACGAGTGAATCAAAATTTGATATCCTATCGAAACCAACACATTTTCTTTTTATTGTATACTTAAAAATTGTAATCTTAGTATTTTCAGACTTCCCGATGTAAACGTGTCATTATCAAAGTGACTATTTTCACTCTTTTATAAAAGCAAACTACAAATTTTATGTTTACTATTTTAAAATAGCACATTACCAATTTTATTTCACTGTAATTTCCCAATTAACACATGGAAAGCATACAATAAATACGGAATTGAAGGGGCAAAACAGAACAGCGACGCCCAGAAATCTTCTATGGAAATTGGCAACATTTCTTACACAAATGAATGCATATACGTGACGGTTTTCTGTTCATTCGTCTAACAATATATCACCGACATTACTTAAATAGGTGTTAATTGCCTCTCTAATGGATACACAACGTACGTATCGAACGAACTACAGCTCGCAGCACCTTTAAAAGAGAGTGTTGTGATGCTAAATACACTTTGAACATTTGATTTAGATTAGATTGCATCGAATATCTTATGCATTGAACTAATATGAAAACGACATCAAATATTTCAATATAGCAAATAGGTAGCGACTAAAAGTGTATAATTTAAATTACGCACCAAATGTATAGTCTACATAGTTTGGACTTCACTTATTAACATTACCAACATTTATGTATGATTCATTCCATTTGAACATTCGTGGAAATTATTTCTTAAAACAGAACGCATTGACTGTTAAGACTACATTCTTAGCATAGGTAGCAAAAAAATAAAAGCAGATATATGTAATATGAATGTATGTAAAGTCCATTATATGTCAACATGATATAAATGTCAAGTTTTGAATTCGGACCAATCCAGTTGATTTGTGTTTATATTAGATAAGCATAATTATTTAAGTAAAATAATTTGTATAACATTTTTATAATATATTTTATCATATCTTATATAATATACTTATTTTCATAGTTCAAATTTGAACATTTATATATTCACACAGATTCCTGTAATTTCAATTAAAGGTGAAGTTTCACAGTTTTTGGCTGTGAGAAATATTTTTCTATAACTGACGGTCTTTCCTGTTCCATACTACAACTATCGTTAATATTTATAGGCTCGAAAGCATGTTGCATGTGCAAAGTTAAAACTTTTCGAATATATGTTATTTGTCGAGACAAAAATTGCTACATGCCCTATAAATTGTGTAAGCAAACAAATCGTCATATGAACAAAATTATGTTTTGCAACCAAAACAGCGTAACAATCAATAGTTTTGTCAGATTCTACAAATTCCAGGTTTAAAATTCCATCTTAGAGAAGAAAAAAATCCAACACCAGACTGTGTAACTGTTCCATTAAATGACGATAACCATTTTAATAATGTTCGTTTCCTTAATATGAATATTAATGTTATTTTCATGACGTGTGCAGATTATTCAAATGTGCATTCATGCATTTAAAACAATGCAGCAGACTGTTTTGCGTCAGACAGGTTGTCTGAATGTACATATTATTAGATAATTTGTAGTTTTTAACAGTTAGTGCATATAACATTGCAGTTTGTTCGTAATCTACATTGCTGAAGTGTCTATAATTGAGAGTTGCAGAACCAGAAAACATAGTGCACAAAGTTATTTCCGAGTAATATGAGAGGATTTTTCGCCTAGCAGAACGAACTAACGTTAAGTACGAACACATTTAGACTTCGTGACCACAAACGTTTCTCTGTTAAACACATTCGTTAACGGATGTAGTTGTACCGCAAAAGTCTAGTAATTCAAATGGAAAAGCTCAAATACACAGATACCAGAAAACATAAAAATTCGCATATATGCGTGCCAGCGTTGTGCATACACAAGTATAGAAACATGTTTGGAGTACATTATTCAATAATACATTAAAATTAATAATTCGCAAATCAATGACACTCATTAAGCACACATCTGTTTATACAAAACAAACAACACAATACAAAGAAATACATAAAACAATATCCATTTAAATAGCATGTCCCTTACAACAAATGCTTGGATGTAGCTTAAACTACACGAACAGGTGCATACTAATAATTAAACAGCACTTCTAATCCGATTGAGTTTAATAATTAATCAATGCATGCAACTACAAGTACAATATTTTGAAACAACAATCCTCTTTTATTATACGTGTTTTTCGAATAAGTACAGACCAAGCCATCAGTTGGCAGATTATACATTGTCACGTTGCAGAGTTCAATAGATTCAAACTAAACCAAGCCATCACTTAGCAGATTATACATTGTCACGTTGCAAATTTCAATATATTCAAACTAAACCAAGCCATCAGTTGGCAGATTTACATTGTCATGTTGCAGATTTCAATAGACTCAAACTAAACCAAGCATTCAGTTGGCAGATTATACATTGTCACGTTGCAGATTTCAATAGATTCAACTAAAAAAATCCATCGGTTGGCAGATTATACATTGTCACGTTGCAGATTTCAATAGATTCAAACTAAATCATGCCATCGGTTGGCAGATTGTGCATTGTCACGTTGCAGATTTCAATAGATTTAAACTAAGCAAAACACAATCTTGTTATATGCCTTCAATTCTGCTAGTTGATGACTACAAACTTATTTCGTAGATGTATGTTCTTATTGTCCACGACATGTGTATGTTACAGCGATGTGCAACAAACCTAAAAAAATCGTTATTAAAAAACAACTTTCTCATCGATATGCACTCTTTTGTAGTTGAGGTTGCACATGGTCCAAAAGCCGATGTGTGTAGAGTTGTGCAATGTTATACTTAGCATACATCGATACTGAGCAAACATACACAAGTAACAATGTACACCGATGTTTAATGTACCACTAGCAATGGACCAATACGGAAAATTAAATATATGACAATAAAGTAATTAAATAATATTCATGTATTCATGAGTAAAGCATTATCACTAACAATTCTTCAACAACGTGCGTTGTCTACGATATGAATCATTTCTTGTATCACGTTTCATTTGTGTTACAATGATTATCATTCTCCACGAAGATTATACGTGTCACATCACTATTATACGTGTCACATCACTATTATACGTGTCACATCACTATTATACGTGTCACATCACTATAACATTTCTGAAATTCATTGCAAGTACTTCAGAAGACGATTACCATGCGTAAGAACGGAAATCCAAAAGAATTTCATAGTAAATGAAATTCCAAAGCAACGTATCTCACCAAAATGCTTGCATTAGCATTGAAAATCCCTTACCGCATTCTAAATAGAATACTTTATAAATTATGTGAGAAAAATGATATGTGAATTCAATAGCACTGTTGTGTTATAACCAGTGAATTTAATATTAAAATAAAAATAGGTATACGTTCATAAAACATATTAACACTTGTACACATATGCAAGTAATTGTGTTAATTGTTGGTGTGCAAATAGTTGTTGACAATATGACGAAAACAACATAGTGCTACAATGGCATATATTTTTTGTATCATACAAATGCAAATACTTTAATAGTTGATTTTAACATCATTATTACATAAACTATTGTGGCATGGAAATTACATGTATTATGATAACTGATGAATCATAACTACTCAACCTGAATAAAGTAAAAAGAACTTCGTACGCCTACGGAAAGCATACGATATGATTTTATTCAGATTGAATAACGACTATTATTCTGTTTTTTGCTTTTTCGTTGCCGGTGTGAATTTTAAAATGTGAGGTTGATGGTGATAAACCAGTAGTAAACTTGCCTAACGTGTGTTTTGTTTGTTTCTGGATATGTTGAAAACTACTGAACAGAAAAGAAATGATGTGTCAAAATGATAGGTAATTCATTTTATTTATGCATTGTTTTATTCGATAAACTTATATGTCCAGCTAGATTTACACACGATATTGAAAGTTGTGGATTTGCATTCCGAAAACAGCCTAATGCAGCCGAGTGTTTATTTCGACATAAAGTAGCCCGTTTACCAATGCTACTTGTAAAATTCAGTATGTATAAAATAGAAAGGTATTTAATAAAACTATGTATCATATGTTTCTGTAACTGACCAATTTTTGTATATAAACTGTGCACGTTTTCAGTGTACATAGTAAAGAATACATCCAGCTCTATATTGGCAACATCTATACTTGTATTGTTTCCCATAACGTACAGATTGCAATCCCATACAATTGATTAGCTGTACGTGCTTGACCTTCAATTATAATACGTTAATGAAATATCTTATAATATCAATGTGCTGCTGTTAGTTAAAAAGTTGTTCGAAATATTGACAACGAATGTACATTATTTGTTGATTTTATAATTATCACAACACATGTTTAGTTTGTTTTGTTTTATATACAGTTCATTGCAATCAAATTGGGAGAATTACTCGGCTATGAATATTTGTAAGTTCGCGAAAGGTCTATGATCTTCGATAGCAGTAGCTTATCAGGCTACATTGACCGAAGATTTTAGGGTCAAATGTAAAATGCCTGTTCTCAATGGAAAGGTAATAAATTGCACGTGGTTGTACTTGAAAAGCTCAACGAGCATATAAATCAAGTACCAATCGCTAATGTACATTCCATCCACATTTAAACACCAGCATATAATATATCATATACAAACTACTAATTATCAGCTGAAGTATACACACGTGAACACATGTATCAAATATGTTTAAATAAAGTGCAGTAGGCTAAGAATGAACAATAACGCAGCTTAGTTTTTCAATTTAAAAGTCAGCGTTGGTTCAGATATTAATAAACGTGATGCAAACTATGTATTCTTGAGAAATGTTGATGCATAAGCTAGGACTTGGCTATTTGGTATTTGAAATTATGTGTACCATTTAACTTGACCATAATCATATACCTGTGTAAGCATTTAATCCAAAATGTTCTAACAATGATATTTCTCACTTCATTGGTCTACAGGTAATTTATAAGATTGTGCCAGCTTCTGTTAACATTATCAAATAACCAGGCAACATCTTTATTGCATTCTAACATTAATTTTACGACGTGTTGAAATACACCACCGCGATTGTACTCCGGTAAAATGCAGGGAATTTGTTACAACGAAAACTGCTTATCCAAAAATGCACCCTAAAATTAACGCGTATCGTCTGTTATATTTTGCTATGATAGATATGTCTTCTGCAGATGTGGAGGCAGTAAAATAAGGTGCTAATTGTGCTCGCTCACTAATAAGTGGTGCAGATCTTTTGCACCCCAAGTGTTGATTTCTGTCTTCTGTTTCTGCGGTGCATATGATGGATACTATAAAGATTGTAAACGAGTTTGTTCTGCCAATGATGTGTATACACGAATGTTTCATGCTTATACAACTCGTGGTTTCAGAAAGATATATATGTCATTTTAAGGCCATGAGCATTTTGGCAAATTTAACATTGCTGTCATGTCCTGACCTGTATACTTTCCTAGCGAAATTGCGAAATACGAATATCGTTTACGCTTTATTAAGGCATATCTGCATGTACAATGCCTTTGGCCATATACATAAAGACAATCGTCAGATGGCGAAATAGCAAAACAGATACATTTATACAATTTTGAAAGCATACAAATATATTTAATTACATACAGATTTATGACAACATAAATGTGCTGAATGTTTGAGCTAGATATTGAGTTGAAATGGTTGTTAGCAAAGTACACACTGATAGTAGATAGTATATCCAATGTTACTAAGAAGCAACTAATTGTTTGCCTAGCACGTCTTAACATAGCAAAGTAGACAAATTAAGCACGTTTCCTTGCACTCTTGTATTTTCAAAATACGTAATTTTAACAAACCTATGAATATTACTCCATGCGCTATATATACCGTATTTTCGACTTAAATCGTAATACAAAGGACAACAAAGTAAGAAGTGAAATTCTGTTTCAACAACATTATAATTACAAAATTTGCACGGTCTATTACTTCTTTCTATATTATGGTATCGTCCGGTTTCAGTTTCTAAGGAATGAACTGATAATCTAAATTTTGTCAATGCAATTGTCTGTTTATTAGTATCAATAATATCATGATAGTTATCGTATTTAAAAATGGATTTAAATTGTCTATAGTATTCCAATTTATTTTGTGAATTTATAGAATCGGACCAAAACTGGATATAATAATCATGAATCCTTTGTTTTAATACAGGCAATTAATATAGATTATTATCAAACGTATTCCATAAATAACCGTACCCCAATGTCTCAATTGTATTTTTAACAGCTTTAGCCCAGTTGTATTTTGTATTACATGAATCAAAATATATATTTGTTACCAACTCATCAAATAATTTCATTGTTAATGTGTTTGTGCTGTTAATAATTTTGTTCCAGTATTTTAGTGACCTTTCTCTGGCAATTACATACAGTGGAAATCTTCCTAATTCACCAAAAACTTCTGCCGAAGACGTTTGATTTTGAACTCCTAGAATTAACTTGTAAAACTTTAAAATCATAAATACCCCAAATCTCACTTCCGTACAAAATTATCGATATCACATTCAAGTCAAACAATAATAATTTAGTTTTAATATCAAAATATATTATAGTAAACAACACAATAAGTGAGTGATATGCTTTGTTGGCTTGTTCATTTAGTGTTTTTACAGCATTAGCTAGACGTCCATTATAGGTAAATCTAATTCCAAGGTAGCAAAAACTATCTAGAACTTCTACTATTCATTATTTATAGGCGAGATAAAATTACTACGTGTTGTACGTTTTTCAAAAATACATATTTTTATTTTGGCTACATTAATCTTAAGACCCCATTTGCATGAAAAATTATTAATACAATCAAGTTGGGCCTGTAGACTACTAGGATTTGTTGTGAATATAGCAATGTCATCTGCAAAAAAGGAAGCATATAAAGTGACAAGTGTTCAATATCTGTATCCGTACATTCAGACATATCAATATAAGTTTTAATATCATTTATAAATAATATGAACAATAGAGGTGAAAGACACTCTCCTTGTTTAACACCAAGGGTTACTTCAGAAAGCTCAAAGTAGGACAAATGAACATTATCTTTTATACAATCTTTAACATTGGAGTACACAGATTTAAGCATGGATAACATTTTACTACTTATTTGTGACTGGGCCAATTTAATCTATAAGACATCATGTATTACCGTATCGAAAGCTTTTTCATAACCAATGAATGTACAATATGATTTTAAATTGCTTTTAAGCATTTTCTGAATAACGGTATGAAGTATAAAAATACAACCAATTGTGCTTCGATTATCTCTAAATCCATATTGAACATCGTTTGACATCTGATTATCTTCACACCATCTATTTAGTCTGTTCCTCAAAACTAGTGAACAGATTTTAGCCATAATATTAATCAGAGTAATACTTCTATAGTTTGAAGGATTAGACTTATCACCTTTCTTGCATATGGGAACAATATCCCCTTTTGTGCTTTCTTCTCGGTACATACCGGAATCCAAAATATGGTTAAAAATGGTCATTAAGTAAGGCGATATAAAATATTTAGCCTCAATGAAGAAATCAGTAACATTTCCCGTAGTGTCAAAGCTTTTGTATCTTGACATATTTCCAATAGTTTTACAAATTTCTTCAACCGTAAATTACAATCTAAAATTTCAATATCAATATTCTGGCTCAAAAAGTTATCATCAAAGTCCTCTCGAAAACTACTGCCATTCGGATGATTTGACAAAGTCCAAAAGTGATTAGCAAAATCTTCCAGTGTATCATCATTTGAAATCTTGTTTTCTTTTATTATTATTATTTTTTAATATATTACCAAAATTTACGGGAACCGTTTTTACTAAGAGCAGCTAGTTTATGTTTCGCGTTCTGAAAAATAATAGCCTTGCCTTGCGTTTACAAGAATTGAAATTACGTCAGGCATTTATAAAATTAATTCTATGTTCTTTACAATTACTGTTTTTATACGTTCTTTTGCATTGAACAAAAAATCGTTTTATTCTTCCTAGGCGATTTTCTACAACGTTGCGTGTGCTGTTGTATCGTCGACTTATGAGCTTCGCCGTAAACTTTAGAAGACAAATAAAAAAAGTTACATGACAATTTTTTATTTACATACGCATTAACATCAATAGACACATTAATGTTTTTGTTTCTAATGCATCAAATAATTTTTTACTTTTCTGCAACATACCTAATATAATTATTTTTATAGTTTTATGTTCACTATCATCCCATACAATTTTAATCTTATTATTGTTATTACTATTATTATTATTATTATTATTATTATTATTATTATTATTATTATTATTATTATTATTATTATTATTATATTATTAATATTATTAGTAGTAGTATTGTTATTATCAGTATCATTATCATCATCCTCATCATTATCGAAATATTTAATTGAAATTAAATCAGAAAATTCAGTAAGGTCATGCACCTTTAAAGATTTAAACCATGCAAATATCTCATAACTACAAATCACATAATCCAACACCCTAGTTGCGAATGTATTTCTACTCAGATTAAAGCATGTACACATATTTTCCCGGTTCAATACGTCCGTTAAGAATACGGAGACTTTTTTCCTTAGAACTGACCATAATATCGTCCAAACGTGTTCGATATTAAATCGCTAACTGTAATTTATCAATATCAAATGAAGTCACTGGCATTTGAACATATATATCAAGATTAATATTCTTAATAATGTCTGATCCTTGACCCGTTCGTGCATTTCAATCGCCGGTCCAAATTACATCACCGAGAAGCCCCTGTTTTGTTGTTGTTATTGTTGTTGTTTTTGTTTTTGTTTTTATTTTGGTAGAAAATTTCTAATATACTTGATTACGAAAACGCGTGACAAACTCAGAGGAAGACTGACAACGTATTACCGGAGGACGATAGCTTTATTAGGTGATTGAATCATTGTTTTCATTAATTACATAATTATCAATAAACGACAAAATAACCCGAGAAAAAAGCTATTGGGGTTGATAATAGTCGTCTTGTAGTAATAGACAATTATTATTATAATATTATTATGCAAGGTAGCTTTTAAGTAAATATAGATTTAAATGCATATAGATAATTTGTTACTTAATTACCCTCGGCACGTTACTCTAGCAACCCACTTCTGACCACTCCTACATTTCTGCTGACTGCAGTTCACGTCTACCGTTCCTTCTTTGAAACGTGTTACTGAAGCTATTAGCAGAAATATTAACAATGACATCCGACGTAACCTTCCCCATTGGATAACTGCGATACAAATGGACGCTAATGACTATACATTACGGCATTTATGCTAAGGATACAATAGGAACCCGTTTATGTTTAGCAAATAATGGGAAGAGCCGAAAATACCTCTTTGTTCGTGTCTCTCTTATTTATTGTGTATTGCGTGTTTTGTGAATTGCAATATTTCAATAATAATTATGTGTATAATAATATGTGTTAGACAATGTTGTTATCATAATGAACAGCATTCTCAATAAGTACTAGCTCACATAGTATACATTGCAACTGCAATATCAATGGGTTCTGATGCAGTACTGGTGGCAATTACTATATACATAATATTATATACTAAAGACATCCGTTTATCTGACAATGACAAGTAAAGGACGGTTTGGTGATTAGTTATCAATTAATGGAAGAACAATATTCAGCAATTTTCCATAAAATACGTTTTCTATGTTTAAACACGTCCTATCACGACTTAATAAGATACGTTTTATATGACATTGATAAACACATCCCATCTAATTCCTGTTTATGTTTAGTCTGTTTAGTTTGTGTCAATTAGTAATAAACACTATAAAATCTAAAGGGTTTAACGACGCAATGCGAATTTGAACTTAGCTAGGTTTGGCACAAACTCAGTAAGTGCAGTTGGGTTATAAATTTGTCAAGATATCCCGAATTAATTATTTTACCTCGGGTTAAGGACAAAACAACTTTCTTTTCTTTTGTGTCTGTAGCACACATAACCGTAGGCATCGATGGAACCCACGTTCACTCAAATACGCTATGCTTCTTGATCAGACCGTGGGAGATTAGGCTAGCAAATCTTTGTACTCATGAATAATTAATGAGACATTTCATTGGTTCAGTGTCCAAGTCTGCCAGGAAAGTTCAACCAATGAAACGACGCGTTATTAAAACAGTTACAGTAGGGGTGTTTGCTTTTGTCATATTTACCATTATCCTGCACGTGGTTCATGAAGTCGTTAGAAAATGTGCAGTAAACCGACAAGATAGAAGTTGAATAATTCGCCAGAAGGTGGCTCATCAATATTCATGAAAACTAACTTTTGACAGCCAATTCTCCCACGGTATATAATGAAGTGGTAACGGAATATATACCATGGGTTCCGACGATGAACCGTACCGTTCGTACGTGTAGCCCCTTTGAGTGGAAACTGATTATGTTGATTAAGAAAGGACTTCATAAAACAACAACAATACGAACGAACTTGAAGAAGATATTACATTTTTATTTTACAGACTTTTTCCCGGCAAACATTCGGAAACGGACGTCCATAACATTATGAACTTTATATAGCACTCGGAATTTAACTGTTCTGTGCATGACTGTTTAACAAACATGTTTGCTATTGTTTAGACAATTAAATTAAATACAATCGTCCCTTGTCCGGTTGTCCGACTAATCATGTCTGCCTTTAATTAGTTATTTTTTTGTATTATTTGGATTTCAGATATATATTTCGAGTGCGTCTTTAGGCAGGTTAATAGGTTAAAACTGTCCATTTTGTATTTGCCTTGAAAAGCTTTAACGTGTACACACTTGAAAATCTAAGTTGAAATTTATTGACTGAAATATGGAGCCTTCAGATTGGTATTGAAATCAACTTGCACATTAAACGTGTACGCATGCCTATAGTGTTGCCATGAGTTGATAAAACGTATGACATTTTTTTTGCTGTTAACCACAGAGATAGGCGCGGTATTTCTTCAAAGATTTGTAATAAGTGTCGATGCCAATAAAGTTATATCACAATTGTGGGGTTGTATTTCAAATATATCAAAATCGAAGCTATTATCTTGAAGTTACTACACTATATATACAATATATATATAATAAACAATATATAAAGGTTAATATATTGTCAGCGGTAGCTGAGCTTTTTGCTATTTTCTACTTTGGCCGTTAACTGTTTCCCTTTTCTCTATAGAATCTAATGTCTTTCTCATACATGAAATTAAAATAATATGGACTCTGATAAACAGTGAACTAACTCTAAAGTATTATGCCTAAGTTCTTTGAAGACTAACAGGAAAACGTAAACTCAACACATTTCTATATAAATTCTAATAAGTCAACAAATGCAACAATTTCTCATAAAATTCACAAATAATACAGTTCCAAAGATGACATAAGTATTTGCACAACTCTCCTAAAAATATTCTTTATAAATTTTATATGAGCTATTATATGTCTTAATGTATATGTTAAGTCTTATTTTTACTGATAAATTATGTTGTATATGAATTTAGAATAATAAAATAGAAAAGGTCTCACACCTATGAAGACAAAGTTAAGAGTCCTTGAATGAGAAATTTCAGTGCCTTTTATACTTTCCAGAAGCGCACATATAACTTTGTGCAATAATAAAGTTAAAGCGCACATCAAGAAATGCGCACAAACAGCGCACAAGTAGCGCTCACATAACTCACAGAAGCGCACAATAAATTTGAGCGTCTTAACACAGTAAATGTCACTCGCCTTAAACAGAGATTTTGTCATAAACACGAATTAAAACAATAATCAAATTTATAGCAGTTTAGTAAATTACACAATTATAAAGATGACTGTTACCTTTAAATCAAATATTAATGAAGGAATATGTAGTAATAAGCGATTATTTCGGAATAACTATACAGTCAAAATCATGTAGTCATAGTAAACTACCCACAATGCACTTGTATAAGGTCAAAAGTTCAACTTCCTGTTTATCCAAGATGGCGGACGTTTTTTTACCATGTTAGACTATTCAAGGATTTAACAATTAATTAAGAAGTGGCAAAGGTAACTATTGGTTGTAATCATATCTGCATACAATATAGCATCTAATTAATCCATTGAATAACAGTGATATTCATATTAAATAATGAAAATGCTAACAAATAAAAGGAACAGTGTACACATGTTTACATTTACGAACTGGGGCATGACATTACCCCTCCTTCAGTTTTAAAGAACCTCCTTTAAATAATCAAGTACTCCTTTAAATAATCAAGTTTAACATCTGGGTCGAAACTCTCTTATAAGTACAACATCAATAAGCATTTAAACACCAAAAATGGCACAACTCGTTGTTCATTGTGATTCCTAAAATTTACATTTTAACAATCAATGATATCTCAATACTGTTAAAATCTTAAAAACAACAAATCCTATGTACAACAACAAATTATTTGAAATCAGATAATCCCATTTGAACAATAATGAAGGTTTAAATATTTTAAATAATGAATAGTTCTGGATTATGCATACATACAAATAATTTAGAACAATGTGCTAATTTTGCACAATGTGCTGTTTTAAATAATAACAAAGTCACTCACAAAACAAAACGTTACAACACTGAATATCTTCCGTTCAAATGTGCACACTTAATATCATTAAATGAATATGTGACACTCATGCAAATGACTCGATTAATTGAAATTCCGTTACTATCCAAGCATGTAACAATATTTCAGTAAATGTAGCTTTAAAGCCTTGAGACACAAATTTTACAAGGGGTAATTTAATTTAGAAGTAATTACAATATTTCACTTAAATTGACATTACTGAAAAGCCAATACATAAAACCTAATACATTCTTCTGTTCACAAATCTCCTGTATTGTTGATTGTCTTTGTCGTGTCTGTCTCTTGTGTCGGTCGTAGGTCGTAGTGGAGATCTGTCGAGGTGTTGGTGGTAACGGGTGCTGGACGTTTGGGCTGTAAAGTTGACAGGATTAGGATTGCTGTAGTGGCAGGAGTCTTGACGAAGAGATGACAGAAAATGTTTCAGGTTGGGTGGTTGTATGTTGTGTCCGTAGGGTGTCGGTGAGTTGTGTCATGCTTCTTGTGAATTCGAAGTTGAACTGAGACTGTTTGTTTAGATCGGAGTGGTGAAATCTGTCGACAGTTGTGGAGTGTTGCTGATCAGCTGAGCAGGGGAGGTTGACTGCAGGAATGGAGATGGCGGAAAGTTACTGATCGGGCTGCGTTCTGGGAGAGCAGACTGCATGGCTTGAGACAGGATGTCAGGCTTCTTGGCAATGGACAGCCCATGGCGATGGCTTTCTTCTGCAGAGAGAGCAACAACATCCCTATCTGTGATGGTGTAAGGAGAAGGATTGGAGACGAGAAAGTCAGCACTGTCTGGACATTCTTCTCTTGAAGAACCAGCCGGTGACGGGGAAAATTGTGGACGTGCTTGTCCAGTTCTTCACGTTTGAAACAGCGGAAGAGACACAGACGACAATAGAAGGGGGCTTGATCTAGATTCATGTGCTCCTTGAGGAAGTGACTTTAGACTCTGTACTTGGCCTCAATGTAGATCTTGTCCAGCCGGTGAAAATACTTAAGGCACTGGTAGGCACGACGCCGTTGACCACTGACAGAGTACGAAGATGCAGACATGATGATGATAATGAGATGAAATTTTGCAACTTAAACGAAATATAAACACTTTGTTACTCCGCTTCTATTACTTTAATAACAAAGTACATTTACACTGAATTACTGTTCTTCGCTTGTTTCTTCAAACTGTAATTTCTTTAACTTCTAATAATTCTGTCGGGCAAAACTGTAAAAACTGTTCTCTCAAAGATTTGCATTTTTAACCCACAATTACACTGAAATACACTGCTGTGCTTGCTTGTAAAACCGTCATTTCCTTAACCTCTGATAAATGTATCAGACCAAAAACCCGTTCATTCTAAACCTATGCATTTTATCTCTCAGTTATTCTGAATTACACCGATGTGTTTGCTTCCTTAACTTCTGATAATTTCGTCAGACAAAAATACCCGTTCTTTATTTCAATAACTTTGCATTTTAAATCTCGATTCCCGGTTCATAGCCCATCACACTTGTTGATTCACTCCCAACCATATTTAAGGTCAATCCTTCTCTATGCTAGGCCTAAAATACCCGTTTTATAGACTTTTAAACAATCCTCTGACATATATACTAGAAGTTAATCAGCAAGTACACTATAAATCCCTTTTTCCTATTATGACAGCAAAACACCAGCACTGTTTCATTACAAATCCATTCACTTTACATGTTTTATAAACTCATCGTAATTAATAAATTGTTCTGTTGTGCAAATACTTTTACATTGTTTCTGCGTACACATCATAACACATATATTAGTTTACAACAAATTCCTACACACATTCAACACGTAATGTAGAAACATCCGCACACTCTTGGCGACCCACATGTACACAATTTTATAAAAATCACAACTTTTACATAGAAATAATAATATATCAACAACACAGCAATAAATGTCATTTAGTTCACTTAGTGCAACTTTTGTTTTTCCTTCTGTATCCATCTTGGCACATGCACACCTTCATATGGCTTCAATTTATTATGATGAACACTTTTCTCATGTCCTTGCTTGTCTAATTGCAACTTGAGATTTACATCTGAAAATTTCTGTCTGAATTCACGGCCTATGGTGAGCAGGTTTGGTGTTAACGTCGTGGACTCGTTCGGTGTGGCTCGGTAAGCACCGGCCAGGCATCCTAGATTCTTGTCCCATTGGTCCTGTTCATCACAGAGGTAAGCTTTGATCATTCGCACCAAGGTCTTGTTAAAACGCTCTGTCTGGCCAGTGCACTGTGGAATTCTTGGACTGGTCCTTATCTTCCTTACTTCAAGCATGCGGCACAGCTCTTTGAAGACCTTGCTCTCGTAGTTACGACCTTGATTGCTAAGGATGAATAGTGGACAGCCCCATCTAGAAATGAATTCGTTGAGAATACATGACGCACATGTCTCAGCAGTTTGGTCAGGCACAGCTATTACTTCTACGTATTTGCTGAAAAGGTCAGTCAGTACCAAAATGTATCTGTTCCCGCGTTCTGTGAGTGGCAGTGGACCAAGATAATCTGTAGCGAGAACATCAAATGGAGCGCCAGTCGTAATGGTACACATCGGTACTCTTGGAGTCTTCATTGGCTTTTTATTTGCAGCACATGTTTCGCATCTTTTTACGTGCAGAATGACATCAGTCTTTAAAAAAACCCTGCCGGATCTTCTCTAAGGTCTTCTTAACACCTAAATGACCTTAAATAATATAATCGTGATGCTCAAAAAGAACATCAGCTTTCATAACAGATGGAACAATGAATTACAAGTGCTCATCTGTTTGGTTCTGTTTAAAGAATTTCTTAAGAAGTATCCCATCTCGAACAAACAAAACATCCCAGAGAACCCAATAGTGACGGGAAGTTGGGCTGAAAGCTAATACATCATTACAACTAGGCCTTTTGTTTTCCATTTTTGCAGTTAGAACACAGCTAATATCAGGGTCAAGAGATTGCAACTTCTTGAGGTCCTCTAATGACTTATTACAAGCCCTTGGTACAAAATGTTGAGTTTGAGTTTAAAGTCCTGAAGTTCCTGGCTTTTCTTCACACTGTTTTGTAGACCTTATTGGTTCAGCGTTGTCACTTTGTTGTTCACTAATAGAAACGCCAGCTGTAATGATATTATTGAAGATGTCTTCATGGACCATGTCTTGTGCTATTTTTGTACATTTCTTATATGGACCGCACTTAAGAGGTTCGTTCATGTCTTCTAAATTACAGTCGCAGTCTCTCGGGTTTCTGCATCTTGACAGTGCATCGCAGTGAACTTTCTTGCGTCCTGGTCTGTATTAAACTAAAAAATCATAATGTGACAAAATTTCAATCCATCTTGCGATTTTACCTTTGGGCTCCTTGAGCTTGAAAAGCCACTTTTATGCTTGATGGTCACTTCTTACAACAAATTTCCTGCCTAACAAGTATTGTCGAAACTATTGAACAAAATAACGAATTGCCAGAAGTATTTTTCAGTCACAGAATAGTTTATTTCATTCTTGTTTAGAGCCCTGCTCGCATATGCTATTACACGTTCGCAGCCTTCCTGGGCTTGATGAAGTACAGCTCCAATGCCAACACCACTAGCGTCAACGTCCAAGCAAAATTCTCCGTCTTGAAGTGGATATCCCATTATAATTGGACTAATCACAATTTTCTTGAGATCTACAAAAACTTCTGACATTCATCACTCCAATTAAATGCCCTATCTTTCTTTGTAAGATCAACCATTGGTCGTACTACTTTGGCAAAGTCTTTAACAAATCTTCTGTAATATGAACCCATGGCCACAAGCTGTCTGACTTCTTTGACGTTAGTCGGCACAGGCCATTGAAGTATCTGCGCGAGGTTAGGCTTTATCCCTTCGTTAGACACCACGGGTCCTAAAAACACAACTTCTTCTTGTAATATCTCACATTTTTCGGGCTTCAACTTCTAACCGGCGGCTTCTATTCTCTCTAAAACTTCATAAACTCGGGTAATTTACAGACTAGAATCTGATCCAAACACGATAACATCGTCAAAGTAAATGAGGCATCTTTCCCATTGTAAGCCTTGAAAAGCAAGCTCCATTGTCCTATGAAAGGTTGAACAAGCATTGTTAAGTCCAAACGGCATTCTCAGCATTTCAAAATGTCCATATTTACACACAAATGCACTTTTTGGTATATCCTCTTCTTTGAGTGGAATTTGAAAGTAACCACTGGTTAAGTCAAATATGCTAAAAACGGTCCAGCAACAGCATCTAGGCAATCTTGCACTCGAGGCAAAGGAAATCCATCTGGCTTTACAAGGGCATTAACTCTTCTATAATCTATGCAGGTGACCTGCCCATCTTTCTTCATAACCAACAAAATTGGACTCGCCCATGGTGAGGTGCTCTTTCTTATTACAACCTTTGCTAGTAATTCCTTTATTGCTTTTTCTCTGCGTCTGCATATGCCATTGGCATTCTTCTTGGAGCTTGTTTTACTGGTGGTGCATCACCTGTATTGATGGGATGCTCTGTTAAAATTGTCAGACCTAGGTCAAGGTCATTTTAGGTAAAACTGTTTTGAAATCTAATTAGCAGTTTTGCTATGACTTCCTTTTCTTGTTGATTGCAGTTTTTTTTACCGCTGTTTGATACAATTTGTGTAAGTGTTCCGGAATGTCTGTATTTTCCAGTGATACATCATTTTTCAGCTGATCGAGCTTCAGCTCAGATTTGTTACTGATAGTAACTCTGCGTACTGATGAATTATTGTTTTCTTCTTCAGCATGTTCTTTACATTTAAGTGTGCCCTTGATACAATCATTTTTTTCAGCTTGGCCTAAAATTGCATCTTGATTTATATCAACACTAGATGGAAAAGGTTTTAATAATCTCATCTTGCTTGTTGGGCTTATGATAATATCAACCAATACTGAGGCCATCTGCAATGGATATGATTCACAAAAATGTTGTGTAGGTTCTATAATGTATTCTGTATTTTCAGACACGTCATCAGATTTTTTGCGCTCAATAAACACCATCAATGATAGCTTCACTGAGAGCTGGTATAATGAAATGGTCAACTTCTGTCACTTTTCAAACATTGTTTTTCATTCCAATTTGAATGCATGGGATATTTCCACCTTTTAAAACTATAATTCATTTTGATATTAACACATCGGCTGGACCTCCATCGTCATTTTGCAAAATGAATATTCCTAACAAAACGTCGTCTTCAATTTCAGCAACTATAAATTCTTTATAAATTGAAACAGATTCTTATTGAATATTAAAAAATTATTTTCCATGCTCTTTAAAAGGGAGTCCACTTGCACCTGTTAAACAATTGATTGGTTTAGTTTGGGCCTACTTTCAGGATTCAATTTGTTGTAGACTCTCTCTGAAATGATAGTTCTTGTTGCTCCAGTATCTGTTGTTATAATGACTGGCACATCTTCAATCTTCCCTTTGATGTAGACACCACTGCTAAATGTTCTTTTGCGCCGTACGATTTCTTCTGCAACAGCTTTCGAGTCGTCTAGGCCAGTTATGCTTGCCAGAACCTCCCCTCGGCCAATCGGCTTGGTCCTTTCAGGTTTAAAGGCTGGTTATCACATGATTCCTTTCTTGGAACAGAGTTGTTTGGAAACCTGGAAATCATCAATGGACAATCTCTAGCAAAATGGTTTTCTTGGTTGCATGAAAAGCACTTAATTGTCTTTGGTTTTGTCTTTAAATTGTTTTCGAAAGTCTGTTGTTGTATTTGAGCTTGAGTTAATTCATTTAATTTCTCTAGCACTTGTTGCAATACATCTTTCTCTTTGCTTTGTGTGATGTCGTCTGAGATTTTGCTCTCAATGGTGCAGTTGCCTTTGTTTTCACTTTTGAACTTTCCGTGCTGGCTCTTATTAGGGACACGATATGCGAGTTGAATTACGTCTTCATTATCTGATTCAATCATTTCGTCATCAGACATTGTTTCATGTTCTGATCTTGTAGATCCAGTTCTGCGAACAAATTTTCTCTTCCTGTCTTCATGAAATTGATGTCTTCTTCTGGTTTGTATATAATTCACCACGTGGTATACTACCTCATCAATGTCCTCAGGCTATTTAATGAACTCAATTTTTGAAAGCACTTTTTCATCTCGTA
The DNA here is from genome assembly GCA_027627225.1 of Congeria kusceri. Taxonomy (NCBI): domain Eukaryota; kingdom Metazoa; phylum Mollusca; class Bivalvia; order Myida; family Dreissenidae; genus Congeria; species Congeria kusceri. Next base: position 56,409,104 of record CM051034.1, read on the forward strand.
GACCATCCAGGAATCTTCTCACTAAATCTTCTTGACGTGTCTGTAATCCCTTCTTGTGTGAGCTTTGTCATATAGACGTTTTCATTCTGCTGCATATTCTTCAGCTGTTTCGCCAACTTCCTGGTGGTCTCGTTTGCTGAATGTAACAGCAAATGTTTTTGGAGTTTCTATGACCCTAAATCTATTGTTTATTTCAGTTACTAGGTCTCCATTGTTTCTTAGAACTTCACGATTCAGTTGTGTGAATACAAACTCACCAGCGCTGCCTTGCAATTTTGGCAATAAGTGGTCAAGTTTTTCTTCTTCATTCCAATGGAGTCTTTCGGCAATAATTTCAAACCTGTTTATCCACACATTCCATTCATCGTTGCCAGTAAAAGGGGGGATTTTCAAGTTGGAACTGCGTTTGTGTGAATTAGTACTATGTTCAAAGACCTGTTCTGATACTGGTGATCCATGCCATATTGATTTTCTTTAAGTGCACCGGGTATTGTCTTGTAGCGTTTTCTACAGTGTGTCTTCTATGCATGTTCCATCTCTGATATTCACCTTGACCTCTGTCATAAGTAGTAAAGTGATTATTGCTTGTTTCCTGCTCCTGAGTGGAATTTTGTTCTTGTGACTTATTTTTATCACATATGCTGGCTAGAAGTGTTGTTACATTCTGTAAAGCATTTGAGATTTGATTTTGCATGGAAACCATTTCTTTGACTGCGTCTTTCATCCAAGCTGTGGAATTGTCATTTGATGTTTGTGTATTGAAAACACTTTGATTTATTTTAGGTGTACTTGATCTAGAAGATTGTTGGACAATACTGTTGTCATGGCAATTTTCAGTAGACTGTTGATCAGCTGAGTTCTTAAAAAATACTTCATTCTTTTGTTCTGATTCTAAATCTGACATTCTGATCTCTGAGACTGGATTCGATCACTGAATCTATGTAGAAGTCAAAGATTCCACTTCGCTGCCACCATAAATTAAGTCACGAGCCGAGCGGTAGCTGAGCTTTTTGCTCTATTTTACTTTGGCCGTTAACTGTTTCCCTTTTCTCTATAGAATCTAATGTATTTCTCATACATGAAATTGAAATAAAATGGACTCGGATAAACAGTGAACTAATAATAAAAGTATTATGCCTAAGTTCTTTGAAAACTAACAGGAAAATATAAACTCAAGATTTAATTGAATAATGGTCAACACATTTCTATATAAATTCTAATAAGTCAACAAATGAAACAATTTCTCATGAAATTCACAATTAATACAGTTTCAAAGATGACATAAGTATTTGCACAACTCTCCTAAAAATATTCCTTATAATTTTTATATGAACTATAATGTATCTTAATTTATATGTTAAGTCTTATTTTTACTGATAAATTATGTTGTTTATGAATTGAGAATAATACAATAGAATAGGTCTCACACCTATGGAAACAAAGTTCAGAGTCCTTGAATGAGATATTTCAGTGCCTTTTATACTTGCCAGAAGCGCACATATAACTTTGTGCAATAATAAAGTTAAAGCGCGCATCAAGAAATGCGCACAAACAGCGCACAAGTAGCGCTCACATAACGCACAGAAGCGCACAATAAAATTTGAGCGTTCTTAACACTGTAAATGTCAATCGTCTTAAACAGAGATTTTGTCATAAACATGAATTAAACAATAATCAAATTTATAGCAGTTCAGTAAATTACACAATTATAAAGATGACAGTTACCTTTAAATCACATATTAATGAAGGAATATGTAGTAATAATCGATTATTTCGAAAAACAATACAGTCAAAATCATGTAGTCATAGTAAACTACCCACAATGCACTTGTATAAGGTCAAAAGTTCGATTTCCTGTTTATCCAAGATGGCGGACATATAAACAGACGTTTTTTTACCATGTAAGACTATTCAAGGATTTAACAATTAATTAAGAAGTGACAAAGGTAACTATTGGTTGTAATCATATCTGCATACAATATAGCATCTAATTAATCCATTGAATAACAGTGATATTCATATTAAATAATGAAAATTCTAACAAATAAAATAAACAGTGTACACATGTTTACTTGTACAAACTGGGGCATGACAATATATTTAATTATAACTACTATAACAACTTTATCTACGTCATTAGAAACAAAGGTGCAATAACTATAATGAAATACATGCCCCCGGATGATATTTTGTCTGTTTGATGACTTATTAAGTCAAATTGTTAACTAATTTTAATTTTCCAATATTATAGCATATTCTTATTATGAAGTTATGTTATTGCAAAGATCAGAAAACCTAATTATGTTTTATCAATAAGTATTTCCAATGGGCAATCAAACATGACAACTGTCTAACTAAAACTGTTTATGAGCAAGTTAAAATCATGCTTAATAATTGTAAAATACTTCTTCCCTGGTATTATTTTTATTTTGCAATTATTTATTGTAGGAAATAGTTTTATTTTCACCATTATGGTTTATATGTTGTTGCTTTTGATGATGACGTTTCTACTAATATTTTGATTAAACGTGAAAAGCTATTCAAGATAAAAAATTTAGAAAACAAACATTGACATTCGGAATGAAATGACTTATCCAAATATGTTTGTCCGAAATTATAGCTAGTTCTGCAGTTCGTTTTGTTTTAGGTATTTTGCCTTTTATTGGAAGAAGTATTGTATACACATGTTGTTGTTTTTTCGTAAGTCTACATTTAGGCCTATATTCATTCTGCCCTTTATTATCACCTTATCATAAAAATTTACGAAACACAATCATGTTAGAAATTGCATATGAAAACACGGCTTTTAAAAGCAAACCGTTTACGCTCATTGACGGACCGACCGATGGAAGGACGGTTTGATTTTAATATTCGCACATGAGGCATAGCGAAAGTCAGAAAAAAAAAAGTTGTATACTGGCGATGCTGCATGTTTAGCCAACATGATGATGGTTGCACCCAAAGAGGTTAGGTAGGAACAGCCTACAACGATCAACATAATTTGCAAATTTAGCCAAAAAACATGAAGCTTATCTGTGACGCAGAGACAAGTTGTTTCTTATTTCACATATATGATATGTTTTAGCAACATCAATATTATGATAGACTACGTGCATAATATCGCAAACAATCATGTTTATTTTCACTACACCAGCTTGATGTAAGCGGAAATAAAAAGCATCGTTTCCGCTATGTCCGAAGGATTTTTTTGTGAACATAGTAAACTCAGTCTCATGGAAAGAATAATACGTTATACGTGTAATGTTCTATCAAACATTATGCAAACACATTTGCTGTTATAAAGTTAATAGTATAGTCTAACATCTCGTGGAAATGTAAGATATTGATTGCTGTGTAGTATGTTGTTGATATACGTATTCACCAATTTCCTGTGTTCAGTGTAAAACATCAAACAATATTACTCGTGTCAAACTCAAATAGACCTATATGCTTGAGCAAACGGCAAATCTGTTTGTCTTGTACATGTATCTGTATTGATATAATGTTTTATGAATATGTTTATACGTTGTGAATATCTATCAATTGTTTTACTGTTTGTCTATGGCCATATCTTATACTACTAACAATTGCTAAAGGTATTATGAATATGATTGCTATCATATAAACTACTTCAACGTAAATCAGTCGGTAATAAAGAACAATCAATTAATTATGAATTAAAGATTTGTATTAATCAAACGCAAATCGTTTTCAATGTATAACGTCACTGTAACCAAATCGAACAAATGCAGGGTAATACATAGTACTGTATAAGTAAATGCAGGTCCCATAAACAACTGTCGATTTGTTAGCCGTCTTGAACCCGTCTAAAATGGAGAATAGGGACAATCCAAGTCAAATACAATATTGGGTTTCTATTTCTACCGACACTTCATACACTGAATTTGCATAAGCTATTACTGTATAATTCACCTTAAGGAGTTTCCTTCAAATAAATTAATATGTTAATAGGTTGTAATTCAGTTAACGTATTTTAAACATTTAAGATCTCAACATTCCATAATCATAATGTTGGATTGAACATAAACAAATGTTCAAACGAACTATTTAGTTTTCGAAGTTTTCGAAGTTTCCACTACATCAGTTATATCTCTTGGTAAAAAAAACACATCATAACATGAAAATGTTGACAGGAAACTTAACTTGTGTTAGCATTTAATCGACTCGACACTTATATTTTGTTCAATGATCATAAAATGCAGATGCGTATCAATCGTTCTTTCATAATTTAAGATTTGTAAATCTATATGTACATGTAATATAAATGCGATAAATATATCACACAAGATTACGTTTTTATTTGACATTTTGATTAATGATGACTTTGATGTTAAGGAAATTGTAACGTTCAATTTTAAAAGCATAATACATTGATGGATAATGATGTTGCAAGTTATAAACTTAATATCGCCTTCTTTAACAAGCAAATATTTTAGAAAACTTTACAATCTAGAACCAGATGTGCATTTAACAATGTGCTTTGTAGTTGTTTTCTGTGAGATGCTTTGTTCTGCTTAATATTGCTGGAAGTTATGGAGTATAAAGAAAGATTATATTATTATTATTATACTATTTAAACCAATACATTTACAATACAAATACAAATATTTATATCTTATCTAGTTAACATATGCGTCTCTGTAATATTAAACATATTTGAAAGCTATAAATCAGTAAAAGTAAAACACACACGTTTGCCAATTATCAATTATTGATAATAATTAATTCAGTCATCTTTTTGTGTACCCTTGCCTTATTTAAAGGCTAGAGAATGTTAATGATTGGAATGTTATTGTAAATACATATATGGTTATTTTTTCAAGTGCAATGCCGACATCATGTTTGTGTTACCGTTTGTTTTTGTGTCTGATGATTAGAAACATTATTCAAACTGTTATAAAGGGGTTTGCATCAACTTCCTGTGAATGATGGAAAGGGCCAATGCACAATGATTCGTTTTGATGGTGATCACACTCACAGTCTGGATACATGAATGTTTTGAACTGTTTATTTATGAGAGAGATTGGGCAAAGGAGGTAACCAATTACTGACGCATTAGTTGTAATGTAAGTTACCTATATTGGCGGAGATTTGTGATCATCGAGTGAATTCTAATAATAGCCTTTTCCCATTGTGAACGTTTAATCCGAGTTTGTTCACTAAACAGTTCACAATCTCTCATTAAAGGTAAATATCAAACGTTTAAGACAGTATGTGTTCATGCATCACATTCAATAGTTAATACAATGGTTTGTAAATTATTAAAATGGTATTATATTACATTTGTTAGCTTAATACATTTTCTACATTTGTGCAACGGTTTCTTATCCAAAGGGATTATGTTCAAAATTAATGTTATTGAACATTACTTTTAAACATAATATATATGCAAATAGTGAATGATTATTGCCAATGCAAACTACATAATTTGAATAATTATAGTTATTCAGTTGCTTATATAGAAACATATTCCAACCAACGTTCAAACGAATAATGGTATATAAATGTATAATTTAAACGTAACAAAAATAATATGTTCAATTCATTTTGCTTAGTTTATTATTTAAAATCATAACATGATATAATTGTTACTAAAATAATTATAACGAAAGCTGTCGGAGGACAGCGCGCTCGACTTTTCTTATGCTTGTCAGATTAACTGGCTTCTTGTTTCTAAAACAAAAAATATAAAAATTCCACGATAACCAAATTTTTCTAAAGAAATGCTTAAAAGTCCGCACATCAATACAATTTTTAGTTAAAGTGACCTTGACCTTTTCCCCACCCACCTCATATGCAATCCCATGCGAGGGATCGATATAAGGTATCTATGTATTAAGTTTTATTAAAATATGTCAATGCATTCTCAAGATATTGATCGGAAACCGTTGTTTCATTTCTAGCAATAGTGACCTTGACCCCTCCCACCCCATACGCAATACCAAGCGAGGTCTTGATATAAGGTATCGATGTTTAAAGTTTCATTAAAATATCTCAATGCATTCTCAAGTTATTGAGCAGAAACCGTTTTTCTATCACGTTCCGATTACGTAATTATATATTTAAGATGTTAATAGGGCATCCGTTTGTGTAATTAATATGAGGGAGTTCAAATATTGCACAAAATCAAATTTGCCTCATTGTTTTGCGTGTGTTTTTTCATGTACAATTTATTTGCGGAGATGCAAACATTACACTTAAAGCGTTTAAATACGATATAATTAGACAAATTTTATATCCTCCAATCAGCTGTCGCCATTCGTACTGCACTAACGTCCAATATTTCACCATATTGGACGCGCTAGCGCACAATTCATACCAAATTGGACGGCCCAAGGTTTAACATGCGATGATGTCCGAGTACTCCGAAGAGTTGCTGATGAAAATTCATTTCATGATGTTGACCATTACGCACAATTTGCGTTAACACGGTTAAACAAGAATTCATCAATTTTAAAACGTTCTTTCTAAATAACTGTTTACGGCTTATCTACCAAGAAAATACGTCCATGTATTTTGGAAGTAACATATCACGACGTCATACATTAACGACGTGAGCGCGCGCGCTTTTCCGTTGATGTTATTGTATAATTTAAATATTACGTGATTACGCATTACGATATACGAGGTTCGATCAATACATTCGTTGAAACCTTATAAAAAACTATATTTTTTAATGTAAAGATAAACATGTATTGGGACATGATTTGTAAATTTTAAAGAAAAATAGCAATCAGTTAACAAACAACGAGGAGTTTAGTAGGGCTATGTTCACATTACCACCTCAGGTCGGCGAAACATTAATGACGTTATTGATGTCAATGTTTGATTTTGTTGTTGTTGTTTTTTTGACTTTTAATTCAAAATTAGCACCATTAACTTTAAGAGATATTCGTGCACATGGACGCATTGATGAAAATTGCTCCAATAGTAAAATAATCGTAACACCACTAAATCATTTGTTATGCGGATGTTTTTTCTTCATTATAATACAATTTGACAGGAATCAAAATAATTCCAACAAAAATATAGCATGTGTCCACGAAAGTATTGATTACCCCTCGTAAATAGGTTTATACTAAAAAGGTTATTTAACAGCGTTGTTTACAATACGGTTGGACTATCGGCTCGACCAATGTGGTATTTCAGCTGTGTACTGGTCCAAATATATTACAACATCCATAGTGGCTCAAACATAACAACCAAAATAAAGTTCAATGCTATAGATTTTAATTTGAAAATGATAAGAAAAGCATTTGCACTTAAAGACATAAATGTTATTTTTATATAGAAGCTTACGTCTGTAAAGCAGAAACTGTTACAGATAAATATACTGACTTGACAGTTGTGTTACTTTACACGACGCCAATTAACGACGCACAAGTCAACACACGTGCTCAGTGTTTATATTTATTATTTGGGGGGATAAAGTTGATTTCACCAATCGTATATACACACATGAAAGATTGATACTAGTCACTTACTTAAATTCAAAACATATGAATGGTTTGTTTTGCCTGATTTAACAAACTGCTTATTGAAAATGCGCATCAACTAATACAATAATATGTATAAACAATTTTAATACCAATCATACGTATATTTGCTGTTCAAACATGCCAGCTTCCTATACCATAACTAAGAACGTTTTAACGTAACCTAATTATCCTTTTTTCAAAGAATATCGTTTCAGTTTTTAATGTTGTTTCAGAAATCTCAAGAACACTTCGAACGTATAATACTTTTGATGTTAATTTTATTTCTTTTTTATAATATAGAAGCATCCAGGGGAGGGTTTCCGTTGGAAAAATGCGCTGATTGGTTGTGTCAGGCACTATCGTCTTTCAAGCCAAGACACCTCAAGAAGATACTACTCGTCGAATATGAGGAGAACACATTTAAGGAGATGGTCAAGTTAATCATAAAGAAAAGCCACAGAAAATATTCCTCATAGTTATAAACATATTGTACACAATGCTCTAAATATTTTGAAGCACGTGAATGTAATTAGTTTCGACATAACATATTGAACTGAGCATAACTTATATAAAATAGGTTTTTGCAGACATTGCTAATATAATTTAATGTCATGATAAGATGTGTTAACATCAGTGGTTTAAAGCGACTCTACAGTAAGTATATTGTTTTGCATGTTTACAGGGGAAGTACACAACTGTTAAAGCATACATGCAACTACCCATACATGTTCATCTTATGACTTAAACACAAACCGTGTTACTACAACATAGCTTTGTTCTGTATGTTTATGTCTGCGATTAAACGAACCATTTGCATAAATAATTAATATAGAACAGATGCATGTTTAAATTATTAATGAAACACGTATACAAATCAAATAAATTGGAAGGAATCATGTATCCACTATTTTTTTTCTAAGATAAACAACATATATATTTATTCATAGTAGAATTTTTCATTTTACATGTTAACCCCCCCCCCCCCCCGATATTGAACATGTGTACATTCCGTTATATTTCAAACTGTTGCCATGCAATACATTTCATAATATAAGTAGGCATGCATTTTGAGAACAAGTCCAATACTTTTAAAGTAATTATTAAAAGTATGTATCCCAAATGTTTACTAGCACTTGTTACTATTTGCTTGATTTATAGATGATAGCTTTCCCATTCTGTTATTTTGACCGATGTTTATATGTGTATTTATTTTAAATTAATATGTCGAATTATAGTGGAACAAAGCTTGTTCTTTGTCCTCTTCACAGTGTTTGACAGTAGCCAGACATCAAACCCCAAAATATTCTGATTTTTTCGCAAAAAGGGGGTATGGGGATATTTTTTCATAGACCCATACAATACACTCTTTCTCAATCCATATTAAGCCAAAAAAGGTTAACATTGTAATTCGACAATTCCCCTTTATCTAATGTTATACGGTGTTCAATTAGAAGTCCCATATTCAGACATGTGTTGTTTAATTGAATACTTTAACGTGTTTAAGTCAAGCACGTATTTCACATTCATAGTGTCGATATATTGCGCATAGTACCAAGTAATCGTAAGTATTTGACCAAAACAATTGTTGCAAACACTTTAATATTGTCGTTTGCTTTACTGGCCAAATGATCATTCAATGTTTAATTATGTAGCATTTAACAGTTTTGACAGTCACAAAGTTCACGTTAGTATTCCTTAAGTTACATAAATGTTGCCTATTAGTATGCAATTTGAATACATTTAAGTTATTTAACGTTGTATCGGCATGTACAATGGTAATTGTTTGTGTTTTATTCAGTTAGACCAGCTTTGCATTGAACATACTAGACGAACATCATTCGCCGTCAGACAGTATGTTTGTTATGTAGTTTGTTAAATGAATAATGTATTTGAATACAATATATACAAACCGTGATTTTGATAAGGAGTCACATGCTCTAGTTTATCGTCCATCCCTTGATGTACATATATGCAAATACATTTTTAATCGAGTGTTCATTTTGGTGCACTATTCAATCGATTTAAATACCAAAAAAGCAATTACCGATATAAGACGGTTGTCCCATTTTAATGTACAATGCATGTACTGTTTGCTGCGTTAGTTATACATCTAATATTTACCAGGGGGGTGGGGTGAGATCGTAAAGTAAACTCTGGCTACCTTTAAGTGAGAAGAAAAACAGCTGGTGCTTAAATTGGACGGTTTTGAAACAAATGCTGGATGTTTTTCTATGGTTCGTACTGCTTATTTCCGCTTTTAAACTCGATAATATGCTCTTGTTGTGGCCCAATATTCCATGTAATCACGTGTTTCATTTCAAGACTATAACGTTTCATATAAAAAAGTTATTGAAGGTACAATTGTACTTAAAGTAGTCACAAGAAATATTTTAGAGCTTAAAGTACGTTTTTGCAGTCTTACAGTATGAATATTTGCTCTAGAAGTTTCAAATTTGGTTACTGTTTTAGACTTCGGCTAAACTGCATATCGATAGTCATAAAATGGTATAAAATTGTCTTCAAACTATGAAAAATGCGAAAAAATGTTGTGAGATCTACAAGTCAACAACACACCTGCACACACTGTACCTTTAATAACTTTTGTATATAAAAAGTTATTTTCTAGAAATAAAACACGTGACTACATGGAATATTGGGCCACCACATGGGCATATTCTTGGAACGAAAAACGGACAAAAAGCTGTACGAACCATAGAAAAACATCCAGCATTTGTTTCAAAACCGGCCATTTTGAGCACCAGCTGTGTTTTGCCTCACTTAAGGTAGAAAGACCCTAATGGGACTTTTTCAGACCTTGATTTTCTTATTATCTTTGATAATTAAATCTATTATGAGACTAAATTGTGAAATATAAACAAAATCTAACCACACGTTTTGACAAAAAATGCGATTTTTCTTATAAACCCTCATTTTTCTACTTCAACCTAAAATTCTGATTGGGTACACTTACAAAAATGACTGACATATTGTCAAAATGTATTTTATTTATTCCCGAATAGCTTTAATTTATACGTTAACGGTGTATCTTATGAAACAGTATAACAAATATAAGTACTAAAGTTGACCAACAATACTTATTACAATAAATTTGGCTAAGAATATTGTAAAAAACAACAGATTGCATTAAAGTAAAAATACGCCAAACACCAATTATTGTATTTTTTTTAACTTTTATTTCATAAAATGTCAAAATCAGTAATGCCAAAATATAATATAACCGTATCTGAGAGGAAAAGGGTATAAATTGACATAGGTTCACCACACAAATCTCAAGGTATAACATTTGAACTGAAGCAACCCTATGTTATAAAAAAAATAAGAAAAATAAGACAAGTAAAAAAGCAAATATTTTCCTTCTATCTTAAAATATTTTGTTTCTCTTATAATTATAATCATTTTCATTACATTGGGTTAACAAGTTTAACAAAAAAACTGGCACATCTGATTGATAACTTCATCAAGACTCTTCTTGACGCTTGTGACTATTGGTAAAATGTCACTGTTTTTGGATAAAAATGTGTCTCTTAGACCATTCTCATCATTTTGCCGATACATAATTTTCAGATGTTTTTACACCGGTAGATCTCGTCAAAATTCCTCAGTGGAACAGGCCCAAGTTTACACAATGAACAGTATTTAAAATTATCCAACAGTACACCAAACTCGATCACCCGACATCCCGCTCTCCACCCATCTCGACTGACTATTTTTCCAAGTTTTTGTTGTGAATCAATGTTATTTCACAGCAAGGAGCACGTATATCCATTACGCAGATATGTTTTTATATACGAATAATTATGTTCAATAAAACTAATAATCCTTGAACGTTTATTTATAACTATTTTAACTTAAGTGTAAGGAAATACACCAGAAATATCGCGAAAATGTCATGATTAAATGTAAACAGAAATTCCCAACAATGACGTCATTTGAAGGTATTTCCCATGTCAGAGTACCTTGTTTTTCTTCAAACTACATTTTTACTTTCATCTTTAATGACAAATAAGGATTTATTTGACACATTTAATTGAAAATAACTCAACATTCGAAAAGTAATGTTTATTTCGCGAAAATAATTTCTGTTTCGGATCAGATCGATTAGATTTACGGTAAGTGTCGAATGGGGCGAAGTTAACCGATATTTCGCGAGTATTTCCGAAGTCATTAGGATCTTTCTACCTTAAGTAGCCAGAGTTCACTTTACGATCTCCCCCCCCCCCCGCTGATTTACTGCGTTGTGAAGGCAGCTTGCAAATTGCATTTAGTAAAAGCTCTTTTGTTGTGAATCAACGAAAATGATGATTAAGCTAAAGATATTTAAATGATGAACTTGAATGTGTTCATGTATAAGATTTGTTACATGCTGTGATGTTCAAGTGTGAGTTTCAAAAATTTGCACATTGTTGTACTGCTATGGCATAGTTAATCAGAATGTCTAATTATTCTCGATTGAATATGTAGTGTTCGATATATTTACAATGTTGAAATACTAAAGTAAAAATGTTTGCTTTTATTCCCAAAAACTTTGTCGGGGGATTATGTAATTGCCACATTGCCAACCCGAAGGTTCATGGTTCGATTATGTATAAACATATCTCTGGTGGCAGTGTGTCATATTAATAAATTGTGTTTAATATTCAATGTCTGTAATTATTTAACGCTTTTACAGTGTTAATAGCATTATTTAACGCTTTTACAGTGTTAATAGCATTCTACATAGTTGTTTCTTAAAAACAATACATTGCTTCGCTTTGAGTTAGGCTCAGTTGTAAAAAGTTTATTCTGCTATATATTTCTCAAGATATGTGTATTTTTACTCAAATTTTTGGTACATGTAATATGTAATGTGATGAATTTAAGTGCATATTTATGATTTGTAATATCACTTGGTTTCCATAAGCTGTGTTCCTATTTGGTATAAATTTCGTTTTGTATAAATTTAACCCTAGAAATCCGTGCATTTCAATATCCTTAAATGTCATTGAAAAATATGAAACTTTGTTTTTATCCATTCTATGGATTTGAAATGTCATACATATTGCACTGCCTCCATCAGCTGATGTAGTTGTTATGTTAAGTTGTTATCTTTAGTCCTATGTTTATCTGAAGTCCTATAATAATTTTAAGTTTCATAAAATATTGTTTGATGAAAATGTATAACGTTAATACTGTGGTTATCAATACCCTTAATGCTATACAATATATACAACTCGATTATTATGAGTCTCCTGTATTTCCACACTATTTTATATCTCAACATATATATATTGTATAATAATTATGAAATGTACTGTTTTAAAAAGCTGTAGAGTCGTTGTAGAACAAATGAGGTTGTGTTTCCAAATAGATAACCACTGTAGATAAAATATTGTGATATGATTCTAAAATGGTGTTGTTTCTACACAATGTTTTTCTATTTATAATAAATTAATCAATGATTTGTATTTCTCTATTTATAGTGTATATGTGGTGGTCTTATAAACGTTTATTCCTTTCAAACATCGACGACCGTAATAAATTACAAAATTTTTGTCTTAGGAAATAGTTTAATGTCACTTTATGTATATGTTTCACGGTGTGACATTCTGGCGTTGCTAGGCAACATGAAATTGTACAAACATTAAATACAGAATCGTTGAGCAAAAACAAAATAAATTGTTCTAGCTATGTGTGTCTTATTGTCGGTACGAATATGTTTTATAACAATGTTTATACACAGCAAATTAAATGAAATAGCATTTTGTAAGACTATTTCATGGCCAAAGTGCCAGAAATGCGAGTAGTGTGATTATTTAAAAACAAAAAGCATATCTCTAGATGTTTGCGGAATAGAATGTGTTTTTTGCTTTTTATGAGACAGAACTTGTTCCATAATAACGATATTGAAAAATCTTAATTTTGATTTTTTTTGTCATTTTGAACGCATTTTCCAGATAACGGTATATTATATGTTCCACCACAACGTGCTCATGTTAAACTTTAATGATCGCCTTTTGTCCGTCGTCCGTCGTGCGTCAACATTTTCATTCAAACAACATATCCTAAACCTCTGGTAATATTTTCACCAAACATAACTGGATTGATTCTTGGGTGGCCCTCTTTCAAAATTGTTCAAATCGTTTCGGTTCGCTGCATATGTAGTTCAACAGAGCTAAAGTTATATTTAAATACTGAAAAATATATATGAAAACCGAAAGACTGGAAGCTTTCATATTTGACATGTGACATCCTTTCGTTGTTCTCTACAAAGTTTGTTCAAATTCCCACAGGGGTCAAAACTGGCCACACTCTGTGGGTCGAATGATTTATATAGACTTAAATAGCAAAATATTCTTCTCTAAAACTGCAAGGCCAACAGGTTTAATATTTGGTTTAACATTGTTTAGTGGTCCTCTACAAAGAGTGTTCAAATTATGCCCCTGGGGTCAAAACTATCCACGTCCCGGGGGTCACATGGTTTATGTAGACTTAAATAGCAAAATGACTAAAATGCTTCATCTACCGGGCGGACATGAGCATATAGTCACTTTCGGACGGTCTCATGATTTTTCAGTGAGTTATTGCCCTTTTATTAGAAAAAGGACACTTTCTTTCGAAGTGTGCATTTCCGCGTGAGAACTCAGGAACAAATACCCCGAATTAAATTAAACTTTATATGCAGAATCCCTAGCATTTGGGCATGCGCATATTGTCAGGTCGTTCCAGCCTGATGGTTGTTCATGGCCTAATTGCCCTTTGAATGTAAATGAGTTGTTTTGCTTGTTCATAATATAACTCGGCCATGGATGGAGGGATTCTAAAATTACTTGGCACAAATATTTGGTGTAATAAAATGAAGTGAATCAGGACCCTAGGTAAAAGGTCAAGGTCACACGTAGAGTTCAAAGGTCAAAATTGACACTTAGCTTGTCAGTACTTAAACTTGCAGTTCGAAATTGGCCTTTTGCTTGTCCGAACTATTACTTGGCCATACTTACTTAATCACACTGAAAAAAAAAGTCAATCGATAATGGTTCGGATGAGTATTAAAGAGCGTGGTAAGGCAGGTATGTATTTGCGGACCAGCTCATATAGCGCGTGCAACACAGATATTACTGCAGAATCACAAAATACGAAACGACAGTTGCTTCTACCTTCACAATCTCTGGATCTCATTATTAATGAGCATTTGTGGGACGAGTTGAACAGGCGAGTGAAATGACGACCAGCTTAAGATATTTACGTAGTGCCATGTTAGACCTTTTATATAACAGTGATATTGATTATTTGTAATGTATTTATTTTCATCTTACAGTAAATCAATTAGAATACAAATTATAAGAGACCTTTACAAATTATTTATTTATTCATATTCCAAATGTTGACGAAATTCCTTCAGAAATGGCCGAGAAATTGTGAATAAAAGATGTGTTGTGTTAGAAGTGTGATTGAGTATACTTTGTATTTACAAAATGGGCCGTGTTAATTATTAGTACTTCAACAAAATTGCATCCTACCTAAAATGCTTACAATATTATCCAACGTGTATCGATGTCTTAGTCTCGGTTTCATTATGATAACAATACGGGAATTAAATCAACACGGTAAAAGATTGGATGACGGTGTAATTACGTTTTCTGTAAGTACTTATCTAGAACTGATTTTTACGACGTAATTATGTTTTTGTTTTAACTACCACTGGCGTTTAATCTGTACACTTCAGTTAGATAGCATATACTTTCTTTTTCCGAACGCATTACACCTTCGCCGTTCGTACGTAAATTTAACTCGTATATCAGTCTCCCGTTGGTATGCTCACGCGAAATCATATGCATTTATTAAAATACGTATCTAACTGCAGATTGTTAGTTTCATTTGCGTAGCAATGCTGAGCTGTTAGCTATAATTTATTTGCACTTTCGATTTCCGTATACAAAGTATTATACTTCACCATTAGTAATCATTCAAAATGTAGGTTCATGCATCATGCCTGACTCGATCTTGAATTACTTGAAGTGACAATACGAATAATGAAACTCCAGAGACATCACCAGGAGAGAAACATCCGCTAGTCTTTTATTTGAGGCATGTGACCAATTGCATATACAATATAGGACAATACGCACAACAAAATACGAATCATAAAAATTATTAAAACTGTAGTCACCTCATTGGAACGGTCAATCCAAAGCATTTGGGGTTTAAACCGGTTTAAAGGCATACCGAACCTTATACTTAGCCCAGAATTAATCAAAATACACGCACTTGTAAATAAAATTTAACAGCATAGCATTGCAATTCAGATTAAATAGTTAAAAAAAGAATATTAATTCAAACGAAAATGCAATTTAATGGTTTAATGTTCACCAGAGTAACAGAACTGCAATTTTCTGAGGCACGATGAAAAGAGTGGATATAAGTATCAGCTAAATCTCTTCTTATTGACAAGATTTCAAGACCTATCATTATAGAGTACATATCACAGATCATCGTCGTGCATCTCAGGACGAAGCCTTAATACGTGGTGTAAAAGGCCACATTACAAAGCTTTGTTGTATATGCCTATTTTTGTAATACATTTTATTGAAATACTGGTCAGCGACCCATTTTCGCCCGGAAATGGAGGGGTTTTGCCTCTTACACGCTTCTTACTAAATAGTTTGCAATGAAACTTGGCACAAGCATTGTAAGGCACCTCAGACAATAAAAATAACAGTTTTTTTTTAATCCATTCACACAAATCGAAATATATCACGTGCGAAAAACACCTATAATTGAATGCATAATGATTAACAACTGTACCAATTATTCGCCCACCTTTAAAAACATGTTTTTTTAAGCGAATTTTAAAATATATTTCGTTATATTATTTCATTTTAGAAAAGCTTTTTTGAGATAATTTCATCTTCAAATGTGCACAGAATTACTTTGTAACACACCTGAACATGTCTCAACACTAAGACAGTGTACAATTTTCTTGATACTCAACAAAAAATATTGATTAACAAACTGCTAATTTTTCTATTTCAAGGATGATAATCCATTATAAAACATTTGTGTTTACATTTCACTTCTAAAGAATAGGCTAACATATATATGTAAGCTACGCTGACAAAATATAAATAGCAACAACTGAGACCCGAACAGGGGTACTGAAATGTTTGTACAAGTATCATTTTATGTTTACACATTTCATAATTCAAATATATTTAGTTAAAACGGGAAGGGGTCGTTTACAAATCTAGAGTCATTCGTATTTCACTAACAAAACAATCTTCTGGAAGTAAAATGCCTTACGGAAAAAAGCCCCCCCCCCCCCCCAGCGCCTCAACGAAATGAGCGCGTGCGTGATGACGTCATCCCCCGCGTGCTCCCGACAAGGCCAGTAATGCATTGTTTGTTTATATGGATATTAGTATACGGAATACTTACGGATTCCGGCAATAATTGGCTGACGTTTTATAAAACAACAAGGCAAATCGACTCCATTATGGTTAAAATTTGTGTTTGTTGTTTTGACTGGTTTTCAGTAGTGGGCGAATAATTGGTACGGGCGAAACATGTGTCGATAACCAGTAAAGTAGTTTAATATTAAACGAAACCGATCGTTACTATCTACGCAGACAGAAAATGAAAAATTATTTAATTCTACAAACCGTGAAGCAAATGCTTAATTTAATGCTTTTATGTCCGTGTGCCATGACTCTTGATTACTGTTTGATTTGTCTTTGATCGAACAGAATGCGTGTTCAAGGATAATATTAATAGCACTTCATATCTGTAAAACGTTATATATGCAATTTTACATAACTGGCTGACGATTGCCTAATAAAATGACAAAATGCCTCGCGTAAGGAATATTATAGCACATATGTTAGAGATAATACTATGCCCAAAACTGGATATTACTATTCTGATGACAGTTTTAATTCACTACACATCACTATATTATATATAATTAAAATGTAGATGTTCAGCATCATTATCAGGGGTTTCCTTCCTGCTCAATCTGATACATTTGGCGATTACAATCGATCGTTTGTTTATTTTCACAGGCTTCGATGTATTAAGTTTTTTTACATAGAGAAAAAGAAGGTAAACAAATTGGGACCGAAACATCCGTTCGATGTAGACAGGGATTCGGTTTATAGATAGTTCGGTTTCACTATGATATATATGTATGTCAAAATAAATTTGAAAATAGCGAAGATAAACCTGATGATAATTTTTAATTTAATCTGAAAGTTGAATCCGAGGCCGAGTGTAATGTCGGTGATAGCTGTCCATATTTATCTGAGCAGTGATCCGTTACCTATTGCTTAAGCCTTTTCATCCACAATTTAGTCACATGCGTTGCAAGTATGCAAATGCGTACATGTACGAGTATAAATCATAAAACTTTACCTTACGCTGACTTTAAAATAGTATCAAATGGTTAATAGGAAACGGTTAGTTTCGCTATAATAATCGTTTGAGCTGTATATACATCGCTGAAAGCAATTGCTAAATCATGCTAATCCTTACAACTGCATCATGATTAAGAACTAATCGGTGTGGACATTAAGCTCGAGCGCACGAGTTTGACAAGTTGTGTGAAGCTTAGCGGGCATGACAACGTTGAAAGACTATAATTGTCAGTCATAAACTAATGGCTTATTTGCATGTTTTATTAAAGATTTAACTGTTCTCAATGATGTTCCACTTGTAATTCCACATGATTTCAAACG
Organism: Congeria kusceri; assembly: GCA_027627225.1. NCBI lineage: Eukaryota > Metazoa > Mollusca > Bivalvia > Myida > Dreissenidae > Congeria > Congeria kusceri. The sequence continues at coordinate 56,427,330 of CM051034.1, forward strand.
AAACTAAAATAAATATAGAAACTATAACAAGCATAAGCTATTGTTCCAGTTAAACATAGAGTTACAAAAGCAGTAACAATGAATATCTTTGGAGCACACATACAGAGAACATCTTACAATACATTAAGATATGGGCTACACTGATTAATCTCTTTGTTAACTAGGAAGTACTTGAAGGCCACAGCTCTCAGCCAAGGCAGCTTATTCACCGTTCATAAAGTTGATACCTATCAAACAAACAAACACTGCAAAACATTTACCTCCTTGGCGGAAGTAACTACTGTTTCATGTACAGGAGTACTAACTAACATATAAATTATTTTACTTACCGGTACTAATACTCCAAAGGTTAAATATTGTTCGCTTTATCCTCTGTTATAGACGAATAAAAAACGTTCCCAGTTATAATTCATATCAATAAATACAACTCCAGCCCATCGTTTACAAACCGGGCATCTAAACGATCAGCATTTGTATATTTTAGCTCACCTGAGCTATTGGTATAGAGGGACTGTCCTGTGTCGTCCGGCGTCCTTTGTCCGTAATGCGTCACCAGTTGGGCGCGCGGACGCGATAGAAACTTCACTTTTCATTCAGTCTTCACCAAACTTGCGCAGTTTTTGTATGACCATAAAACCTCGGCGAAATTCGAGTATGGGCCAGAAAGACCCAGAAACACCAGAGTGACTGCCCCTTTCTCATGAGAAAAACTGCACAATGGACTTTGTGCAACATACATACGTTTTTCATCAGATCTTGACCAAACTTGCACATCTTGTGTATAAGCAATTGTTTTAAAATAATCTAAAAATGGTCTAGATTGGGGTACAAACACCAGAGTTATTGCCTCGTGTTTGTGAGAAAAATTGTCAAAAATGTACAATGTGCAGAATAGAGGAATATAGACTGTGTCTTTGTGACCATTAGGTCTCGGTTAAAGTAGAATATGGGCCAGATCGGACTAGAAAGATAGGAGTTTTTGCCCCTCGTTTGTTAAAATGTCCATAATTCATCAACAATTGGCTTTCAGTCTCCATAGAGCATTAACTTGTTATCCAATTTTGACTTAACGTGCATCCGTTGTGCATTACAGTAAGATCTATTCCGGGTGCAATAATGGGCCAGATAAAACCAGAAACACTATAGTTATTTTCCCTTTTGAATTTGAAAACTTGCAAAAAAATGATTTGTTCAACATAGATACATGTACTTCATTTTTCATTTCACCTTGATCAAACTTGAAGAGATTGTTCAAAAGAAAATACAGTAAATATTTGCCCAGGCTGGGGTACAAACAGCATAGTTATTGGCCTTTGTTTGTGAAAACAAGCAAAAGAAGGGACAACATGAATGTTAAGGATAGGGTCTTCATTTTTCTCTAGGGATGGAAACAAATAGCATTTCAGTAAATAGTTAATTGGTTTTGGAATTTGAGCTGTTCCTTTGTAAGCTAAATATCATTTATAAGACCTTACATGCAACTTAAATCCAAATACATCGAGTTCATGTACAATTTTCTGTTTGATTGACTAGTCTTAATCGGTGAAATACGTAACGCTGAACGGTGAATATTGCTGTCACATACGAATGTTTATTTATTGCTTAGTAAAAATGTTAACAAAACACCGTGTATGGAATTTAGCTTGATGTTTGACCGTATGTGATTGCAGCGATTGGATGAACCTCTATGTAGTCTCTCTGTGTGAACATAAACACACACATAAACATATTGCCGATTGCTTGTTGTTGGTCTTGGTCCCAAATGCATCTGTATTGCACATGTTGATTGCCAGGTGAATAACATAAGTAGGCTGGGCAGGCATCTGTATAGCTCCTGTCGATTGCCAGGCTAACTACAGAAGTAGGCCGGAAAGGCATCTGTATTGCACTTTTCGATTTCCAGGTCAACAACAGTAGGATATCTCAGTCTGGCGATGACATTGATATGATGGCAGAGCTGGTCTCTGTTATGCGCAGTACTCTGGTGAGCGTTTGCGACCATCGAGGCCCTCTTGTTAAATTATGACAATGCGATGTTTATTTTATTTAAACATGGCCTGACAAAAGATTTCTAGACATATAAATTACAATGGATCTATATTTCACGATGGAACCTTCATCTTTAGATAGCTATGTTCGCACTCGTGTAATCGCTGTTCCAGACATGTCATTCAGAAAAAAATAACGTTTATTATTAACGAATATACAATTAGAATGCGTCGTGTTTGTATATGAATGATGTACATGTACTTAATTATCAAGTTATAGTGTAAGATTTATACATGTATTATATGACTGTTTAATGACTGAAAAAGTTCCACATTGTGTATGTTGTTTGTAGCACAAGATAATTTTATTTCCCAGAAATAGTAAACAGTGAATACACCAGTCATACAGAATGGACTGTTAATTAAATGAATGTGACGTGTGCACCTCAAGGTCGGTGTCTGAATTCTGTGAAAACTGCAGTTGCAAGCTCTGTGAAACTTGTTTTCAAAATCACAAAAAGCCAAGCAAAGTATTTCAGAATCATGTGGTTTTTAAATTGTAAACATGCACACAACCTTGTATTACGACCGACGAATTATCCCATATGCCAGAACCAAATGTTGGCGACAGCGATATCCACACTCAAAAATGCGCTACACATCCAACGGAAAGGTTTGTATTCTTCTGCGGGGAACATGCAGACAAATTATGTGGCCGATGTGTTTTATCTCGACACAAATCCTGTAACGTGATTGATTTATTTGAGGTTTATATAAATAATGAGGAAGTTGGTACTTGCAAGTCTAATCTGAATGACCTAGAAATGCATATTTCATCTTTAGAAATCAAGATTGAGAAAAATACAGATTCAAACCAAATATGCCGGGAGGAGTTTCTTAGTGGACTTCAACAATTAAGAACAGAGATTAACACGTGGTTTAATTGTCTTCAACCCCAATATAAAGAACAATGCAACAAGACATATGAGACAAATACAAAGCGCTTGCAACATGTTTTTACGTTTTGTAAAGAACATAAAAAACGCAATCAGCAACGACAAGAGTACACTGACAGTTTATTAATGCAAAATCACACCAAAAAGTTGTATGTTCTATTAAATCAAGTAAACCACGAAATCGATGAGTTAAAATTATAACTTAACTGGCTTGATAGCGAAAGCCATTTAAACGGATACGCATTCAAACGCAGCAGGGACATAAAGGAGTTAACGAATGACCATTTAGCAACGGTCTCGATATAAGGTATCTATGTATGAAGTTCATTACAATAACTCGATGCCTTCTCAAGTTATTGAGCGGAAACCGTTTTTCTATTTTTTAATAACGGTGACCTTGACCTTGATCCCACCCATCCCATATGCCATCCCAAGCGAGGTCTCGATGTAAGGTATCTTTGTATGAAGTTTCATTAAAATATCTCAATCCCTTCTTGAGTAAGAGAGCGGAAACGAAAAGTTGACGTCGCCACCCGCCCGCCCGGCTGCCCGCCCGTCCGCCCGCCTGCCCGTTTTCCCGCCGCCCAACGACATACCCCAATCTAATAACCGAATTGTTTTTTCGAAAAATTTGGTTAAAAATCACTAACCGTATAAAAAGCGCAGACGAAATTTAACCAATTCAGCAAAACGATGTATGGTTACTTTTGCACTCCTCTGTGTATGTTGTCCAAAAATCTTTTCAAAATTAATAGATCTTATGACGAAATTTGATAGTTTGTTTAGCCATTCAGAAAACAAGGACCTATAATTGTCTGACGATGTCTTGTTAACACATTCGTATGCTGTCAACGGTGTTAGACCTAAGTAGGCGTGATCATAATTCCCATTGAGTACTGTCAATTGTGCACGTGGAATTCGTGGAAAGTATGAGTTTTGGGCGTTTGTCGATTTATAAAACTTTTAACCGAAATTTGAAAAAAATAACTACCTATCCAAAATCAGCTGTAACTTTCAGATCGAATTAGGAAAGCCAAGTTATAATAACTGGTAGCGATCCGTTATTTGTAACCCTATATAATAGCATTTAGCACCATATATTCTGGACACGTATCACGTATGTAGAAAAAACAACACACCATAAAACAGTTTTAAATATGCAAACAATGCACAATGATTGTATATAAACAGTTTTTGTACACTGTTGCCTGTACAATGCCGAATCCGAGTGTGTTCTTTGTAAAACAGCTTTCCGTGATTTATTACATTTTATAGTACCACTGAGACCTGAGAAGGATTACGAAATGTACCATTATAATGCAACGTGTTTTCGTGATAAAAATTTCTTGTAATACATCCACGGCATTAAGTTTTATCAAAGTTCGAAGTTCATCAATAACTTATACATGTACTTCTATGACATTAAGTTGGATGATTGTTCCAAGTTCATCAATAACTTCGTTATAAGGCGGATCGATGTCACAACAGTGTTTCAGCCTTCCGAAAATAAGATGATGCATAGGTATTTGTGAAAGGCTTTGTTGCACTTGAAACACGTGAAATTGGTTCAGACGAGTTGTTTATAAACGCACACTTACTTTGATGTGCAAATGCATTAAACATTTTATATGACAGTGAAACTGTTATCGCTCAATCCGTGTAAGTTCATTATTCACGTCAATGTTACGCATTAAATGGCAAATATATCACTGCTCATATATGAAACACAATGCAAATATTACGTAAATACATACACCTAAAACTATGATAATAATTAAATACGAATTATCAAGTATTCAGTAAAACGTTATTTACGTCTTACAAGGACTCAATATAACTAAAACAGAACATACCAACCAGCAACATTTCATTTGAAACGTGTGAGTTATCACTTAGTTATTGACACAGTTTCGTTGGTTTCTATTATTGATTAAAATTAGATAAGTATTGAGATGTCAAATGTCGGCGTAATATTCGCGCAATTTTGATACATATGTACACATAAACTGGCATCTGCAAATTTGCAGACCATCAGTCACGTAAGGTGGAATGAGTTTCAACACGTCTTTTTAATTATACGCACTTGTAACTTTTTAAAACTTATTAGTAAAATTAAAATAATTTGTGTTGTTTTTTTTTCTGCAAACAATTGACTCTCGATTTTAATAAAATACATAAAAAGCTGTCGATATGAACGTTGACCCGCTGCCATGACATACGATTCGTATATGGATAAGATAAAGATTGTGTGTCCTGACCCCTGAACTTACCAGGTCTGTTATAATTATAATAAAAGTTGGTTTTAATAAAGCAAAGGTAATCTACATTATTTTTTCTCAGCAAATAAAGTTATTCAACTTAACACATGGAAATTTCTTTTGTGTATGTACACAAATACACAGCGATCGACGCACTTCTTTTTAATACATTACAATAGCGGATATTTATTGAATACAAATTCATTGTTAATAATGTAATGCGGGTATGTTCACTTATGATTTCAATTCAGTTAAATCTAGGTAATCGTTTAACAAAAGTATCATTTAAATGTATGTGCCAAAATAACCGTATGCCATAAAAAGGAAGAACAATCAACGTTCAAGTGATGATCTGCCTCCTACCAATTACGTAAGGATAAGTATGTCAATTCACTGGTGACAAGTGTTAAATCTTTCCTTGTCATATTTGTCTCGTTTAAGATGACAATCATACGGCTTCACACTGACAAGTCCTACAAAAATATAATTGCGCTTATATTTGAGCATTTAGATGTACAAATCGGTGTGTAGGTTGAAACCAAAATATCTGGGCTTGCGTCAAATTTATATTATGACGGATTTTGGGTACCATCCCACAAACATATTACAACATGTTGCAGAATACAGGCGTACTAGGAAGCACTTTATAGAATAGTCGTTACTGATATAACACAGTTCAAAATGTTAGTAAGCGAGCCGTTGACGAGCCATCTTGCGAATTTCCTGGACGAGTTTTATAAAATATGGTATGAAATGTCAACGCGTGTCAGATCTGTTTGATCACATACTTTTAAACAAAATGAAACCATTCTTATGTTACCAAAATAAGTTGGTTAATCCTCAACGTTGTGTACTGACGTGACGTCTGTTCATGTTGACGACGTCATTTCACCAAAATAACGCCTTACGATTGGTCAGCCAATGAAAACTAACGAGATGTTATCTTACACATGTGTAAGATAAAAATCTTCGTAATTGCTGTATTACACGGAAAACAAGGTATAGCATGTGATAAAAGGTGAATGTCCAATAGCGAGAACATTTGATTAAAAAAAATCAACTTGCTCATGCCCCGATGGTAAGATGAAAATAAAGAGATTTCTTGTACAAGTATGATATGATATAAAGTCCTGCACTTGCCTGATTCGTGCATATAAATATGGCCACGTCATCTGAAAAGCGTGTGAAGTGGTAATATGCAATTTAATAGTATTTATTACTGCTAAATAAATAATACATGTTTTCATTGCCGTACTGTGTCCATGGGCAAGCAACGATTGTATACTGTATCCATTGCGGAAGTATGCATTTATCTGATGTTAAAAGGGTTGAGAAGACTACGCAGCCTTCTCATTGTGAAAGCCCGAATGCTGTTATCTGGTTGCATACAGTTTACAACAAAATTGGTTTGATTATGGAAATGTGTAGGTTATTACCGATGGCTGGCTGAGTTTGTTTGGAATGCTAGCAATTTTATCGCGTGAAGTGTCTTTCATCAATAATGCATCGCAATGCAGACAGATATTTATATCCGATATAAATTCAATCCATCACGGTGCCAGCACCATATAAAGACATCCAAATAGTTTTGATTATAGTCATTTTACTTAAAAAGCGACAACTTGCGGTTTGCGAGGTAAATAATGTGTACAAACATATTTGCAGTAAATTATAGTAGACTCTAAGGTAAACGTATTTAAAAAATATTTTAAACAAAAACCCTACGCATTTAAATTGTAAAAGATATAACATTGATATGACACTTATTCCAAAACATATGTACATGTATGTAATACCAGTACATGCATTCTTAATATATACGAAAACATTGTAATTAATGCATTACGAATTTCCTTCCACAATGCAAAAATGCACATTCACCTTGAAGCAGGTAATGAAAGTTTAATCGGGACCTTTGATTATATCACCTTGTTTATGCAGTATCAGGCGTTATTCGACCCAATCCTTGACGAATATTTCCGCTTCAACTTGTTAAGGTATATCCGTTGTGCTTTCAAATGCCAATCGACGTGTTCACCACGTACATCTATGTAATCAATACTATCCGTTAAAGAGGTTTGTTCTACGAAAACGGTACCAATGGGGACAAAATCAGTACAGCATTTGAAATTTAAATGTTATTATTATTGAAATAAACTAAAGGTACAACTTATATACATAAAATGGAAAAAGAATGTACACATTCTGAGAAAAATATCAATATCTCAGTTAGAACACTGTTTGTTTGGCCCATTTCTTGTTTACATGTTGAAGTCAAAATTGTAAAGCCATAGATTATGCATATATTCGCACAATTCAGAATAGCACATATGGTTACAGCGTTGTCAATTGTTATTTGATATTACGACTCCGATGGCACGAGTTCGATTCTCACTCTGGGCTTTTGTTGTTGTTGTTTTTTTCAATCAGTTTTTTTTTGTTTTTATCAAAAATCACATAATGTATTAAGTTATTCATATGTATACTATTACGCATTATTTTGCTAATTTTTATAATTTTATGGCATTTACACTGCTATAGAAGATTCTGTTTTCATAAGCATAGCCCGTTTAAATGCATCGGTTTGCTAAAAGAACAAATCATGTATATACAATTTTTCTCATAACATTTAGTGATTTATCACACCAATATTCACAGAAGTTCATTGTCAGCCAGCTTAACAGTTACAATTAAAAAACAATTTAATATTGTTCCACGTGGCACATATAATTGAACATCTAATAAATACATGAATTGTAAACCTGACCTATGAGACTATATAATTAAACATTGAGTTACGATTGATATACCCCAAGGTCAACCGGGCAAAGTGGAAATTCAAAACAAGAGCTGGTTTGAAAAAAGTTTAAAGTTGTTCCGAAATGTCCGTCTTCACCCCATGACATATTGATAAATGAATACGTTTACGTAACACGTTTTATTTATATTTATACTTATACGTTATACGTATCACAGTGAAAGGTAAAAATAGAAAATAAGTTAATTTATTTTCGACATCATCACCCAGACAATCGTACTTTAATTTGGCGGTCTTCTATTACTGATTTACATATCAATTGCATTTGGGTGTATAGTAACAACCTTCGTTAAACCAAAATCAACAGAAAACAACAACAACACACCCACGTGAGCAGCCATCAATCAAATAACATCAGCAGAGTCCTTGAACGAATAATTTGTTTCTGTTTTCAGATATGTAGCACAGTCTCATATTTGTCATCAAACATGATCTACACATTACTTAAAAAAGGCTTGAATAATTCGAGCGCATATAGATGGCAAAATAAATTATTTTGAAGATTGTGCAACATATAAATATATCTTATAAATACGTTGCACCGTCAAACATAATAAACAACCATTCCTTTGGTTTTTTTCATGAAAGCAGCACACAATTACATATTTATTTGTCATTAAAGCATTCTAACAATCGTCGCCAGAAATACAAGAAAAACTATTCAAAACGTCAGTTTTCTGTCAAAAAGGATTTAGTATACAATCATTAAATCAAACAATACACAACAAATGTAGATAATATTATACAAACAATTACAACATAAATGTTTGAACGAATATTGAAATTTCAAAGACAGAAAACAACGTAGCAACATGGCGCATCATCGTATATATTCGCTCCGATAAAATGGAATTCCATTAGACTGCATGTCCTGTAAGTCTGACGTCGTAATATAAATAGTATTATTATAACTCACTTGTTTCTCTTTTATTATTATTATTTCTCTATATAATGCATATAAACTGCAGCGGGCAACAATTTGATATGTCATCCGGCAATGTCGCCCGCTACCGCTATGTCGCCGATACGCATATGATACGGGATTTAGCTTAATTTAAAATCTGTGTCATGTAGAGGTTTGATTGTTTATAGTTCTGCAGGTGTTATTCTCAATTCATTACATAACTACGTAATTGCCAAATAAATCACGGTATGATATGTAACAGAGGACTTAATATTTTTCGAAATTATTTTAATTTATTATATCTCACCCTTTTCTTTCCCTTCTTTGTTCATATAAAAACGAAGCAGTCAATAATTTGAAATATCACACTGCAATATCACCCGCTATGACGTCGTAGCGATAGATAGATTGATCGGAGTTAAAAGGCGCTTCTGAAACGGGGAGTTAATTAATCCGTGTTACAAAAAAGCATTATTTATTAAAAACCCTGTTTCGGTAAAATTAATATTGCATTCTTTGAGGGCAATAGTGCATATTGTCAACCCGCTGCTTCGCATTGGACAACAGTATTTCCTCGGGTTGACAAAATGCACTATCGCCCTCAAAGAAAGCAATATTTATATAGTATTAATATGATACATTTAATAATATATTTCTTTCTTGGCAAGACGCAACCATGTTGTTCGTGTACAACATAGGCAATTACAGGCGAACATCGAGTACGAACTAACAATGACTTATACATGCTTAACTTCCAATAATCTAAAAATGAAGCAGAATAACTCATCGTACAATACACCCGCTTTTTTTTGGGGGGGGGGTTGTATAAATGTTGGCAGAAAACACGTGATTTATTAGACACACATAAAACATATGATTGATACTTGTTTCAATACCTGCGCGTAAACAATACTGACTGTCGTATAGGAATCGTTAATGTGTATTTAAGTGTCGAAAGCTGGCTTATTTCAAAGGTCATTTTCAAGTATAAGCCACTTAGATTAAAATAAAACAAAAAGCGACACCACATCAATTACAGACGTACCTCAGTTCCATATTGAGGTTTATTTCATTGCAATAAACTGTTGAAACTTTACGAAATTTTTACACGTATATATATTGTTGTTTAGCTGATATGGAAAAGATCAGTTAATAAAAAGTGTGGATGAAAGATGAATACAAATTAGGTATTGTGCCAGATTTCGAGTTGTGTTTTCCCTTACATATTTAATCCATTTGAATAGTCCGGTATTCCAGTTCTGATTACAGCAATTTATGATGACACTGATGTATTGTAATGGTCATGTTAACGGTATCAACAGGTGGTAAGTGATTAAAAACATAGTATATATGTGTATAAATGTTACCTTACAGTTTAAGAACTAATGACAAGTTCAGTAGGGACGTAACGCATTTGTATACCTGTAAACTTACTGAAAAAAAAAAGATGACACATTCAGTTGGTATGTATTCGTTGGTCTTTAGGTAATTCCAGAATGCGAGACGACGGCGGTGACAGTTCATCGACAGTTCACCTGCTCAACATGTTTGAAAATATGTTGGCCATTTGAAGTAAATATATTCAGAAAATATAAGAATTTCTTTACATACAAATAGTTTGCAAAACCTAATATCATAAAATAATAAACACATATTATGGTACCTAAAATTGTACATAAGAGTGTGTTTGAATGTTTACGAAAGAAGCCTTAAGGGGTAATTTCTTTTAAAAAAACTCAAATAAAGATACTAATAATGGCATGTAATAACGGGTAAAATAAGGTGTATATAACGGAAAAAGAGTTTTCGCATTCTGAGATAAAAATCAATTTATAATATAGGTCGTGTTTGTCTGGCCCTTTCCATGTTTATATGTTGATGTCAGAAATGTGAGTATTTTGTATTACCATAGTTTACACACGTTTCTTTACAAAGCAGAATTGCGCATTTGGTCAAAGCGCAGTCTGACTATTGTCATATTTAGAATGGTTCCAAAGTCGTGAGTTCGATATCCAAAAATTATGGTTTTAATTTTTCAAACACGTTTGCTGATTTGTTTTTATCTAATATCTCGCTATGTATTATATGATTTATTATTTGTTTAATGTGAATGCCTTATTATAGCTCATTTCTATAACCTAATATAATTTATAGTACATTATGGAAACAAATATTTCGTTGACATAGTCCCTTTAAATATTGGTATTAAATATTAATCGGTGATTAGCTTCTTAAGCTAATTATTATATGTCACAATATTGCATAACTGCTCATCTTCACTGCCTATGTATGTCATTCACTAAGCATTCATAATTATATGTGGGGCTAAATTATGTTAAACAGTTATCATAATATGTGATAACTTAATACTATATATATATGTATTATATGTTCATAAATATTTGTCTTAACATTTTAAAGCCATGCAATTCACGTTGCAACACTATATATTGTTTCATGTGCTATAGACGATGTACCATGTACAAGTCTGAAATAAAATATCTGTCTGTGCGTCTGTCTGTCTGTCACATATCACCCAAAACGACACAATTGCTTTTAACAAATATCTTCAATAAAACTATTCGCATTTTTAGTATTAACGATAAACAATGAGAACAAACATTTTAATGACAACGTTTTTGAAATGCTTTCAGGTAAACTTATTTCTCATATAAGTACGTATACGAGACTTCAAACAATTGAGATCAACCCAATCAGCCGCACACAAATATTAAGCATGAAGCGGCTAATCCCACCCACATTGGGACGTAAAAATGATCTGATGTTTCACACAGAAGCATTATTTAAAGCATTATATCTAAGAAATATGTGCAACTACCGTTTTAAAGGCTATTCGCATTCGCAGTCAGTGCCAAAATGTTTACCGAATTCCACACTAACATTAAACCTAGAAATTAATATCCCTTATATTAGTCTGCTTGGTCCAAGACTAGACTTGCAGTTATCTAAACATAATTATTTGAATAAACTCGTGTTTAAGTGTTAAAACGTGGAATATTAGTAATATGTCAAACATGTACTAGTAAACATAAGTTCATGAGAAAATCCCCAACGCCATCACAAATCGCGGATGTTCGTTTTGTTGACCACAATGGCTTCGCACTTCCAGTTAACATCCAGGTACAAATTATTAAAGTAAGGGTCATCCAAATGGATCGGAAATACAAATGTAACGTTATGTTATTTAATTGAGCAAAGCAATGCTTTATATATCTTACTTGTGATATGTTTTTTTTTCTTTTAAATTGGCACCTGGTAATTTCAACAGCACAGTATACATACGAGAACGTTAAGCATATTAATAATTTAGAAAATCCAGTTTCTGTGAAACATTTTAATGACAACTTTACATATCAACCATACGTGGGTGTATGGGAACCTCATTAAAAACAACAGCGCACACCATCACACACACTTGAACGTTCATCAGTCAAAAGCGGCCAACTGAGATCTTGAACGCATAATAAGGTATACAGCAACGCTCCTTTTGTTTTCATACATGTATACATGACACTAGTATTTCATACATGTATACATGACAATTGTATGAATACAAATGTATACAAAAAAGCGCCGTCCATTTTTTATACATTAATCAATGGTTACATTTATCATTGATGGACTATTTAGCAACGCAACACGCTGCGACATTAATTATATTCATTGGCCATTACTGTATTCACCATTATTGACAGAAAACGAAACACAAGTACATGAACAAAATATGGGTACATACAGGGGATATGTTCTTGTACTTCATTCTTTATTTATTAATACACACACACCAATTTGATAATGTATAGAAAACGATAGCTTTTGAAATGAAAATTCAAAGTTAACCAAACAAACAAAATCGGCTTCACCTTAGATAGATGAACCGACAATTACGTGATGATTTCCTATAAACTGTACGTCCTGTAAGTGAGACGTCGTAATATACATAAAGGATGTCCTGCCACTACGATAAATAAAGCGGATTTCCCCATTGATAATTATGTTCCAGTGACATGCATCAACAACAACTCTGATTACTTGACAGAAATAAAAAAATAACCATAATACAACATAATGAAAACGTATGAGAATTTTGTATAAAACTAAACATATCTAGACATAATTGTTTAAAATCAGCTTATAGTATGGAAAAATTCATATTTCCTGATTGATTAATATTTCCCATATTTGGTTGAACAAACGGGCACTAAAGAATATTTATTGCAATAAATAGAAGAATGATGTACAATTCACCATTTTGATATCGACCTTTAATCATTACCGTTGAACGAGCATGTTTATTTTTTGTCATCCTGGATTTTTAACAATCATTTACATTAAATAAAAAAAAACACAAGAAATTCCACTGACAATGTTGAATGCCACCCATGGTATTTTGATACCGACTACCGTGTATTTTCATGAATACGGCACGTACCTCCAGTGTCTTCTTATAAGTGAATCATAATAAAGCAGAACTGAACACTATTAATTGTCAAGCTGATGTTCCCGGACTAGGTTTGCCAACTTTTCGTCAGTTTGACCTTTACCTTTGACCCGAAAACCAAATACATAAAAAAATCATCTGCTTTTCATGACAAACCAACCTTAATTGTACGAACCTACACCAAAGGGTTCTGTACGCGTCTTTCAAGATATTGGTCAGTTTAACTTTGAAATTTGACCCATGGACCAGCCAAGGATATCATTCTGTGGGTCGGTTCCACATTGACCTTTGACTCAATGAACCCATAATCAATATGGGTCATCTAAATGTCATGATTTATTAATAATCGACTTTTTCGCCATTAGGGACACATAATTAATATCAATATTACATAAATGAATACAATAATGTTACTTTAACAATTAAGTCACTTTACTAGCCTTATAACAGCGCAGACGAGACGCAATACATTCAACAAGGAAATGTGTTTTGACATGCACGCACATCGCTGTGTTTTCCATCTGGCAATTGTAACTCAGCTGTGCACGTGGAACTCCTAGAAAGCAGGATTATATAGTGATATTTGTTTTATTTGCTAAGGACGACGGTGCTTATTGCGGCATTTATATCCTTGATGAATCTCAATTGATGCTACTGTGGCTTTGCAAATGTTACGAAAAATTGCACAATGACAAAAGGAGAAGCTCATCTATTCTCGGTATCTTCTGATGCTTTTATGGCATTACATTCCCATGCAAGTTCATCTATATTTCCGTTACATGGAGGATCGACTATAACTGTTTTCCTGCGTTCCTAAAAGAAGATCATGTATTGGTGTTTTCGTGAGGCTTTTTCCACTTGAAACCATAATTTGTCTGCGTATATTTCTTCACAACAGCACAGGTGTGTCATTGAAAGTTTTATATGGCGCGTAAAACTTATTACGGCGAATGTGTTAGTTCGTGGTACACGTTATTGCTATATATGTAAGAGCAAATAATTCACTATTCTTATATAACACAAACGTATGTGTTGTGTTCAAATAATTTCATTTTATGAGGGTTCCATTAAGTATTTATTGGGTAAGCTGGACATATTCATGGTAGCATGGTTACATATATAAGTATGATAATATTTTTACCAAGCATCGTAGAATTAAACAACTCTGAACTCACATAAAATTGTGTGGAATTAACTTTCCAAACGACTTACAACTACAAATTTAAATCTAATATAAATATATCAGTAACCTGCGTTGTTTATCCCAGCGCGTGCAGCTAATATATATATAAGTTTGACGGCGATCAATGGTCCTCAATTAGGTTAAGCCTATTTTTTAGCTCGATTGCACCGAAAGCTTAAGGCTTACTGAGACACTCTCGAGTGCGTTTCCTGGGTAGAACCAGTAATTGATGTCTTTAGGGGATATCATGAGTACGGTCCCAGAGTGGGAATCGACCCCGGGATGTCCCGATTGCTAGGCGGATACCATATCCACTACGCCACCGCGACAATACAATGTAAACATTAGGTCCTCAATTATTCCACATAAAGTAGAATAAACAGTTATTCAATTTAATTTCAAAATTACCTTATTGAGCACGTCAATCTCTGCGTGAAATAAAGATACGATGCAAGGCTGTATTAGAATTTGTGCAATACTTAGTCCATGACTGGTAACTCAAATAGCAAAATGCTCTATGCCAACACTTCTTGTTCAGAGCCAACTAACCAAGATGTGTGCATGGCTTCACATTGGCAAATCCAGTTGAAAATATAATCTTGAAAATAAATATGCAAATTAATCCAGTGACACGGTTCGTTAAAAATATAGCAATACTTTTGCCTTATGTGGAGTCTTGTATGCAATCCTAAAAGACAACCTACAACATATAACAATTCGCAGAACGAAGTTTTAACAAGGAAGCAATGTGTGTAATATTTGTTAGGTCATCAAACAACTTTTAAACACTTTGATATACACTGAGCATGGTGTATAGTAATTTCACTTTTCAATGGAGTCATTAATAATAAAACATACATGTAATGTGTTATAGCTCGAGTAATTACATTTACATTCATTGATATATAAAATATTTCAAAATAAATCGTTACTGTTGCAGAATTAATTATGTTTTCCTTATACATGTTTGTGTTTTCTCGAAAATCAAATCGAAAATTAAACAAGAAATCATTATTTCTTAGACGTAGACTTTAAGAATATCAGTGAAAACACAAAAATAAGAAAAGTTTGTAAAACCCAATTTTTAAATATAAATCGATATTATGGATTCAGGTATATTTCGTATGATAAGAATTATCATCTTGACATTCGCCTGTTTAATTTGAAGACATGGGGTCATATTAATTCTTTAACAAATGTTGAATGTTAACATAGTTACATTGTTATTCGTTGTGTTTGTTTCTACCGTTATGTGTGTGTTTATGTTTGAATATGAGACACAATTATGCATCGTATTCAAAATGGTACATATTATACATAAAGAAAATTATTCTACATATATTATAAACATAACTTAAGCACATTGTTTTCAAGTACAATTTGGGAGTTGAGTGTTCTGGCAAGGGCGCGAAATTTCGATTTTATCGCTTATTTTTTTCATAAATGTCGCAAAAAATATGTCTAGTAGCGATTTTTGTCGCATACAAAACTTCATGGGACGAATCGTCAAATATGCGAAACAATTTGGGGACGAATATCAAATCTCTCAAAGTGTACAGAGTACGAATCAAACATCCGATTGAGGTCCTCTTCCTGATTGGGTTAATTAAATATTGCACTACAATCTAAGCCAATGGATAACATAATACGTTCGAGGTTTAACTCCGTATCGGATGGTATTCGTTTTGTTTTCCAAGATGGAGTCGTCTACTGCGTTGCCTAAGACAAAACGCCTCGAACGTTATTGAGAAATTTATCCTCGCAAAACATCAAAACATAAGAGTTTGTTGGTAACGATACGAGTTTGACCGTCAATTGGTATCCTGCCTGCAGCCCTATTAATAAAGTGACAATGTCACGAATTTGACCATGTTCACGTAAAAACCTGAACGAAAATTCCAAAATGTTTGGTTGAAAGAGCACAGTTGGCTTGCCTACAATGTTGAAGGAAATTTTATGACGTGTTCACTTTGTATTATATCTAAGCACACAAATAACGTTTTGCCATCGAACATCACTGATTTTAAGTTTATTAATTATTTTATCAGTTATCTGTGTTGACACTTTATAAAAAATATTATTAACTGTGTTTCTAATGTTAACTACTGCTGGCTAAAGTCATACCAACTACAGACACAACTAGCCAAGGTAAATAAATATTGTTATCGATTTTATCATTTGTAGTTGTATTTTGTTTGTGTCTAAAAAAATTGGAAATGTCCACAATTGTTCATGAGTTGTGAGACAAATGTCTCACCTATCGTGATACCTCGCCAGAACACTGGGAGTTTTATTGTTTAGACTTAATGAGAAACAATTACTTTATTTCATCGTAAATCTATAAAATAACTTTAATTGAAGTACAGAAGAAAATATCCTTTTCGAGTTGTTACATTTAAAAGGATAATTTTAAAATATTGTATAATAATCGAAAATTATTCTTTAGTGTTTTATTAGATGAACCCTAAAAGATATTTCTTGTTTTTACATTAATATTTCGAATTGTTTTTAACACGTTTATTCAATTAACTTGTCGTATTTGTACCAATGAACTTTATTTGTCTTAAATCAAATTTCTTAGCACATATTTGTTTCACAGTGGGATATATGCAGAGCTGATAAATGTAGATAAAAGATTCAGCAATTTACCACAGCTTAAGAAATATATATAAATGGAAACGTGATCTCCACATTTATTGTTGGGAAAGATATTGAGACATCTCGTACTTAAAAATATCTCCCAGATGCAGTGCAGACTGATTTGCATTGCAGATGGTATACGCTTCACACGTGAAGACGAAAATAAAACATTCACACGGTCTAAACACAATTATCATCGAAATGTGATTTGATTAAAACAAAACTCATATAATGCTTCGCCCCAATCGTTATATTTAAAAAATGTATTTATTAAAGCTCCCATTATTAATATGTTTAAATACGACCTACTGCATGTAAACGTATGAACGACCAGTATTATATAGATCTTAATCTGTGTGATATTAAACATAACAGGATGCGTTTGGCGTTCGCAATGTTTCGCAATGACAGTTCATGCTGTTGGGCAACTGAGGTTAGTGTAAATACTCTAAGTAATCATTTACCATTATTTATCCTAGAATATTTTTTTATGTAAGCAGTTATGAAGTCGTATTTAATATATTTCGTGAATGGGAAATTAAATAGCTTCAAAATTAAAGTCGACCTTTTTAGTTAAAACGCTCACGACTTTAGAAAACATATGCTTGCTGAATGAGAAGAAACTTTCGTGTTTTTTTTTTTGTTTCATGAGAGTCAACTCTTGGGTAAATATACTTGTACGAAGCTACGTAGCTTCCTTTCAATAGCATTAACTTGGGTCAGACAGATATTACAAGTGTATTGCAGCACGTCTTTTTTGAATACACCTTTATCAAAACTTATGTTGTAAGGAAGTAACATTGCAAACATTCTATCAAGGTTGGTACAAACAGTCATTTTTATCGTAACAATGAAAAATGCTTTTTAAAAAGAGTATTCATACTGCATTAATTTAATACTTCTGCACAAAGACACAACTGCTTGAAAAAATATGTATATGGTTGTGTTTTTCAATATAATTTGCCTCTCCACAATCGACGAGTGTGTATATAGATACACAGCAAATAATATCTACATTGGAATAGCGATCTTAGTCATTGACGCGACCGCTGTTTAAACAATTTTATCTCTGTGTGTAATACCCATTCAGTACGCAAAAGGTTAACGACTCGGAATATCATGTTCAATGCATTGGAATGTCGAACACTATCAACGGATATGCTAGCTTAAAGTGTTGTAAATATAGTTGACATACTGATGAAATTTGGTCAGTACAAGTGCGATATTGACAGAAATTCGCCTCTTAACCTTAACTGGTAATACACATTTAATATATGTGATATATTATTTAAAAGATTATAGATTCTTGGTTTCGTTTTCCATTTACCTTACATGTAATGTTTTGTTCATTTATTTAATTATTTATTTAAAATAAACAAGGTATATATTCATATGTAATGTATTAATAAAGAGCTGAATTTTGCTAAAAATGACATGTACGGATTATTTTATTTATTAAACAACACGTATTACATTGGTAAAAACGTAGTTGTTCTGTATACATTATGTCCACTTTCGTTTTAACAATAGCAAACAAATTACCAACATACTAAGGCATACCGTAATGTACTTTATTCAATGAATGCAGGTGGACATTTAAATTGTAATGTATATAATTATAAAATTCTTGTACATTTGGTATATCTTTTTCCATATACGAACCTTTATAATAAGTTTAAAGCAATAAATGCGAACAACTTCCGCATATGTAAAAATATTCGTGTCTTCTTTAATTTCAAAGAAACTTGTACACAAAGGCGTATTAAAACACGAAGGATTTGTGTAGTATAATGTAGGTTCATTTGTACATAAACTATAGAATTATCTGATATTTCTCTTCATCATATTTATGTCCATTTGACTGTTAGCTGCTTATCCAAATAAAGAATCAGAATGGTTATTCAAAGCGGCCTATATGCACCTATAGTTGGACATACGCGAGTTCTCTATTTAATGATATTTTGTGATTGCTAGGACGTGCAAATCATTGCTCATAAATCATCAAGCGTAGAAGACGGGGCATTGGTTAGGTTTTGTCACAATCTAATATATTTTCTTATACATTATATATAATATTACATTATTGTAACATGGCGGGCGGGTGGGGGCTTTTAGAGTAGTGGTACTAGAATAAGACACTCTGATGTTAAAAGTAGCAAGTCAAACTTACTCAAACACACTAAAATTATTACTGCACATTTCTATGCACATTAAATGAGCGGATTCGGGCAAAAATACCATGCACGCTCAAGATATGTGTTTGTAATAAATGCTGCTTCTTTTTATTCATTCCTAATACCAGTGAAGAACATTCCATAGACTTTATGCTACCGGTCTGTAGAATATTATATATAATATATTATTTCTTTTAGGCCATTTCATATCCATGCTATCCAAACAGTATCCGGTGGTGAACTTTCACTCAGATGCAGGTATTCATTGTATTTGATGTGTCACTTTGTGTACAACTAAGAGATATATGTACAAATGGTGGGATTGATATTTGCTGGCCATATGTTCTCAAACACTTTCAAATAGACCCACTTAATGTTCATTTTATATACATGTATGTAATATATCATTTTAATATACCAATCTACGAAATTTCGATACTATCCAGCACATCCATCGTCATTATATGATGCCGGTTTTATGAATTTTAAAATGTGCAATTTATATAAGTTATACAGCAATGATAAATGGCCAATTTATATCTACCTACATCTTGCTTGAGATATTTATGTTTACTTAGGGAACCGATTACCAACGTGGATCAGTGATCCTTGGCCCGTAATATTTTATTTCCCGCGAAGGATGGGAAATATGAAGGGCAAGCAATTCATAATCGCGAGCTTAGATACAAAATGCAGTACCTATTGTCATGTAGACTGCAGAAAGTTGCATGGACCCTTCAATAGCATAATATCACAATCGTCCCCGCTGAAAACGGAAAAGCTGGACATTTTTGGATAACCA